>JAFJHK010000025.1:0-50000 GCA_023029165.1 Gobiocypris rarus | reverse complement strand
TCTAACAAAACAAGCTGGCAAAACAAGCTCTCTAATTTAGTGACATTCCACATTTTATACAGACACTTCTTGTTTAATGGTATTAGATGATTTGTTGGCTTCTCTGGCATCTGTTAAGCGATAACCTAAAATGACGCATGAGGTCCTGCAAATGGGAAGGCTGTTTGCAGCGAGCAGCAGTTGCGCTGATAGGGGCCGACGACCACTCTCTGCAACTCCTCGTTAGTATAGTGGACAGTATCTCCGCCTGTCACGCAAGACCGGGTTCGATTCGACGGGAGGCCTAGTCCTTTACTGCTGCCCAAAGACCATACAAAAGTTATTGCTCCAGCTACAAGTTAATGAAGGAGTTCTCAAGGTGCGCCGGGCGACTGTTTTTCGCAAAAGAAATGGTTGGCCGGGAATCGAACCCGGGTCAACTGCTTGGAAGGCAGCTATGCTCACCACTATATCACCAACGCATGCATTTCGACTATTTTCTGGATGCCGCCTTGTGCTGTCAATGCTTGTAACACATAAGCAAAGATCATGTGCAGAGGAGCTCTCTAACAAAACAAGCTGGCAAAACAAGCTCTCTAATTTAGTGACATTCCACATTTTACACAGACACTTCTTGTTTAATGGTATTAGATGATTTGTTGGCTTCTGGCATCTGTTAAGCGATAACCTAAATGACGCATGAGGCCGCACTGCAAATGGGAAGGCTGTTTGCAGCGAGCAGCAGTTGCGCTGATAGGGGCCGACGACCACTTTCTGCAACTCCTCGTTAGTATAGTGGACAGTATCTCCGCCTGTCACGCGGAAGACTGGGGTTCGATTCCCCGACGGGGAGGCCTAGTCCTTTACTGCTGCCCAAAGACCATACAAAAGTTATTGCTCCAGCTACAAGTTAATGAAGGAGTTCTCAAGGTGCGCCGGGCGACTGTTTTTCGCAAAAGAAATGGTTGGCCGGGAATCGAACCCGGGTCAACTGCTTGGAAGGCAGCTATGCTCACCACTATATCACCAACGCATGCATTTCGACTATTTTCTGGATGCCGCCTTGTGCTGTCAATGCTTGTAACACATTAGCAACGATCATGTGCAGAGGAGCTCTCTAACAAAACAAGCTGGCAAAACAAGCTCTCTAATTTAGTGACATTCCACATTTTACACAGACACTTCTTGTTTAATGGTATTAGATGATTTGTTGGCTTCTCTGGCATCTGTTAAGCGATAACCTAAAATGACGCATGAGGCCGTACCTGCAAATGGGAAGGCTGATTGCAGCGAGCAGCAGTTGCTCTGATTGGGGCCGACGACCACTCTCTGCAACTCCTCGTTAGTATAGTGGACAGTATCTCCGCCTGTCACGGGAAGACCCGGGTTCGATTCCCCGACGGGGAGGCCTAGTCCTTTACTGCTGCCCAAAGACCCATACAAAAGTTATTGCTCCAGCTACAAGTTAATGAAGGAGTTCGCCAGGGCCTAGTCCTTTACTGCTGCCCAAAGACCCATACAAAAGTTATTGCTCCAGCTACAAGTGAATGAAGGAGTTCTCAAGGTGCCCCGGGCGACTGTTTTTCGCAAAAGAAATGCTTTGGCCGGGAATCGAACCCGGGTCAACTGCTTGGAAGGCAGCTATGCTCACCACTATACCACCAACGCAGGCATGTCGACTGTTTTCTGGATGCCGCCTTGTGCTGTCAATGCTTGTAACACATTAGCAAAGATCATGTGCAGAGGAGCTCTCTAACAAAACAAGCTGGCAAAACAAGCTCTCTAATTTAGTGACATTCCACATTTTACACAGACACTTCTTGTTTAATGGTATTAGATGATTTGTTGGCTTCTCTGGCATCTGTTAAGCGATAACCTAAAATGACGCATGAGGCCGTACCTCTAACAAAACAAGCTGGCAAAACAAGCTCTCTAATTTAGTGATATTCCACATTTTACACAGACACTTCTTGTTTAATGGTATTAGATGATTTGTTGGCTTCTCTGGCATCTGTTAAGCGATAACCTAAAATGATGCATGAGGCCGTACCTGCAAATGGGAAGGCTGTTTGCAGCGAGCAGCAGTTGCACTGATTGGGGGAGACGACCACTCTCTGCAACTCCTCGTTAGTATAGTGGACAGTATCTCCGCCTGTCACGCGGAGGACCGGGGTTCGATTACCGGACGGGGAGGCCTAGTCCTTTACTGCTGCCCAAAGACCCATACAAAAGTTATTGCTCCAGCTACAAGTTAATGAAGGAGTTCGCCAGGTGCCCCGGGCGACTGTTTTTCGCAAAAAGAAATGGTTGGCCGAATCAACCCGGTCAACTGCTTGGAAGGCAGCTATGCTCACCACTATACCACCAACGCATGCATTTTGACTATTTTCTGATGCCGCCTTGTGCTGTCAATGCTTGTAACACATAAGCAAAGATCATGTGCAGAGGAGCTCTCTAACAAAACAAGCTCTCTCTAATTTAGTGACATTCCACATTTTACACAGACACTTCTTGTTTAATGGTATTAGATGATTTGTTGGCTTCTCTGGCATCTGTTAAGCGATAACCTAAAATGACGCATGAGGCCGTACCTGCAAATGGGAAGGCTGTTTGCAGCGAGCAGCAGTTGCGCTGATTGGGGCCGACGACCACTCTCTGCAACTCCTCGTTAGTATAGTGGACAGTATCTCCGCCTGTCACGGGAAGACCGTTCGATTCCCGACGGGAGGCCTAGTCCTTTACTGCTGCCCAAAGATCCATACAAAGTTATTGCTCCAGCTACAAGTTAATGAAGGAGTTCGCCAGGTGCCCCGGCGACTGTTTTTCGAAAGAAATGCGTTGGCCGGAATCGAACCCGGTCAACTGCTTGGAAGGCAGCTATGCTCACCACTATAACACCAAAGCATGCATTTTGACTGTTTTCTGGATGCCGCCTTGTGCTGTCAATGCTCGTAACACATTAGCAACGATCATGTGCAGAGGAGCTCTCTAACAAAACAAGCTGGCAAAACAAGCTCTCTAATTTAGTGACATTCCACATTTTACACAGACACTTCTTGTTTAATGGTATTAGATGATTTGTTGGCTTCTCTGGCATCTGTTAAGCGATAACCTAAAATGACGCATGAGGCCGCTGCAAATGGGAAGGCTGTTTGCAGCGAGCAGCAGTTGCGCTGATTGGGGCCGACGACCACTCTCTGCAACTCCTCGTTAGTATAGTGGACAGTATCTCCGCCTGTCACGTGGAAGACCGGGTTCGATTCTCGACGGGAGGCCTAGTCCTTTACTGCTGCCCAAAGACCCATACAAAGTTATTGCTCCAGCTACAAGTGAATGAAGGAGTTCTCAAGGTGCCCCGGCGACTGTTTTTCGCAAAAGAAATGCTTTGGCCGAATCGAACCCGGTCAACTGCTTGGAAGGCAGCTATGCTCACCACTATACCACCAACGCATGCATGTCGACTGTTTTCTGGATGCCGCCTTGTGCTGTCAATGCTTGTAACACATTAGCAAAGATCATGTGCAGAGGAGCTTCTAACAAAACAAGCTGGCAAAACAAGCTCTCTAATTTAGTGACATTCCACATTTTACACAGACACTTCTTGTTTAATGGTATTAGATGATTTGTTGGCTTCTCTGGCATCTGTTAAGCGATAACCTAAAATGATGCATGAGGCCGTACTCTGCAAATGGGAAGGCTGTTTGCAGCAGCAGCAGTTGCACTGATTGGGAGACGACCACTCTCTGCAACTCCTCGTTAGTATAGTGGACAGTATCTCCGCCTGTCACGGAAGACCGGGTTCTGATTCGACGGGAGGCCTAGTCCTTTACTGCTGCCCAAAGACCATACAAAAGTTATTGCTCCAGCTACAAGTTAATGAAGGAGTTCTCCCAAGGTGCGCCGGCGACTGTTTTTCGCAAAAAGAAATGGTTGGCCGAATCAACCCGGTCAACTGCTTGGAAGGCAGCTATGCTCACCACTATATCATCAACGCATGCATTTCGACTATTTTCTGGATGCCGCTTGTGCTGTCAATGCTTGTAACACATAAGCAAAGATCATGTGCAGAGGAGCTCTCTAACAAAACAAGCTGGCAAAACAAGCTCTCTAATTTAGTGACATTCCACATTTTACACAGACACTTCTTGTTTAATGGTATTAGATGATTTGTTGGCTTCTCTGGCATCTGTTAAGCGATAACCTAAAATGACGCATGAGGCCTACCTGCAAATGGGAAGGCTGTTTAGCAGCAGCGCTGATTGGGGCCGACGACCACTCTCTGCAACTCCTCGTTAGTATAGTGGACAGTATCTCCGCCTGTCAAGCCGGAAGACCAGGGTTCGATTCGACGGGAGGCCTAGTCCTTTACTGCTGCCCAAAGACCCATACAAAAGTTATTGCTCCAGCTACAAGTTAATGAAGGAGTTCTCAAGGTGCCCCGGGCGACTGTTTTTCAAAAGAAATGGTTGGCCGAATCGAACCCGGTCAACTGCTTGGAAGGCAGCTATGCTCACCACTATATCACCAACGCATGCATTTCGACTATTTTCTGGATGCCGCCTTGTGCTGTCAATGCTTGTAACACATTAGCAACGATCATGTGCAGAGGAGCTCTCTAACAAAACAAGCTGGCAAAACAAGCTCTCTAATTTAGTGACATTCCACATTTTACACAGACACTTCTTGTTTAATGGTATTAGATGATTTGTTGGCTTCTCTGGCATCTGTTAAGCGATAACCTAAAATGACGCATGAGGCCGTACCTGCAAATGGGAAGGCTGTTTGCAGCGAGCAGCAGTTGCGCTGATTGGGGCCGACGACCACTCTCTGCAACTCCTCGTTAGTATAGTGGACAGTAGTTATTGCTCCAGCTACAAGTTAATGAAGGAGTTCGCCAGGGAGGCCTAGTCCATTACTGCTGCCCAAAGACCCATACAAAAGTTATTGCTCCAGCTACAAGTTAATGAAGGAGTTCGCCAGGTGCCCCGGCGACTGTTTTTCGAAAGAAATGCGTGGAATCGAACCCGGTCAACTGCTTGGAAGGCAGCTATGCTCACCACTATAACACCAAAGCATGCATATTTTGACTGTTTTCTGGATGCCGCTTGTGCTGTCAATGCTCGTAATAACATTAGCAACGATCATGTGCAGAGGAGCTCTCTAACAAAACAAGCTGGCAAAACAAGCTCTCTAATTTAGTGACATTCCACATTTTACACAGACACTTCTTGTTTAATGGTATTAGATGATTTGTTGGCTTCTCTGGCATCTGTTGCGATAACCTAAAATGACGCATGAGGCCGCATCTGCAAATGGGAAGGCTGTTTGCAGCGAGCAGCAGTTGCGCTGATTGGGGCCGACGACCACTCTCTGAACTCCTCGTTAGTATAGTGGACAGTATCTCCGCCTGTCACGGGAAGACTGGGGTCTGATTCGACAGGGAGGCCTAGTCCTTTACTGCTGCCCAAAAACCCATACAAAAGTTATTGCTCCAGCTACAAGTTAATGAAGGAGTTCGCCAGGTGCCCCGGGCGACTGTTTTTCGCAAAAGAAATGCGTTGGCCGGGAATCGAACTCGGTCAACTGCTTGGAAGGCAGCTATGCTCACCACTATAACACCAACGCATGCATTTCCACTTTTTTCTGGATGCCGCCTTGTGCTGTCAATGCTTGTAACACATTAGCAAAGATCATGTGCAGAGGAGCTCTAACAAAACAAGCTGGCAAACAAGCTCTCTAATTTAGTGACATTCCACATTTTACACAGACACTTCTGTTTAATGGTATTAGATGATTTGTTGGCTTCTCTGGCATCTGTTAAGCGATAACCTAAAATGACGATGAGGCCGCATCTGCAAATGGGAAGGCTGTTTGCAGCGAGCAGCAGTTGCGCTTGATTGGGGCCGACGACCACTCTCTGCAACTCCTCGTTAGTATAGTGGACAGTATCTCCGCCTGTCACGCCCGACGGGACCCCTAGTCCTTTACTGCTCCAGCCCAAAAGACCCATAAGTTATTGCTCCAGCTACAAGTTAATGAAGGAGTTCAGGTGCCCCGGCGACTGTTTTTCGCAAAAGAAATGCGCTGGCCGAATCGAACCCGGTCAACTGCTTGGAAGGCAGCTATGCTCACCACTATACCACACATGCATTTCCACTGTTTTCTGATGCCGCCTTGTGCTGTCAATGCTTGTAACACATTAGCAAAGATCATGTGCAGAGGAGCTCTAACAAAACAAGCTGGCAAAACAAGCTCTCTAATTTAGTGACATTCCACATTTTACACAGACACTTCTTGTTTAATGGTATTAGATGATTTGTTGGCTTCTCTGGCATCTGTTAAGCGATAACCTAAAATGACGCATGAGGCCGCATCTGCAAATGGGAAGGCTGTTTGCAGCGAGCAGCAGTTGCGCTGATTGGGGCCGACGACCACTCTCTGCAACTCCTCGTTAGTATAGTGGACAGTATCTCCGCCTGTCACGCGGAAGACCGGGTTCGATTTCCGACGGGAGGCCTAGTCCTTTACTGCTGCCCAAAGACCCATACAAAAGTTATTGCTCCAGCTACAAGTTAATGAAGGAGTTCGCCAGGTGCCCCGGGCGACTGTTTTTCGCAAAAGAAATGCGTTGGCCGGGAATCGAACCCGGGTCAACTGCTTGGAAGGCAGCTATGCTCACCACTATACCACCAACGCATGCATTTTGACTGTTTTCTGATGCCGCCTTGTGCTGTCAATGCTTGTAACACATTAGCAAAGATCATGTGCAGAGGAGCTCTCTAACAAAACAAGCTGGCAAAACAAGCTCTCTAATTTAGTGACATTCCACATTTTACACAGACACTTCTTGTTTAATGGTATTAGATGATTTGTTGGCTTCTCTGGCATCTGTTAAGCGATAACCTAAAATGACGCATGAGGCCGCACCTGCAAATGGGAAGGCTGTTTGCAGCGAGCAGCAGTTGCGCTTGATTGGGGCCGACGACCACTCTCTGCAACTCCTCGTTAGTATAGTGGACAGTATCTCCGCCTGTCACGGAAGACCGGGTTCGATTCGACGGGAGGCCTAGTCCTTTACTGCTGCCCAAAGACCCATACAAAGTTATTGCTCCAGCTACAAGTGAATGAAGGAGTTCGCCAGGTGCCCCGGCGACTGTTTTTCGCAAAAGAAATGCGTTGGCCGAATCGAACCCGGTCAACTGCTTGGAAGGCAGCTATGCTCACCACTATACCACCAACGCATGCATTTTTATTGTTTTCTGGATGCCGCCTTGTGCTGTCAATGCTCGTAACACATTAGCAACGATCATGTGCAGAGGAGCTCTAACAAAACAAGCTGGCAAAACAAGCTCTCTAATTTAGTGACATTCCACATTTTACACAGACACTTCTTGTTTAATGGTATTAGATGATTTGTTGGCTTCTCTGGCATCTGTTAAGCGATAACCTAAAATGACGATGAGGCCGCATCTGCAAATGGGAAGGCTGATTGCAGCGAGCAGCAGTTGCGCTGATTGGGGGAGACGACCACTCTCTGCAACTCCTCGTTAGTATAGTGGACAGTATCTCAGCCTGTCACGCTGAAGACCGGGTTCGATTCTCGACGGGAGGCCTAGTCCTTTACTGCTGCCCAAAGACCCATACAAAAGTTATTGCTCCAGCTACAAGTGAATGAAGGAGTTCTCAAGGTGCCCCGGGCGACTGTTTTTCGCAAAAGAAATGCTTTGGCCGAATCGAACCCGGTCAACTGCTTGGAAGGCAGCTATGCTCACCACTATACCACCAACGCAGGCATGTCGACTGTTTTCTGGATGCCGCCTTGTGCTGTCAATGCTTGTAACACATTAGCAAAGATCATGTGCAGAGGAGCTCTCTAACAAAACAAGCTGGCAAAACAAGCTCTCTAATTTAGTGACATTCCACATTTTACACAGACACTTCTTGTTTAATGGTATTAGATGATTTGTTGGCTTCTCTGGCATCTGTTAAGCGATAACCTAAAATGACGCATGAGGCCGTACCTGCAAATGGGAAGGCTGATTGCAGCGAGCAGCAGTTGCGCTGATTGGGGACCGACGACCACTCTCTGCAACTCCTCGTTAGTATAGTGGACAGTATCTCCGCCTGTCACGCTGGAGGACCGGGTTCGACAGACGGGAGGCCTAGTCCTTTACTGCTGCCCAAAGACCCATACAAAAGTTATTGCTCCAGCTACAAGTTAATGAAGGAGTTCTCAAGGTGCCCCGGGCGACTGTTTTTCGCAAAAAGAAATGGTTGGCCGGAATCGAACCCGGTCAACTGCTTGGAAGGCAGCTATGCTCACCACTATACCACCAACGCATGCATTTCGACTATTTTCTGGATGCCGCCTTGTGCTGTCAATGCTTGTAACACATTAGCAAAGATCATGTGCAGAGGAGCTCTCAACAAAACAAGCTGGCAAAACAAGCTCTAATTTAGTGACATTCCACATTTTACACAGACACTTCTTGTTTAATGGTATTAGATGATTTGTTGGCTTCTCTGGCATCTGTTAAGCGATAACCTAAAATGACGCATGAGGCCGTACCTGCAAATGGGAAGGCTGTTTGCAGCGAGCAGTTGCGCTGATTGGGGCCGACGACCACTCTCTGAACTCCTCGTTAGTATAGTGGACAGTATCTCCGCCTGTCACGGGAAGACCGGGTTCGATTCCCCGACGGGGAGGCCTAGTCCTTTACTGCTGCCCAAAGATCCATACAAAAGTTATTGCTCCAGCTACAAGTTAATGAAGGAGTTCGCCAGGTGCCCCGGCGACTGTTTTTCGCAAAAAGAAATGCGTTGGCCGAATCGAACCCGGTCAACTGCTTGGAAGGCAGCTATGCTCACCACTATAACCACCAACGCATGCATATTGACTGTTTCTGATGCCGCTTTGTGCTGTCAATGCTCGTAACACATTAGCAACGATCATGTGCAGAGGAGCTCTCTAACAAAACAAGCTGGCAAAACAAGCTCTCTAATTTAGTGACATTCCACATTTTACACAGACACTTGTTTAATGGTATTAGATGATTTGTTGGCTTCTCTGGCATCTGTTATAACCTAAAATGACGATGAGGCCGCATCTGCAAATGGGAAGGCTGTTTGCAGCGAGCAGCAGTTGCGCTGATTGGGGCCGACGACCACTCTCTGCAACTCCTCGTTAGTATAGTGGACAGTATCTCCGCCTGTCACGTGGAAGACCGGGGTTCGATTCCCGACGGGAGGCCTAGTCCTTTACTGCTGCCCAAAGACCCATACAAAAGTTATTGCTCCAGCTACAAGTGAATGAAGGAGTTCGCCAAGGTGCCCCGGCGACTGTTTTTCGCAAAAGAAATGCTTTGGCCGGAATCGAACCCGGTCAACTGCTTGGAAGGCAGCTATGCTCACCACTATACCACCAACGCAGGCATGTCGACTGTTTTCTGGATGCCGCCTTGTGCTGTCAATGCTTGTAACACATTAGCAAAGATCATGTGCAGAGGAGCTCTCTAACAAAACAAGCTGGCAAAACAAGCTCTCTAATTTAGTGACATTCCACATTTTACACAGACACTTCTTGTTTAATGGTATTAGATGATTTGTTGGCTTCTCTGGCATCTGTTGCGATAACCTAAAATGATGCATGAGGCCGCATCTGCAAATGGGAAGGCTGTTTGCAGCGAGCAGCAGTTGCGCTGATTGGGGCCGACGACCACTCTCTGAACTCCTCGTTAGTATAGTGGACAGTATCTCCGCCTGTCACGGGAAGACCGGGTTCGATTCCCCGACGGGGAGGCCTAGTCCTTTACTGCTGCCCAAAGACCATACAAAAGTTATTGCTCCAGCTACAAGTTAATGAAGGAGTTCTCAAGGTGCCCCGGCGACTGTTTTTCGCAAAAGAAATGGTTGGCCGAATCGAACCCGGTCAACTGCTTGGAAGGCAGCTATGCTCACCACTATATCATCAACGCATGCATTTTGACTATTTTCTGGATGCCGCCTTGTGCTGTCAATGCTTGTAACACATTAGCAAAGATCATGTGCAGAGGAGCTCTCTAACAAAACAAGCTGGCAAAACAAGCTCTCTAATTTAGTGACATTCCACATTTTACACAGACACTTCTTGTTTAATGGTATTAGATGATTTGTTGGCTTCTCTGGCATCTGTTAAGCGATAACCTAAAATGACGCATGAGGCCGTACCTGCAAATGGGAAGGCTGTTTGCAGCGAGCAGCAGTTGCGCTGATTGGGGCCGACCACTCTCTGCAACTCCTCGTTAGTATAGTGGACAGTATCTCCGCCTGTCACGGGAAGACCGGGGTTCGATTCCCAGACGGGGAGGCCTAGTCCTTTACTGCTGCCCAAAGACCCATACAGAAGTTATTGCTCCAGCTACAAGTTACAGAAGGAGTTCGCCAGGTGCCCGGGCGACTGTTTTTCGCAAAAGAAATCGTTGGCGGAATCGAACCGGGTCAACTGCTTGGAAGGCAGCTATGCTCACCACTATACCACCAACGCATGCATTTCCACTGTTTTCTGGATGCCGCCTTGTGCTGTCAATGCTGTAACACATTAGCGATCATGTGCAGAGGAGCTCTCTAACAAAACAAGCTGGCAAAACAAGCTCTCTAATTTAGTGACATTCCACATTTTACACAGACACTTCTTGTTTAATGGTATTAGATGATTTGTTGGCTTCTCTGGCATCTGTTAAGCGATAACCTAAAATGACGCATGAGGCCGTACCTGCAAATGGGAAGGCTGTTTGCAGCGAGCAGCAGTTGCGCTGATTGGGGCGGCGACCACTCTCTGCAACTCCTCGTTAGTATAGTGGACAGTATCTCCGCCTGTCACGCGGAAGATCGGGGTTCGATTCCCCGACGGGGAGGCCTAGTCCTTTACTGCTGCCCAAAGACCCATACAAAAGTTATTGCTCCAGCTACAAGTTAATGAAGGAGTTCGCCAGGTGCCCCGGGCGACTGTTTTTCGCAAAAGAAATGCGTTGGCCGGGAATCGAACCCGGGTCAACTGCTTGGAAGGCAGCTATGCTTACCACTATAACACCAAAGCATGCATTTTGACTGTTTTCTGGATGCCGCCTTGTGCTGTCAATGCTCGTAACACATTAGCAACGATCATGTGCAGAGGAGCTCTCTAACAAAACAAGCTGGCAAAACAAGCTCTCTAATTTAGTGACATTCCACATTTTTCACAGACACTTCTTGTTTAATGGTATTAGATGATTTGTTGGCTTCTCTGGCATCTGTTAAGCGATAACCTAAAATGACGCATGAGGCCGTACCTGCAAATGGGAAGGCTGTTTGCAGCGAGCAGCAGTTGCACTGATTGGGGCCGACGACCACTCTCTGCAACTCCTCGTTAGTATAGTGGACAGTATCTCCGCCTGTCACGCGGAAGACCGGGTTTGATTCCCGGCAGAGGCCTAGTCCTTTACTGCTGCCCAAAACCCATACAGAAGTTATTGCTCCAGCTACAAGTTAATGAAGAAGTTAGCCAGGTGCCCCGGGCGACTGTTTTCGCATAAAAGAAATGCGTTGGCAGGGAATCGAACCGGGTCAACTGCTTGGAAGGCAGCTATGCTCACCACTATACCACCAACGCATGCATTTGACTGTTTTCTGGATGCCTTGTGCTGTCAATGCTTGTATCACATTAGCGATCATGTGCAGAGGAGCTCTCTAACAAAACAAGCTGGCAAAACAAGCTCTCTAATTTAGTGACATTCCACATTTTACACAGACACTTCTTGTTTAATGGTATTAGATGATTTGTTGGCTTCTCTGGCATCTGTTAAGCGATAACCTAAAATGACGCATGAGGCCGTACCTGCAAATGGGAAGGCTGATTGCAGCGAGCAGCAGTTGCGCTGATTGGGGGAGACGACCACTCTCTGCAACTCCTCGTTAGTATAGTGGACAGTATCTCAGCCTGTCACGCGGAAGACCGGGGTTCGATTCCCCGACGGGGAGGCCTAGTCCTTTACTGCTGCCCAAAGACCCATACAAAAGTTATTGCTCCAGCTACAAGTGAATGAAGGAGTTCTCAAGGTGCCCCGGGCGACTGTTTTTCGCAAAAGAAATGCTTTGGCCGGGAATCGAACCCGGGTCAACTGCTTGGAAGGCAGCTATGCTCACCACTATACCACCAACGCATGCATTTCGACTATTTTCTGGATGCCGCCTTGTGCTGTCAATGCTTGTAACACATTAGCAACGATCATGTGCAGAGGAGCTCTCTAACAAAACAAGCTGGCAAAACAAGCTCTCTAATTTAGTGACATTCCACATTTTACACAGACACTTCTTGTTTAATGGTATTAGATGATTTGTTGGCTTCTCTGGCATCTGTTAAGCGATAACCTAAAATGACGCATGAGGCCGTACCTGCAAATGGGAAGGCTGTTTGCAGCGAGCAGCAGTTGCGCTGATTGGGGCCGACGACCACTCTGTGCAACTCCTCGTTAGTATAGTGGACAGTATCTCCGCCTGTCAAGCGGAAGACCGAGGGTTCGATTCCCGGCGGGGAGGCCTAGTCCTTTACTGCTGCCCAAAGACCCATACAAAAGTTATTGCTCCAGCTACAAGTTAATGAAGGAGTTCGCCAGGTGCCCGAGCGACTGTTTTCGCAAAGAAATCGTTGGCGGGAATCGAACCCGGGTCAACTGCTTGGAAGGCAGCTATGCTCACCACTATACCACCAACGCATGCATTTCCACTGTTTTCTGGATGCCGCCTTGTGCTGTCAATGCTTGTAACACATTAGCAACGATCATGTGCAGAGGAGCTCTCTAACAAAACAAGCTGGCAAAACAAGCTCTCTAATTTAGTGACATTCCACATTTTACACAGACACTTCATGGTATTAGATGATTTGTTGGCTTCTCTGGCATCTGTTAAGCGATAACCTAAAATGACGCATGAGGCCGTACCTGCAAATGGGAAGGCTGTTTGCAGCGAGCAGCAGTTGCGCTGATTGGGGCCGACGACCACTCTGTGCAACTCCTCGTTAGTATAGTGGACAGTATCTCCGCCTGTCACGCGGAAGATCGGGGTTCGATTCCCCGACGGGGAGGCCTAGTCCTTTACTGCTGCCCAAAGACCCATACAAAAGTTATTGCTCCAGCTACAAGTTAATGAAGGAGTTCGCCAGGTGCCCCGGGCGACTGTTTTTCATAAAAGAAATGCGTTGGCAGGGAATCGAACCGGGTCAACTGCTTGGAAGGCAGCTATGCTTACCACTATAACACCAAAGCATGCATTTTGACTGTTTTCTGGATGCCTTGTGCTGTCAATGCTCGTAACACATTACTTAGCGATCATGTGCAGAGGAGCTCTCTAACAAAACAAGCTGGCAAAACAAGCTCTCTAATTTAGTGACATTCCACATTTTACACAGACACTTCTTGTTTAATGGTATTAGATGATTTGTTGGCTTCTCTGGCATCTGTTAAGCGATAACCTAAAATGACGCATGAGGCCGTACCTGCAAATGGGAAGGCTGTTTGCAGCGAGCAGCAGTTGCGCTGATTGGGGCCGACGACCACTCTGTGCAACTCCTCGTTAGTATAGTGGACAGTATCTCCGCCTGTCACGCGGAAGACCGGGGTTCGATTCCCTGACGGGGAGGCCTAGTCCTTTACTGCTGCCCAAAGACCCATACAAAAGTTATTGCTCCAGCTACAAGTTAATGAAGGATTTCGCCAGGTGCCCGGGCGACTGTTTTCGCATAAAGAAATCGTTGGCAGGAATCGAACCCGGGTCAACTGCTTGGAAGGCAGCTATGCTCACCACTGTATCACCAACGCATGCATTTTGATTGTTTTCTGGATGCCCTTGTGCTGTCAATGCTCGTAACACATTAGCAATCATGTGCAGAGGAGCTCTCTAACAAAACAAGCTGGCAAAACAAGCTCTCTAATTTAGTGACATTCCACATTTTACACAGACACTTCTTGTTTAATGGTATTAGATGATTTGTTGGCTTCTCTGGCATCTGTTAGCGATAACCTAAAATGACGCATGAGGCCGTACCTGCAAATGGGAAGGCTGTTTGCGAGCAGCAGTTGCGCTGATTGGGGCCGACGACCACTCTCTGCAACTCCTCGTTAGTATAGTGGACAGTATCTCCGCCTGTCACGGGAAGACCGGGGTTCGATTCCCAGACGGGGAGGCCTAGTCCTTTACTGCTGCCCAAAGACCCATACAAAAGTTATTGCGCCAGCTACAAGTTAATGAAGGAGTTCGCCAGGTGCCCCGGGCGACTGTTTTTCGCAAAAGAAATGCGTTGGCCGGGAATCGAACCCGGGTCAACTGCTTGGAAGGCAGCTATGCTCACCACTATACCACCAACGCATGCATTTCCACTGTTTTCTGGATGCCGCCTTGTGCTGTCAATGCTTGTAACACATTAGCAACGATCATGTGCAGAGGAGCTCTCTAACAAAACAAGCTGGCAAAACAAGCTCTCTAATTTAGTGACATTCCACATTTTACACAGACACTTCTTGTTTAATGGTATTAGATGATTTGTTGGCTTCTCTGGCATCTGTAAAGCGATAACCTAAAATGACGCATGAGGCCGTACCTGCAAATGGGAAGGCTGTTTGCAGCGAGCAGCAGTTGCGCTGATTGGGGCCGACGACCACTCTCTGCAACTCCTCGTTAGTATAGTGGACAGTATCTCCGCCTGTCACGCGGAAGACTGGGGTTCGATTCCCCGACGGGGAGGCCTAGTCCTTTACTGCTGCCCAAAGACCCATACAGAAGTTATTGCTCCAGCTACAAGTTAATGAAGGAGTTCTCAAGGTGCCCGGCGACTGTTTTCGCAAAGAAATCGTTGGCGGGAATCGAACCCGGGTCAACTGCTTGGAAGGCAGCTATGCTCACCACTATACCACCAACGCATGCATTTCGACTATTTTCTGGATGCCGCCTTGTGCTGTCAATGCTCGTAACACATTAGCAACGATCATGTGCAGAGGAGCTCTCTAACAAAACAAGCTGGCAAAACAAGCTCTCTAATTTAGTGACATTCCACATTTTACACAGACACTTCTTGTTTAATGGTATTAGATGATTTGTTGGCTTCTCTGGCATCTGTTAAGCGATAACCTAAAATGACGCATGAGGCCGTACCTGCAAATGGGAAGGCTGTTTGCAGCGAGCAACAGTTGCGCTGATTGGGGCCGACGATCACTCTCTGCAACTCCTCGTTAGTATAGTGGACAGTATCTCCGCCTGTCACGCGGAAGACAGGGGTTCGATTCCCTGACGGGGAGGCCTAGTCCTTTACTGCTGCCCAAAGACCCATACAAAAGTTATTGCTCCAGCTACAAGTTAATGAAGGATTTCGCCAGGTGCCCCGGGCGACTGTTTTCGCATAAAGAAATCGTTGGCGGGAATCGAACCGGGTCAACTGCTTGGAAGGCAGCTATGCTCACCACTATACGCGCATGCATTTTGATTGTTTTCTGGATGCCCTTGTGCTGTCAATGCTCGTAACACATTAGCAACAATCATGTGCAGAGGAGCTCTCTAACAAAACAAGCTGGCAAAACAAGCTCTCTAATTTAGTGACATTCCACATTTTACACAGACACTTCTTGTTTAATGGTATTAGATGATTTGTTGGCTTCTCTGGCATCTGTAGCGATAACCTAAAATGGCATGAGGCCGTACCTGCAAATGGGAAGGCTGTTTGCAGCGAGCAGCAGTTGCGCTGATTGGGGCCGACGACCACTCTCTGCAACTCCTCGTTAGTATAGTGGACAGTATCTCCGCCTGTCACGGGAAGACCGGGGTTCGATTCCCAGACGGGGAGGCCTAGTCCTTTACTGCTGCCCAAAGACCCATACAAGTTATTGCGCCAGCTACAAGTTACATGAAGGAGTTCGCCAGGTGCCCGAGCGACTGTTTTTCGCAAAAGAAATGCGTTGGCCGGGAATCGAACCCGGGTCAACTGCTTGGAAGGCAGCTATGCTCACCACTATACCACCAACGCATGCATTTCCACTGTTTTCTGGATGCCGCCTTGTGCTGTCAATGCTTGTAACACATTAGCAACGATCATGTGCAGAGGAGCTCTCTAACAAAACAAGCTGGCAAAACAAGCTCTCTAATTTAGTGACATTCCACATTTTACACAGACACTTCATGGTATTAGATGATTTGTTGGCTTCTCTGGCATCTGTTAAGCGATAACCTAAAATGACGCATGAGGCCGTACCTGCAAATGGGAAGGCTGTTTGCAGCGAGCAGCAGTTGCGCTGATTGGGGCCGACGACCACTCTGTGCATCTCCTCGTTAGTATAGTGGACAGTATCTCCGCCTGTCACGCGGAAGATCGGGGTTCGATTCCCCGACGGGGAGGCCTAGTCCTTTACTGCTGCCCAAAGACCCATACAAAAGTTATTGCTCCAGCTACAAGTTAATGAAGGAGTTCGCCAGGTGCCCGGGCGACTGTTTTCGCAAAGAAATGCGTTGGCGGGAATCGAACCCGGGTCAACTGCTTGGAAGGCAGCTATGCTTACCACTATAACACCAAAGCATGCATTTTGACTGTTTTCTGGATGCCGCCTTGTGCTGTCAATGCTCGTAACACATTAGCAACGATCATGTGCAGAGGAGCTCTCTAACAAAACAAGCTGGCAAAACAAGCTCTCTAATTTAGTGACATTCCACATTTTTCACAGACACTTCTTGTTTAATGGTATTAGATGATTTGTTGGCTTCTCTGGCATCTGTTAAGCGATAACCTAAAATGACGCATGAGGCCGTACCTGCAAATGGGAAGGCTGTTTGCAGCGAGCAGCAGTTGCACTGATTGGGGCCGACGACCACTCTCTGCAACTCCTCGTTAGTATAGTGGACAGTATCTCCGCCTGTCACGCGGAAGACCGGGGTTTGATTCCCCGGCCTAGTCCTTTACTGCTGCCCAAAAACCCATACAAAAGTTATTGCTCCAGCTACAAGTTAATGAAGAAGTTCGCCAGGTGCCCCGGGCGACTGTTTTTCGCAAAAGAAATCGTTGGCAGAATCGAACCGGGTCAACTGCTTGGAAGGCAGCTATGCTCACCACTATACCACCAACGCATGCATTTGACTGTTTTCTGGATGCCGCCTTGTGCTGTCAATGCTTGTATCACATTAGCAAAGATCATGTGCAGAGGAGCTCTCTAACAAAACAAGCTGGCAAAACAAGCTCTCTAATTTAGTGACATTCCACATTT
Organism: Gobiocypris rarus; assembly: GCA_023029165.1. Taxonomy (NCBI): domain Eukaryota; kingdom Metazoa; phylum Chordata; class Actinopteri; order Cypriniformes; family Gobionidae; genus Gobiocypris; species Gobiocypris rarus. Next base: position 32,769 of record JAFJHK010000025.1, on the reverse strand, counting down.
TACACAGACACTTCTTGTTTAATGGTATTAGATGATTTGTTGGCTTCTCTGGCATCTGTTAGCGATAACCTAAAATGACGCATGAGGCCGTACCTGCAAATGGGAAGGCTGTTTGCAGCGAGCAGCAGTTGCGCTGATTGGGGCCGACGACCACTCTCTGCAACTCCTCGTTAGTATAGTGGACAGTATCTCCGCCTGTCACGCGGAAGACCGGGGTTCGATTCCCCGGCAGGAGGCCTAGTCCTTTACTGCTGCCCAAAGACCCATACAAAGTTATTGCTCCAGCTACAAGTGAATGAAGGAGTTCTCAAGGTGCCCGGGCGACTGTTTTTCGCAAAAGAAATCGTTGGCGGGAATCGAACCGGGTCAACTGCTTGGAAGGCAGCTATGCTCACCACTATACCACCAACGCAGGCATTTTGACTGTTTTCTGGATGCCGCCTTGTGCTGTCAATGCTTGTAACACATTAGCAAAGATCATGTGCAGAGGAGCTCTCTAACAAAACAAGCTGGCAAAACAAGCTCTCTAATTTAGTGACATTCCACATTTTACACAGACACTTCTTGTTTAATGGTATTAGATGATTTGTTGGCTTCTCTGGCATCTGTTAGCGATAACCTAAAATGACGCATGAGGCCGTACCTGCAAATGGGAAGGCTGTTTGCAGCGAGCAGCAGTTGCGCTGATTGGGGCCGACGACCACTCTCTGCAACTCCTCGTTAGTATAGTGGACAGTATCTCCGCCTGTCACGCGGAAGACCGGGGTTCGATTCCCCGGCCAGAGGCCTAGTCCTTTACTGCTGCCCAAACCCATACAGAAGTTATTGCTCCAGCTACAAGTTAATGAAGGAGTTCGCCAGGTGCCCGGGCGACTGTTTTCGCAAAAGAAATCGTTGGCGGGAATCGAACCCGGGTCAACTGCTTGGAAGGCAGCTATGCTCACCACTATACCACCAACGCATGCATTTCCACTGTTTTCTGGATGCCGCCTTGTGCTGTCAATGCTTGTAACACATTAGCGATCATGTGCAGAGGAGCTCTCTAACAAAACAAGCTGGCAAAACAAGCTCTCTAATTTAGTGACATTCCACATTTTACACAGACACTTCTTGTTTAATGGTATTAGATGATTTGTTGGCTTCTCTGGCATCTGTGTAAGCGATAACCTAAAATGACGCATGAGGCCGTACCTGCAAATGGGAAGGCTGTTTGCAGCGAGCAGCAGTTGCGCTGATTGGGGCCGACGACCACTCTCTGCAACTCCTCGTTAGTATAGTGGACAGTATCTCCGCCTGTCACGCGGAAGACTGGGGTTCGATTCCCGACCGGGAGGCCTAGTCCTTTACTGCTGCCCAAAGACCCATACAGAAGTTATTGCTCCAGCTACAAGTTAATGAAGGAGTTCTCAAGGTGCCCGAGCGACTGTTTTTCGCAAAAGAAATCGTTGGCGGGAATCGAACCGGGTCAACTGCTTGGAAGGCAGCTATGCTCACCACTATACCACCAACGCATGCATTTGACTATTTTCTGGATGCCGCCTTGTGCTGTCAATGCTCGTAACACATTAGCAAGCGATCATGTGCAGAGGAGCTCTCTAACAAAACAAGCTGGCAAAACAAGCTCTCTAATTTAGTGACATTCCACATTTTACACAGACACTTCTTGTTTAATGGTATTAGATGATTTGTTGGCTTCTCTGGCATCTGTTAAGCGATAACCTAAAATGACGCATGAGGCCGTACCTGCAAATGGGAAGGCTGTTTGCAGCGAGCAACAGTTGCGCTGATTGGGGCCGACGATCACTCTCTGCAACTCCTCGTTAGTATAGTGGACAGTATCTCCGCCTGTCACGCGGAAGACAGGGGTTCGATTCCCTGACGGGGAGGCCTAGTCCTTTACTGCTGCCCAAAGACCCATACAAAAGTTATTGCTCCAGCTACAAGTTAATGAAGGATTTCGCCAGGTGCCCGGGCGACTGTTTTTCGCATAAAAGAAATCGTTGGCGGGAATCGAACCGGGTCAACTGCTTGGAAGGCAGCTATGCTCACCACTATATCACCAACGCATGCATTTTGATTGTTTTCTGGATGCCGCCTTGTGCTGTCAATGCTCGTAACACATTAGCAACAATCATGTGCAGAGGAGCTCTCTAACAAAACAAGCTGGCAAAACAAGCTCTCTAATTTAGTGACATTCCACATTTTATACAGACACTTCTTGTTTAATGGTATTAGATGATTTGTTGGCTTCTCTAACATCTGTTAAGCGATAACCTAAAATGACGCATGAGGCCGTACCTGCAAATGGGAAGGCTGTTTGCAGCGAGCAGCAGTTGCGCTGATTGGGGCGACGACCACTCTCTGCAACTCCTCGTTAGTATAGTGGACAGTATCTCCGCCTGTCACGGGAAGACCGGGGTTCGATTCCCCGACGGGGAGGCCTAGTCCTTTACTGCTGCCCAAAAACCCATACAAAAGTTATTGCTCCAGCTACAAGTTAATGAAGGAGTTCGCCAGGTGCCCGGGCGACTGTTTTTGCAAAAGAAATCGTTGGCGGGAATCGAACCGGGTCAACTGCTTGGAAGGCAGCTATGCTCACCACTATACCACCAACGCATGCATTTGACTGTTTTCTGGATGCCGCCTTGTGCTGTCAATGCTTGTAACACATTAGCAAAGATCATGTGCAGAGGAGCTCTCTAACAAAACAAGCTGGCAAAACAAGCTCTCTAATTTAGTGACATTCCACATTTTACACAGACACTTCTTGTTTAATGGTATTAGATGATTTGTTGGCTTCTCTGGCATCTGTTAAGCGATAACCTAAAATGACGCATGAGGCCGTACCTGCAAATGGGAAGGCTGTTTGCAGCGAGCAGCAGTTGCGCTGATTGGGGCCGACGACCACTCTCTGCAACTCCTCGTTAGTATAGTGGACAGTATCTCCGCCTGTCACGCGGAAGACCGGGGTTCGATTCCCGGACGGGGAGGCCTAGTCCTTTACTGCTGCCCAAAGACCCATACAAAAGTTATTGCTCCAGCTACAAGTGAATGAAGGAGTTCTCAAGGTGCCCCGGGCGACTGTTTTTCGCAAAAGAAATGCGTTGGCCGGGAATCGAACCCGGGTCAACTGCTTGGAAGGCAGCTATGCTCACCACTATACCAACGCATGCATTTGACTATTTTCTGGATGCCGCCTTGTGCTGTCAATGCTTGTAACACATTAGCAACGATCATGTGCAGAGGAGCTCTCTAACAAAACAAGCTGGCAAAACAAGCTCTCTAATTTAGTGACATTCCACATTTTACACAGACACTTCTTGTTTAATGGTATTAGATGATTTGTTGGCTTCTCTGGCATCTGTTAAGCGATAACCTAAAATGACGCATGAGGCCGTACCTGCAAATGGGAAGGCTGTTTGCAGCGAGCAGCAGTTGCGCTGATTGGGGCCGACGACAACTCTGCAACTCCTCGTTAGTATAGTGGACAGTATCTCCGCCTGTCACGCGGAAGACCGGGGTTCGATTCCCTGACGGGGAGGCCTAGTCCTTTACTGCTGCCCAAAGACCCATACAAAAGTTATTGCTCCAGCTACAAGTTAATGAAGGATTTCGCCAGGTGCCCCGGGCGACTGTTTTCATAAAAGAAATCGTTGGCGGGAATCGAACCCGGGTCAACTGCTTGGAAGGCAGCTATGCTCACCACTATATCACCAACGCATGCATTTTGATTGTTTTCTGGATGCCGCCTTGTGCTGTCAATGCTCGTAACACATTAGCAACAATCATGTGCAGAGGAGCTCTCTAACAAAACAAGCTGGCAAAACAAGCTCTCTAATTTAGTGACATTCCACATTTTATACAGACACTTCTTGTTTAATGGTATTAGATGATTTGTTGGCTTCTCTAACATCTGTTAAGCGATAACCTAAAATGACGCATGAGGCCGTACCTGCAAATGGGAAGGCTGTTTGCAGCGAGCAGCAGTTGCGCTGATTGGGGCCGACGACCACTCTCTGCAACTCCTCGTTAGTATAGTGGACAGTATCTCCGCCTGTCACGGGAAGACCGGGGTTCGATTCCCAGACGGGGAGGCCTAGTCCTTTACTGCTGCCCAAAGACCCATACAAAAGTTATTGCGCCAGCTACAAGTTAATGAAGGAGTTCGCCAGGTGCCCCGGGCGACTGTTTTCATAAAAGAAATCGTTGGCCGGGAATCGATCCCGGGTCAACTGCTTGGAAGGCAGCTATGCTCACCACTATACCACCAACGCATGCATTTCCACTGTTTTCTGGATGCCGCCTTGTGCTGTCAATGCTTGTAACACATTAGCGATCATGTGCAGAGGAGCTCTCTAACAAAACAAGCTGGCAAAACAAGCTCTCTAATTTAGTGACATTCCACATTTTACACAGACACTTCATGGTATTAGATGATTTGTTGGCTTCTCTGGCATCTGTTAAGCGATAACCTAAAATGACGCATGAGGCCGTACCTGCAAATGGGAAGGCTGTTTGCAGCGAGCAGCAGTTGCGCTGATTGGGGCCGACGACCACTCTGTGCAACTCCTCGTTAGTATAGTGGACAGTATCTCCGCCTGTCACGCGGAAGATCGGGGTTCGATTCCCCGACGGGGAGGCCTAGTCCTTTACTGCTGCCCAAAGACCCATACAAAAGTTATTGCTCCAGCTACAAGTTAATGAAGGAGTTCTCCAGGTGCCCCGGGCGACTGTTTTTCGCAAAAGAAATGCGTTGGCCGGGAATCGAACCCAGGTCAACTGCTTGGAAGGCAGCTATGCTCACCACTATACCACCAACGCATGTATTTTGACTGTTTTCTGGATGCTGCCTTGTGCTGTCAATGCTCGTAACACATTAGCAACGATCATGTGCAGAGGAGCTCTTTAACAAAACAAGCTGGCAAAACAAGCTCTCTAATTTAGTGACATTCCACATTTTATACAGACACTTCTTGTTTAATGGTATTAGATGATTTGTTGGCTTCTCTGGCATCTGTTAAGCGATAACCTAAAATGACGCATGAGGCCTACCTGCAAATGGGAAGGCTGTTTGCAGCGAGCAGCAGTTGCGCTGATTGGGGCCGACGACCACTCTCTGCAGCTCCTCGTTAGTATAGTGGACAGTATCTCCGCCTGTCACACGGAAGACCGGGGTTCGATTCCCCGACGGGGAGGCCTAGTCCTTTACTGCTGCCCAAAGACCCATACAAAAGTTATTGCTCCAGCTACAAGTTAATGAAGGAGTTCGCCAGGTGCCCCGGGCGACAGTTTTTCGCAAAAGAAATGCGTTGGCCGGGAATCGAACCCGGGTCAACTGCGCGGGAGCCGAGAATGGTTAAGCTTAACTTTCCTTAACTTTTCCCATTAATTCTCTATGGTAGTGCTTAACACTACCGATGCAATATATTTGTGACTACAGGTAGATTTCATGGCGCTGTTTCGCCTTTTCCGTGGCGCGGAATTTGAATAGCGAAGTGTCACCATGGGTTTCATCTGTCAATCATTCGATGTAGGCGGGAGGCATAGTACAATCGCATATTGTTTACATTAAGGCTAAATAAAAGTTCCACATTGTTTTTTTTTTTTATGAAACACATACTTACTGAAAAATTACGCGGATTTGTTTAACTAAATCATAATTTAACGGTCCTATTGTTTTACCACAAGAAATCTTCAGATTTTACCTCAGATTTTACCTCAGGCGACATCTGTTTTAAGTTACCTTAGAGATCAGCGCAATAAGCTGACAAACCAAGCAGGTAAAGATTAATTATTTATTATTTTATTTGTTGTTGTTGTTGTTGCCTTCATCATACAATCGTGTTAATTGGTTTGAATGGTTTGTGAAGTTTAATATATAAATAAGAACAAATATGATTCTGTTAGTAAAATTAAATTAATAGGAAATACAGTTATATTTAATTCATGTTATATTTATATTTAGTTATATTTGGAGGAGGGTAAGACCCGTTCTACGATCGGAGAGATATTCAGCAAACTTGTTTTGTTTTGTACGACAAATAACTTAACGTTACTGCCTAAGCTAACGTTACATTCAGACAGATTTTACCTCAGGTGACCGCATGTACGTTATTATTTATATATTTATAGCTGTTATTGTATTAGAGTAACTTATCTTTGTTTGCAAAGGGGAATGTTTTTTCATTGGTCTCTTACTGTATAAAAAATATGTTACCAGTGCAGTATGGGTATGTCACATAATACTTTACGGTTAACATACAAGTTACACTATTATGTTACCAGTCAAACGTTTGAGAACTGTAATATGTTTTATGTTTTAAAGAAGTCTTTTCTACACACCAAGTTACACAACATAATTACACACAACTACACAACATTTATGTTATAGCCTATAAAAAAACTATTATTATTAAAATATAAAATAACTATTTTCATATTTGAATATAAATAAAAATGTAAATTATTCCTGCGATCAAAGCTGAATTTATCATCATTACTCCAGTCTTTAGTGTCACATGATCCCTCACTAATAACTCTGCTATAAGGATTTGATCAAGAAATATTTATGAGTATCAACGTTGAAAGCAGTTGTGTAAAACATTTTTTTAGGATTCTTTGATGAGTAGAAAGTTTAGAAGAACAGCATTTATCTGAAATAAAGCTTTTGTAAGATCTTAAATAAATTAATAAATTTATTCAGCAAGGGATCAAGTGTATAGACATGGATTTATAATGTTTCAAAAGCTTTATATTTAAATAAATGACCTGCCTGTCTCAGTTCAAGCAGCCGAGTCTGTAGCCATTTTCAAAAAACATCTCAAGACACTTCTTTTCCAGCAGCACCTGACCAATAAAGAATAGCACTTATCACTCTAATCGTTTTCTGTTTGTTTATTAAAAAACAAAAACAAAAAAAAACTGTCCTATGTGTTCTGTGCTAGGTTAAGTGAGACTTAACGTCTGCTTAACGTTTAAGTATCTGCTAAATGACTAAATGTAAATGTTTTTTTTTTTACTTTCTATTAATTAAATAATCTGAACTGTTTTCAACACTGATAATAATACATATCAGAATGATTTGTGAAGGATCGTGTGACGATGATAAATTCAGCTTTGCATCACAGGAGAATGAATTGCATTATACAATATATTAAAATAGTTATTAAAGTATATTAAAAGTTATTTTAAATTGTAAAATTATTTCACAATAATACTGTTTTGTATTTTATGCTGTATTTTATCCTTGGTGAGCAGAAGAGACTTCTTTAAAAATGTATTTTTAAATAATCGTACTGTTTTCAAACTTTTGTCTGGTAGTGTTTTTAAAATATTATATTACATTAATTATGAATACTGTAATAAATATAAATATATATATATATATATATATATATGAATAACATTTTATCATGAAATAATTAAACACAAAAATAAAGAATAGAACACATAGATTTATTTTCATTTATATATATATATATATATATATATATATATATATATATATATATATATATATATATATATATATATATATATATATATATATATATATATATATATGTGTGTGTGTGTGTGTGTGTGTGTGTGTGTGTGTGTGTTTATATATTAGAATAAACTGGTAAATTTAAATTTTATTTTATTTATTCATTTATTAAGAAATAATTCTTAATAATTTATTCAAAATAGAAGTGTATTAACTAATACAGTGTTTTAATGCAACAGACCATAAACACTAATCAGCTCTTTGTGTACAGCACAGCAGGATGAAGGTGAAAGTGATCTTCCCAGGCAAGACCAAAGTGTGCTTCAGGAAAGGACCAACTGGATATCTGAGACAAGATCCCTCAGATGAAGCCAAGAATATTAAAGACAACCCCAATCTCCAGGACAAATCAGCCCCTCAAAGGGAAGACAAGGTCAAGGAGAATGCCCGCTCTGTTGTCTTCATGAGAGGAGGAGATGTGTCAGACAGACAGGAGGTGCTGGGAGAGTATGTGCTTCAGTTCGGAAAGTACAAAGGCAAGTCATTCCGGTGGCTGCTAGAGAATGATGTAGGCTATACCATATTCTTGAATAAGAAGGTTGAAGAGGAGAGAGCCGGACAGTTTAAAGCAGAGGTCCCAAGAAGGAGAGCCTACTTTCATTCATTGAGTACAGTAGAAGCTTCCAGGAAATCGAGGACCTGATAAAGTATTTAGCTGGAAGATCAGTGGCACCACCTGTGAGGAATGAAGATGACAACTTAGTTGGCTTTGGGATTAATGCAGACAAGACTTGGAGGGATGTTTGGGAGCGCAGAGCAGATGGATATGCTGCATTCATCCTCCAGAAACAGTGTGTTCCAGGCAGCAAAATGTATGGGCTGCAGCAGTACCTCACTCAGAAAAAGAGCCAGCTTCAGAGTGTTTCAGCAGAATTTGCAGCATCTGCCTCTCATCCTCCAGGTTTGTTGACAGTACAGTTGAGTATATATTAGGTCAAAATTGAAATATGTAAATGTGGGATGACATATGATTTTCATTTTTGCTTTTATGCTTTGTTTCACAGAAATGGAGGATGATGAAGAATTGGAGAGAATGATGCTTTCTATATCTCCATCCAAACTCCAAGGCCAACTGAGTAAGAAAAACACACACACACACAAACACATTCTGCATCTTTATATTTTTAATAAAACCATTCTTTAGTATGTTTTTAAAAGCTATTTGATTTATGGAACATATGAGATGTCCCCATAAACCACTTTTATGTTGTAATACCAGTGTAAATTTGTGTCCTCGTAAATCAAATAAACAAGCACACACAGACACAGAATTTATAGTGGTTGCTTTATCCATTTTTTTCTAAATGTACACCCGTATGAATGTAAACTCAGGGTATTGGTGTAAAATAGCTTAATGCTCAGTCACTTTTCCCTGAATAAACAAAAGTTGATATTAATTATTTCATCCTTTCATACCAATCTTTGGTTTGTTCTTTTTTAATTGAAGTGGAGGAAAGTGACGAATTGGGGAGGATGAAGCTACCCACATTTTCATCTAAAATTCCAGGCCAACTGAGTGAGAACCACATACATGCTCAAACAAACACACACACACACACACACACACACACACACACACACACACACACACACACACACACACACACACACACACACACACACACACACACACACACACACACACACAGTCCTCTATCAAACTGGATTTGTTTCCATGAAACATCATTGCATTTTATTCAGCATTATTCAAGATGAGAGGGTGAGAGGGTATGAGAGGGGTAGAGAGGTATGAGAGGGGTAGAGAGGGGGTAAGAGAGGGTATGAGAGGGGTAGAGAGGGGTAGAGAGGGGTATGAGAGGGTGAGAGGGGTATGAGAGAGGGTATGAGAGGGGTATGAGAGGGTATGAGAGGGGTATGAGAGGGGTATGAGAGGGGTATGAGAGGGGTATAGAGAGGGGTATGAGAGGGGTAGAGAGGTATGAGAGGGGGTATGAGAGGGGTGAGAGAGGGGTGAGAGATTTGGGCTACAGTTGTTGTTATTTGACATAGATTTGTGTCTTGTACATGTAAACATAATAATATAATGAATAAACTGTGGCAAGATTACGGAGGAGGAGGGTGTCGTGCCTCATGTTTAGTCGATAAAACACTTCCGCAAAGGGTACACCTGTGTATCCTCACTCATGACTCCTCAGAAAGCCTCCTCACTCCTCGATCATCGCCTCCTCACGGTGCAATTAGAGAATTGAGAATTGAGTCCTACAAGATGGCTGAGCTCGGTCAGTTTCCGGGTCATAGGATGGAGGACGGAGGACGGAGGAGCGAGGAAATGAGGAGGGATATTGAGAAGCACCCCTGGTCTTGAGTGTACTGTTTGGTCAATATATTCATATACTTTAACAATATCTCTGAAAAAAATCAAACCCAGATTATATCATTAGAAAAGTAGAAATTTTACAAGTATTTAAGATTGAGAACAGCAGTGTGTAAATGAATCAAACAATCAGAATGAATGAACAATGCGTGTGCCATACGGTGTCAAAATTGGGTTTCGTTAAATTATTGTAAAACTTTGAAAGAAGTGTTTCATTTAGCAAAAGACCTGAGGTGTTCTGCTACTTAGGGTTAGGTAGCAGTGTGTGGATGTGTGAATTGTGTAGTGTTTTGACAAAATAAGCCTAAAAAAACAAACAGTAAAGGCTTTCATATGTCATTTTGTCTATGTTATAAGTGCTTGAAAGTTAAATTATTTTCAATGTGCTTTTAGGTTCAGACGTTGTTGGAGTCCCAGTGGTCAAAGGTCTAATTCCTGCTGCATACTAGGGATAATTCTGACATGAATCAGGATGATCTGTTCTACATTCATTTGTTGATGTTTTTTGGTTAGGCCACGTTCAGGCCTGTTCTAATTCTTGTGTTCAATTGTTCTACTAACATTGAAGGCATTTATATCTCATCGTTGAGGGTAAGTACAGAGTTCTTGTTTTGCATGCTATACTTAAAGGTTTGGTATGTACATGATCTACAGAGTAAAAGAAGCACATGTCAAAAATGCAGAAGTACAGCAAAAGTACAAATATGTATTTAATTTGGACTAAAATGACGCATCCCATTTGATACATGAAGCTGTAGATTACTGATGCAATGTAGACCCAATAACATACCATACACCTATTATTAGGGGAGCGCGGGGTTAGTTAACACGCACATTTCAACAATTTCCACACATGCCAGGATGACGAAACTTAGTGTATTTTTTAGTTGCCATATCAACATTATTTAGAGAAAAAATAGGCACCAAAATATACATTTATTAAAATTATTACTGAACATTTATTTAACTATAGCAAAAGTACATTTCTTACATAAGTTTATTTATCGTCTCAGTTTTTTATGTTTATTTAAAATAAGACAAATCTGATATTATTTTAATCTTATATCTGTTATTTAACAGTTGAGATCGTTCTTTAATGCTGATCTAACCATTAGAAGACACAAGCAGCAGTTTACATCCCTGTTGCGCAGATGGGGTGTATTGTAACGTGTTTGTTGTCAAACTCAAAAATTACTATAGTTTTAATTATTAAAAAATGTTTAACATTATTTTTTATTAAATCAGATAACATTTTAAGCTGTCATTTGGTGATGTTACAATGCGCCCCCTCACATGTTACAGTGTACCCCACCTACGGGGCATGTTGTCACATTTCACTCCCATTCTTTCAGGGTAAATCAAGAATAAAGTACACACTGTATTAATGAAACTAAACTACATAATTGTACTAGACATGTGTGCAATTAATGTGGGAAAAAATAAATACTCTGAACCCCAAGTGGATTTACACAAACTCCCCTATAAAAAGTCTTGAAGTGTGCTATGGGTTTGCATGTATTTACATTATTACTTATTAACACATTTACTAAGGGACAGTACCACAGAGTATTAGAAATTAAATTAAATTTTTCTGTGTTAGGGAGGCGTAAACTACCAGCAACACTCTCAAAACCAGACCATCCTGATGAATATAGTGCTACTGCATCTCCACAGCCAGGTTGGTACATGAGCGTGTACACATGTCGACTCTTCTGTAAGGATTTACCTGTTACTGATCAGAGTTATGGTTTTCACCAATTCCCTTCACTCCAGTGATGGTTCCTTTGCCAGTACCTTCAGAATTGCTTGAATTGGGGTTATCTACAAGCAAGACCACATCGCCTTTGAGACAAGTGCAGGAAACCGTGTTCTGTCAATGTAAGGACTTAATGTAACAATTTTACTTAAATCAAATTTAAAACAGATTTTATTTGACAGATATTAAACAAATGTAATGCTCGTCTATGACTAATGTCATCCTTGTCGTCCTGTAGCCCTCCTCCCAGTGACCTCTGCACAGTCTACAGCCTCTACTCTTCCCTCACGAGCCCCTGCAGCTGCTGGGCAGTCTTTCTCAGGACTCCTGGAGCCTCTACTCCTCCCACAGCACTCCATGCAGCCTCTGCTGTGTACCCTACTAAGTTGGAGGAGAAGCATGCTGTTCCACCATTGCCAAGCTATGACCAGGATGTGAGCCGATGGCACTGCTCTCACCAGCAGAGAATCTGGATGAAAACAGAAATGGAAGCCTTGGGACTGTGGCCAGGCTCTAGACCGGTGAGACATCCAATGAACATGATCTCCTTGTGGCGTTACCCACCTCAGCCTGAGCTTATTGATGCTATCTATGAGCTGCCATCACCAAAATACTTTCAACTTCATCCATTCTTCATTTGGAAACCAGAGCACACCATTATGGAAAGAGTCCGCAACAACTACACTCTGCCATGCCTGTACGGCTGTCCGAATCCCCACGTTGTCTCGTCAGGAATTGGAAGACCCCGTGTCATTATTGGTACAAGCAGCTAATACTATGTCACAGGTCGGCGCGGACCACCAATACCGTGAGTCACGCTCCTCCCTCGAAGTCCACCCCGAGGACCTCCCAAAATGCCCCAGTGAACAGACAGACGAAGAGATAAAATTATAACAAAACTTAATTTTAAATTAAAAAGGGAAGGGGATAACTAATAAAAACGTCTGAACTTGGTCTCTTCGACTCACAGGTAGGTACTCAGAACTTGGCCTCTTCGACTCACAGGTGGCCGTACAGGTAGGTACTCTGAACTTGGTCTCTTCGACTCACAGGTAGGTACTCAGAACTTGGCCTCTTCGACTCACAGGTGGCCGTACAGGTAGGTACTCTGAACTTGGCCTCTTCGACTCACAGGTGGTACTCTGAACTTGGCCTCTTCGACTCACAGGTAGGTACTCTGAACTTGGCCTCTTCGACTCACAGGTAGGTACTCTGAACTTGGCCTCTTCGACTCACAGGTAGGTACTCTGAACTTGGCCTCTTCGACTCACAGGTGGCCGTACAGGTAGGTACTCTGAACTTGGCCTCTTCGACTCACAGGTAGGTACTCTGAACTTGGCCTCTTCGACTCACAGGTCGGTACTCTGAACTTGGCCTCTTCGACTCACAGGTAGGTACTCTGAACTTGGCCTCTTCGACTCACAGGTGGATGCTCTGAACTTGGTCTCTTCGACTCACAGGTGGCCGTACAGGTAGGTACTCTGAACTTGGCCTCTTCGACTCACAGGTGGCCGTACAGGTAGGTACTCTGAACTTGGCCTCTTCGACTCACAGGTGGCCGTACAGGTAGGTACTCTGAACTTGGCCTCTTCGACTCACAGGTAGGTACTCTGAACTTGGCCTCTTCGACCCACAGGTAGGTACTCAGAACTTGGCCTCTTCGACTCACAGGTGGCCGTACAGGTAGGTACTCTGAACTTGGCCTCTTCGACTCACAGGTGGCCGTACAGGTAGGTACTCTGAACTTGGCCTCTTCGACTCACAGGTAGGTACTCTGAACTTGGCCTCTTCGACTCACAGGTAGGTACTCTGAACTTGGCCTCTTCGACTCACAGGTGGCCGTACAGGTAGGTACTCTGAACTTGGCCTCTTCGACTCACAGGTAGGTACTCTGAACTTGGCCTCTTCGACTCACAGGTGGCCGTACAGGTAGGTACTCTGAACTTGGCGTCTTCGACTCACAGGTGGCCGTACAGGTACGACACCCAGATCTACTTAGCACTATCACCTAATGACTATAGCCCCATTGACTCCCTGTGCAAATGCATTGATGAAGTTAACATTTGGATGAGCCAAAACTATCTTCAGTTAAACAAAAACAAAACTGAAATCATTACATTTGGAAACCAAGATGAAATTCTCAAGGTGAACGCATATCTTGAGACTAAAGGTCTAATAACAAAAAATCAAGTCAGGAATCTTGGTGTGATTTTGGAGTCAGACCTGAGTTTCAATAGTCATGTCAAAGCAATAACTAAATCAGCTTACTATCATCTGAAAAATATTGCAAGAATCAGATGCTTTGTTTCCAGGCAAGACTTAGAGAAACTTGTTCATGCTTTCATCACCAGCAGGGTGGACTATTGTAATGGTCTTCTCACCGGCCTTCCCAAAAAGACCATTAGACAGCTGCAGCTCATACAGAACGCTGCGGCCAGGATTCTGAGCAGAACCAGAAAATATGACCATATCACGCCAGTCCTCAGGTCTTTACACTGGCTTCCAGTTACATTTAGGATAAATTTTAAAGTATTATTACTTGTTTATAAATCACTCAATGACCTAGGACCTCAATACATTGCAGATATGCTGATTAAATACAAACCCAACAGATCACTCAGATCATCAGGATCAAGTCAGTTAGAAATACCAAGAGTTCACTCAAAGCAAGGAGAGTCTGCGTTTAGCTATTATGCCAGCCGCAGCTGGAACCAGCTTCAGAAGAGATCAGATGTGCTCCAACAGTAGCCACATTCAAATCAGACTCAAAACACATCTGTTCAGCCGTGCCTTTACTGAATGAGCACTGTGACACTGTCGTCCGACTGATTCGCTCTTATCTATGCATCACCTTTGTTTTTGGAGTTTACATTTGTTCTTATCTTTGGTTTTATCTATATATAATCTTATTCTTTTTAATTCTCTTTACTACTATATATTTTTATTTCTTATGTATCTGTTGATTATCATTGTTGGTTAGGGCTGTCTGACTGGAAGAGATTGGAAAAGGAGAGAGCAGTGTGCTTCGCTTCATTCTGTGGTAGCAGACAGTGCAAGGAAGCGGACTCAAGAAAGGGAGGCCCTGCGGGTATGGTAACGTCCCCTACAGGAGCCCGTCTTGGACCGACTTATGGTCCAGGAGACATTGCAAACCTGCTCCATCTCTTCCATCTCAGATAGGGGTGACCGTATTTAGAGAATCAGGCAGATAGGGATCTATTTATCCTCATTTTATTTTTATTTTTTAATTAGAAAATTCTCTTTACAAAAAAAATTCTTTATAAAATTCTCTTTACAACTGTTTTAATTATCCTTGTTTTTATTTTTAATTCTTACACATGGTTTTCTTATTTCTTATGTAAAGCACTTTGAATTGCCATTGTGTATGAAATGTGCTATATAAATAAACTTGCCTTGCCTACAGGTAGGTACTCTGAACTTGGCCTCTTCGACTCACAGGTAGGTACTCTGAACTTGGCCTCTTCGACTCACAGGTAGGTACTCTGAACTTGGCCTCTTTGACTCACAGGTAGGTACTCTGAACTTGGCCTCTTTGACTCACAGGTAGGTACTCTGAACTTGGCCTCTTTGACTCACAGGTGGCCGTACAGGTAGGTACTCTGAACTTGGCCTCTTTGACTCACAGGTAGGTACTCTGAACTTGGCCTCTTTGACTCACAGGTGGCCGTACAGGTGTACTCTGAACTTGGCCTCTTTGACTCACAGGTAGGTACTCTGAACTTGGCCTCTTCGACTCACAGGTGGCCGTACAGGTAGGTACTCTGAACTTGGTCTCTTCGACTCACAGGTAGGTACTCTGAACTTGGCCTCTTCGACTCACAGGTAGGTACTCTGAACTTGGCCTCTTTGACTCACAGGTGGCCGTACAGGTAGGTACTCTGAACTTGGCCTCTTTGACTCACAGGTAGGTACTCTGAACTTGGCCTCTTTGACTCACAGGTGGCCGTACAGGTAGGTACTCTGAACTTGGTCTCTTCGACTCACAGGTAGGTACTCTGAACTTGGCCTCTTTGACTCACAGGTAGGTACTCTGAACTTGGCCTCTTTGACTCACAGGTGGCCGTACAGGTAGGTACTCTGAACTTGGCCTCTTTGACTCACAGGTAGGTACTCTGAACTTGGCCTCTTCGACTCACAGGTGGCCGTACAGGTAGGTACTCTGAACTTGGTCTCTTCGACTCACAGGTAGGTACTCTGAACTTGGCCTCTTCGACTCACAGGTGGCCGTGCAGGTAGGTACTCTGAACTTGGTCTCTTCGACTCACAGGTAGGTACTCTGAACTTGGCCTCTTCGACTCACAGGTAGGTACTCTGAACTTGGTCTCTTCGACTCACAGGTAGGTACTCTGAACTTGGCCTCTTCGACTCACAGGTAGGTACTCTGAACTTGGCCTCTTCGACTCACAGGTGGCCGTACAGGTAGGTACTCTGAACTTGGCCTCTTCGACTCACAGGTAGGTACTCTGAACTTGGCCTCTTCGACTCACAGGTAGGTACTCTGAACTTGGCCTCTTCGACTCACAGGTGGATGCTCTGAACTTGGTCTCTTCGACTCACAGGTGGCCGTACAGGTAGGTACTCTGAACTTGGTCTCTTCGACTCACAGGTAGGTACTCTGAACTTGGCCTCTTCGACTCACAGGTAGGTACTCTGAACTTGGCCTCTTCGACTCACAGGTAGGTACTCTGAACTTGGCCTCTTCGACTCACAGGTGGCCGTACAGGTAGGTACTCTGAACTTGGCCTCTTCGACTCACAGGTAGGTACTCTGAACTTGGCCTCTTCGACTCACAGGTAGGTACTCTGAACTTGGCCTCTTCGACTCACAGGTGGCCGTACAGGTAGGTACTCTGAACTTGGCCTCTTCGACTCACAGGTAGGTACTCTGAACTTGGCCTCTTCGACTCACAGGTGGCCGTACAGGTAGGTACTCTGAACTTGGCCTCTTCGACTCACAGGTGGCCGTACAGGTAGGTACTCTGAACTTGGTCTCTTCGACTCACAGGTGGCCGTACAGGTAGGTACTCTGAACTTGGCCTCTTCGACTCACAGGTAGGTACTCTGAACTTGGCCTCTTCGACTCACAGGTGGCCGTACAGGTAGGTACTCTGAACTTGGCCGCTTCGACTCACAGGTAGGTACTCTGAACTTGGCCTCTTCGACTCACAGGTAGGTACTCTGAACTTGGCCTCTTCGACTCACAGGTGGCCGTACAGGTAGGTACTCAGAACTTGGTCTCTTCGACTCACAGGTGGCCGTACAGGTAGGTACTCTGAACTTGGTCTCTTCGACTCACAGGTGGCCGTACAGGTAGGTACTCTGAACTTGGCCTCTTCGACTCACAGGTGGCCATACAGGTAGGTACTCAGAACTTGGCCTCTTCGACTCACAGGTGGCCGTACAGGTAGGTACTCTGAACTTGGCCTCTTCGACTCACAGGTGGCGTACAGGTAGGTACTCTGAACTTGGCCTCTTCGACTCACAGGTAGGTACTCTGAACTTGGCCTCTTCGACTCACAGGTAGGTACTCTGAACTTGGCCTCTTCGACTCACAGGTAGGTACTCTGAACTTGGCCTCTTCGACTCACAGGTGGCCGTACAGGTAGGTACTCTGAACTTGGCCTCTTCGACTCACAGGTAGGTACTCTGAACTTGGCCTCTTCGACTCACAGGTAGGTACTCTGAACTTGGCCTCTTCGACTCACAGGTAGGTACTCTGAACTTGGCCTCTTCGACTCACAGGTGGCCGTACAGGTAGGTACTCTGAACTTGGCCTCTTCGACTCACAGGTAGGTACTCTGAACTTGGCCTCTTCGACTCACAGGTGGCCGTACAGGTAGGTACTCTGAACTTGGCCTCTTCGACTCACAGGTGGCCGTACAGGTAGGTACTCTGAACTTGGTCTCTTCGACTCACAGGTGGCCGTACAGGTAGGTACTCTGAACTTGGCCTCTTCGACTCACAGGTAGGTACTCTGAACTTGGCCTCTTCGACTCACAGGTGGCCGTACAGGTAGGTACTCTGAACTTGGCCCGACTCACAGGTAGGTACTCTGAACTTGGCCTCTTCGACTCACAGGTAGGTACTCTGAACTTGGCCTCTTCGACTCACAGGTAGGTACTCTGAAATTGGTCTCTTCGACTCACAGGTGGCCGTACAGGTAGGTACTCTGAACTTGGCCTCTTCGACTCACAGGTGGCCGTACAGGTAGGTACTCAGAACTTGGTCTCTTCGACTCACAGGTGGCCGTACAGGTAGGTACTCTGAAATTGGTCTCTTCGACTCACAGGTGGCCGTACAGGTAGGTACTCTGAACTTGGCCTCTTCGACTCACAGGTGGCCGTGCAGGTAGGTACTCAGAACTTGGCCTCTTCGACTCACAGGTGGCCGTACAGGTAGGTACTCTGAACTTGGCCTCTTCGACTCACAGGTGGCCGTACAGGTAGGTACTCTGAACTTGGCCTCTTCGACTCACAGGTAGGTACTCTGAACTTGGCCTCTTCGACTCACAGGTAGGTACTCTGAACTTGGCCTCGTCGACTCACAGGTGGATGCTCTGAACTTGGTCTCTTCGACTCACAGGTGGCCGTACAGGTAGGTATACAGGTGAGTGCACAGGGCTTTGGCTGTTGGGCGTACAGGTGAGTACACAGGGCTTTAGCTTTTAGGCATACAGGTGGGCAATGTTACCTCAAATTTTTTTCTTGCGGAGCAAAACTTTTCTCTATTGGGTGGACATTTGTCACCTGAGCAAAAACATTCTTTATACCAGACTTGTACAGCATACGTAAACACACACACAAAACTGGTTTCATCCTGCAGTTATAACTTTTAACTTTAATGTTAACTTTAATGTCCTTGATGTAGCATTGATATATTAAATCATTTAAACATAAAAAAGGTTAGTTCAGAAGCACATTTTAATTTGACTGATTTGTTTTTAACAAAAAACACAAAAAACTATTAAAAATCTCTCCTAAATCAGTTAAATTCAATCTTTATAATAATAATACATATAATATAATATAATATGAAAAACATCAAGCAGTTATACTGAGATTGTTTTTATTGGCGACAGGCAGCATTAAACCATCAAACAAATGTTTGTTTATTGCTTATGAATTTATGAAATTTTCTATATTATTATTATTATTTTAACTTTTTAATGGCAAGGATGCCTAAACAATCCCCTTGTGACATCCATTCTTTATTAGGCTTACACTATACTATAATTATAACAGACTATAATATAATATAAAAACTAATTGAAGTATTTAAACTGATATTATATCAGTTTAAATGCTTCAATTTGTTAAACAAAAGTAATTAAATAGATCTAATATCTAAGTATGTTCAAGGGAACATGTGAACTCTTTTATAGTTATCTTAATATCTCTGAAACCCAAACCACACACAGATCTATGTACACTGACGTGTTACTGAGGTGTTTGAGTGTGCACTGGTGGGTTATGTTGGTGTGTAACTGCAAATGTTTTGTTACCGTGCTGTCTGTGCCCATCATCCGTTATTTATACCACTTAATCAAGTCACTCTTCTTTTGAACATGATTAGGTTTTATTTCACTTCTTTGCGTTGCACGTCACCTCTCATATTGAGCTATTTGGACTGCAAACATGACTCACACACGCGCCATCATTCTCTCTATGAATCTGTAAACCCAACGTACAGGGTTGCCAGGTTTTCACAACAAAACCCACCCAATTGCAACTCAAAACTAGGCCAAAACAAGCCCAATGGGGTTTATAGGGGTTCTCTGGTCAAAAAAAATGCATTCCGGGGGGGTAAAATATATGTTTTTTGGCAGGGTTCCCTGCTAAATCAAGCATTTCCGGCACTAAATATAACATAATTGGTGTCACTTCAACCTGTGGACATGAAAAACAGCCCACGGCAACGGTGTTAAAGTAGCCTAACTTGGCAACACTGCCACCGTATTCACCGGTTCTAACACTATAGCGCTATAGCGCTACTAACTCTATAGCAGTTGAACAGAGCGCTGCAATTATTTCTCATTTAAACTACAGTCAAATGGATTTCTCCCCTAATTCCGTCTGTCGTCTGCGCGGCATTTTATTCTTTCTGCGCGGCCGCAGCTTAGAGGGAACATTGCAGGTGGGTATACAGGTGAGTACACTGGGCTTTAGCTTTTGGGCGTACATGTGGGTATACAGGTGAGTACACAGGGCTTTAGCTTCTAGGCGTACAGGTGGGTATACAGGTGAGAACACAGGGCTTTAACTTTTGGGCGTACAGGTGGGTATACAGGTGAGTACACAGGGCTTTAGCTTCTAGGCGTACAGGTGGGTATACAGGTGAGAACACAGGGCTTTCTTTTGGGCGTACAGGTGGGTATACAGGTGAGTACACAGGGCTTTAGCTTCTAGGCGTACAGGTGGGTATACAGGTGAGTACACAGGGCTTTAGCTTCTGGGCGTACAGGTGGGTATACAGGTGAGTACACAGGGCTTTAGCTTTTGGGCGTACAGGTGGGTATACAGGTGAGTACAGGTAGACGTGTGGATGAGTCCACAGGGCTTTTAGCTCTTTGGTGTCCAGGTGGCTGGAGAAGACAAGGCTCTTAGCTTTTCACTGTTCAAAAGAACAATCAGGTGACGGTACAGAGCTTTAGCTCTTTGACATACAGGCTGGTGGCAGAAGACACAAGTGAACGCACTAGTATTAACTCGGTGGACATACAATGGGAGATTCGGCGCTCAACTCTTTACATACGGCAAGGGGGACGGTAAGAACACAGGGCTGTGGCTCTTCAACTTAAGCAAACATACAGACCAGGAGCTGGTAACGGCGAGAGGAGACACGGCGATATGCAGGCCAAGATGGAGGCTTTTAACTTTCGGCTTACTGGTGGAGGGAGGCAGGTACATCCAATCTCCGTCTCCTCAAACAGCTGAGCGGGGCATCAGAGCATGAACTGGCATCTAGAAACACTCAACAATAGAATGGTTATACGTGAGGGTAACCAGAGAATTCCCCAGGGCAGTAGGTAGATACAAACACTCCCTTTCTTGACATCAGGTACAGTAATCGAAGCCAGCTCTTACTTCCACGGCCACAGCGCCCCCACCAGAGAATAAGGAAGGTAGAACAGTCCCCCAGTCATGGACATGTGTTGAAGGGCTGTCCAACACCAGCACTCGGCTCTTCTCAGGCAGGGCTCTTTCCTCGGCCTAGAACACGATCACTGACAAACACTAGCAAAAGCACTGCAATTTTCCTGGTGCATATACTCAAAGAAATCACCCACCGCACTTCACACACTCACGGTGATATAAGGGCAGTGGTACATTTCCAGCCCGGGCTCCGAGTCCTGGCTAATTGTGCAGATTTAGGTGTGGGACAGACACAGAGGGTATTGAGGCCACGAACCGGGGACTCCTTCCTCCTCTTCTTGCTACCTCCACCAAGAAAACACGGGTACAAGCAGACTGGGTGATGGGCAAATGCTTCGTTGAATCTGAGGATCGGGGCTTTTGGTAAGAAGTCAGCGCTAATATGGGTGGTAATATACAAACAAGGAAATGTCTGAAAGTGTCGGACTGCTCCTTTAACTATCCATGCTTCTCCTCTCATACCACATGCCAAATGTTCAAAAGCATTACTCCACCGGATTAGCTTTGCTCTCCTTCTTCTATTGCCTCTCCAATTCGATCCGTTCGTTGTATCCTCCAAACATCCAGTATTCCTTCAAAACACACCACACAATCATGAAAGCACAACGTAAACAAAGGGCTTAGCACTTATCTCCTCCGTGTTTCAAACATAAATCTCCTTCTTCTTCCACCA
The DNA here is from genome assembly GCA_023029165.1 of Gobiocypris rarus. Classification (NCBI taxonomy): domain Eukaryota; kingdom Metazoa; phylum Chordata; class Actinopteri; order Cypriniformes; family Gobionidae; genus Gobiocypris; species Gobiocypris rarus. The sequence continues at coordinate 11,287 of JAFJHK010000025.1, read as the reverse complement.
CAGCCTGCAAGTCCAAACAGACGTTCTCACCACCACACCAGTTACCTGCGTCACACTCCCAGTGAACACCCAGAACAAACTTCACACTTCCTGTTTCTCCAATGTCCTTTTTATAGGTCTTCCCCTTTCTCAATGGCCCAATCGTCGATCGCCACATCCTCCTCGCACACCTGATACGTATCTCCTTTGATTTCCTTGCCCGGAGTCGACCGGAACCGGCCCGGTGTTGCACTGAAATCGGTCCGGGTGGAACTATTTCCACCACTTTCATTCCACTTGTGTAAAGTCACTCCGTGACAACTACATACTGGCCTCTCGGCTCAGCTTTAAAGTATGTAAAAAGTACTAGTTTGCAGACAAACCCCAATGGATGGACATGCTGCCCAGACAGTTCTGCAACATTTTGCCAGCTTTTCTGACCCACAAGAAGTTCAAATGTAAGACTGTGATGGATGAGTTACGTCGCACAGCAAAGTCTCCCAATGATATGGCTAATCAGTTGAATGAGGCTCTCCACCTCAGGTATGAGCGTGCACACCTGGCCTACCTGTCCACTGTTAAGAATGTGCTGGATGGAGACAGTGGACTTTATGGTCAGCAGACCATCACAGGGGCATTAAGAGCAACAAATACTCCTGCTCCATTTGGTGGCTATGTAATGTGGATGGCTGGTTTGGAGTAACAGTCTCACCCCACTACTTGGTTGACTGCCTCATTCAGGAGTACCATAGGCAAGAGAGCACACTCAATCTGCTCCTCCAAGGCACATTTGGACAAGTCTTAAGGGTTGACCATACCCGAAAGCTGGCCCGGAAGGTTGTGCTTGCATCAGGTACTATGTCGTCCTATGCTGTAATGAATGAAAACTGGATGATCTTGTCTTGGGTGATGCTGCAGTCTGAAAGTGATAAATCCCTGCAGCCAATGTATGAGGGCCTGTCTCGTCGCTACATTTTTGCAGGACTTCCAAAAGCCAACTATCAGTGGGTAAGAACCAGCCATCACATTTTCCTTCCCACCTATATTATATGTGTAAAGTAAACAAAATATACTATAGCAAATACATGTATCCTATGTATTTGAATGTTTCATATTTTAAATATATTTCTATTTGTGTTTGGAACAGAGATTGCTGTGCTGCCTTCAGGATCCCAAACCCTGAGCCCCAGGAGCACCTCCTTTGGGATACTTGGAAGACCACTGAGGCTATAGTGACTGCGGCAACCTCTGGGCATCTCATCAACACCTGTTCCTCCCGCGAAGAATATAACAGCGACATCAACATCAAGCTGGACTTGTTCCACTGCATGAGGCGATTCTCCAGAGAGTGTGTGTCAGAGCACCATCCACTGCACAGTGCTTTCTGCAAGTTTCTGTCAGCAGCTTTCAGTGTTGTGGACCAGACGGACCTACAGAGACTGAAGCAGGCTTATGTCTTCTGTGGGATAGTGCCTGCAAATCCAACAAAGCAGCACATCAGGGAGCACTGCCGCACGAGGGTCCCACACCCCAAAGAGCTGCTGGAGAGAGTCGAGAGTGTTCTTCAAAGATTTTTTTTTGAAACTTTTTTGACCTCAAAAGCAGAAATTTTAAAAATAGTCCTGCATGCGCTCCTTCCTATAATGGCAGTTGTAAAGGACTGATTCAGATTGAATAACTCAAAGGGGTATTGAATTACAGTGCAAAGAACCGAATTTACATAAATAATAATTCAAAATTAATATTTACCACTTTATCAACTATTAGTCCGCCGATATGTTGACATTACAGTATTTATCAATTTCGACTAGTGATACTCCCCGTGGCCAACGGAAATAATATAATTTACTTTATGTTCACTGTCTGTGAGCTTAGGTAACAAAAATCGTAAGTTTGAGGCAGTAACTTATGAACAACAAAGCACAAGAGACTTGTCTAGATGAAAACTGAAAACAAGATTTATTTATCTATTCTAATACACATAAACTAACCTACTGACACACACACGAGTATACATTCATACGGTACAGAGAGATGTGGTATTGTTAGACACTTTCCTCGGCCGTCACCTGAGAGAATCAACACTTTAGCAACTTAATCGTAGAAAACAAGCGGAAGCAAAGAATTCATGATCGATCCTTTGTTTTAAACCTGTCCTGGAGTCCATCCCCGAAAGTTTCTCGGGCCAATTGGACTTTGCGGTGGGCGTTTCCCTCGCCCATGTCTCCTGTTCATGCATATCATTAGTGTGACGTCATCTCCAACACGTGCTGGCATTCTCTGTGAGTTAGTTTAAATGTTTTAAGGAACCAACTTCCATAGTGTGACTATGGTACATTTTACACAAATTTACCTTGCATCATAAGGATGGAAACCTTTTATCCATTACCCTGATATCAAATAGCATATATTTCCCATGGTCGGGGAAGAAGATACTAAAGATTCATATGTGGTAAATGTCTGTCGTACAGAAAAGCAACACAGGTTATAGAAGAATGCACATCATACCTTGGTATATGTTTGAAGCATCGTTTGGTAGTTACTTGTTATAACTAAGACGAAGGAACATGCAAGACGAAGGAACATGCACGAATAGGTAGCAATAACTGTTTGACACGTTATGAAACACATAGGCTATATAAACATATATAATACATGTTGTATACGTCAAATTCCGATTGGGGTTAATTCATATTATGGAATATCAGGTTTTATATTAGACTTTGTCTGATTAGTAAGTAGAGTTCTTTGTGTGAGGTTCAAAGGGTCTCTGGAATGTCCCAGTAGAGAAAGGAGGGGAGAGGACATGTGTCTGTTTACTGTCTAGGTGAATTTTGGGCCGTCGAAAAGCTCTTAGTGGGTCTCCGTGGCGATAAGACTCTGAATTTATGCCTGGGGTTCAGAGAGGTGGCGCGTCCTTCCCGGAGTTCCGCTAGATGATAATCCGTGGAACAAAGGGGTCACGTGATTACTCTTCCTGGCGCTGGTTTAAGATAAGGCCGATTGGGGGAATAAAACGGTGTTGTCTTCACCCAAATGGCAAATTATTAATTTTTGTGATTCACTAATGGTGGTCTGGAATGTGATGCCTGGATTTGGTCAAGGCCTGTTCATAAGTAATCCTACACAGTGGATAGCGACCAGGTTAAAACATTACAAAAATTATACAAATGGCGCGTGTCTCACTATATCATTGCGTCATACTTTTGTATAATTTTTGTAATGTTTTAGCCTAGTCGCTATTCACTGCCATTATAAGAAAAGGCGCATGTGCAGGACTATTTTTTTTAATTTCTGCATTTGAGATCCGAAAAGGATAGAAGGACAATGGGCATTGAATCAACAGCAGGGTGAGTAAAATAACTATCCCTTTAATTATTCCTCATTTATATGAATACTACAGCTACTTCAGAGATTAAAAAGTGAAAATAATTTATTCTTTTCTGAACTTTTTCCTCTCCTTTAGATGAGATGACTCCACCACTGCCCTTTGCTACCTCTCCGCGAGCTGCTCGCACAGGTCCCATCAAGGCAGGCGGTCTAATTTTTGTCCTGGACCACTTTCGGGATCCCAATAGCCTATTACATCCCACCACAAAACAGCATATCTCACGTTATGTAAAACACCTGGCCAAGATGACAAACACAAGTTCATCCCTGAACACCAGTCCAGAGAAACTAATGGAGACCCAGCAGCTGTGGCATCACCTTACAGAAGGTAGTGAAACTGTAAGTGTCAAGTCAAGTCAAGTTTATTTATATAGCGCTTTTAACAATGCAGATTGTTTCAAAGCAGCTTCACAGTGTTAAACAGAAAAATAATGCAACAGGATATATTTCACTTATCATACAGTAACAATGCAGGCTTTAGATCAGTAATTAGATCAGTAATTTGGTCTATATGGTTAATTTAGTTTAATAATTAGATTTATTTTGAAATATATTTGAAAAATAATTTTTCCCCAACTGAGCAAGCCAAGGCAGAGGAAACCCAAACCCCATCAGGAGACCTAATGGAGAAAAATAAACCTTGGGAGAAACCAGGCTCAGTCAGGGGGGCAGTTCTCCTCTGGCCAATTAACAAACAGCTTATTATTATTATTATTCTGGCAATTTTAAAAGGTCAGAGGTCATAATAGATCTGAATATTCGAAAGATCGGCGGCAACACGCTGGAGACGGGTTGTTTTGAGGATGACATATCGATTTAAAGAATTATTAACTAGGACTATTCAAACAATCGGAGTCATCACGCCGAGACAGGTTTATTGAGGATGCCGTGGTCGATGAGGCAGCTTAAGGGGAGTCTAAATGACACGGTCTCTGCAGACACTTCAGGGTCATGTGTTGGTCACATCTGGGTGCAGGTCCACCGTCTGATCTGGATACGGCCTGGATCCGGCTGACTGCAGTAGACCTCGGGATAAAACAGAGACACTAACATTAGCGTAGATGCTATTCTTCTGATGATGTAACGAGTACATCAGGTGTTATGGGAAGTGTTCTGGTTCCGCTGACCTAGATAATGCAGCCTAATAATCATTTAATTGAAAAAGTGTTTTATGTGTATGCCATAGAAAAGAGATGTGTTTTTAGTCTAGATTTAAACTGACAGAGTGTGTCTGCTTAACAATGCTAGGAAGACTGTTCCAGAGTTTAGGTGCTAAATAGGAAAAGGATCGACCACCTGCAGTTGATTTTGATATTCTAGGTATTATCAGCTGGCCAGAGTTTAGAGACCGCAGTAGACGTGATGGAGTATAATGTGTTAAGAGCTCACTCAAGTACTGGGAGCTAAACCATTTAGTGCTTTGTAAGTAATAAGCAAGATTTTAAAATGTATGATGTTTAATAGGAGCCAGTGCAGTGTTGACAGAACCGGCTAATGTGTTCATACTTCCTGGTTCTAGTAAGAACTCGAGCTGCTGCGCTTTGGACCAGCTGGAGTTTGTTTATTGCGAGCAGGGCAACCACCCAGTAGAGCATTACAATAATCTAGCCTTGAGCTCATGAACGCATGTATTAACTGTTCAGCATTTTGCATTGAGAGCATGTGCCGTAATTTAGATATATTTTTAAGATGGTAGAATGCAGTTTTACAGATGCTAGAAACATGGCTTTCAAACGAAAGATTGGTATCAAAGAGCACACCCAGGTTCCTCACTGACGAGGACTTGACAGAGCAGCCATCGAGGGTTAGACAGTATTCTAGGTTACTACTTGTGGAGCTTTTTTGTCCAATGATTAAAAATTCAGTTTTTTCTGAATTAAGTTGCAGGAAATTACTGATCATCCAATTTTTATATCATCTATACATTCCGTTAATCTTGTGAATTGGTAAGTTTCTTCAGGGTGTGAAGAAATATAGAGCTGAGTATCATCAGCATAACAATGAAAACTAACGCCATGCTTCCTAATAATATCTCCCAGTGGTAGCATGTACAGGGTGAAGAGCAATGGTCCTAGCACTGAGCCCTGCGGTACTCCATACTGAACTTGTGATCTGTGTGACATCTCTTCATTTACTGCTACAAATTGATAACGGTCAGATAGGTATGATTTAAACCATGCCAATGCAGGTCCACTAATGCCTACATAATTTTCGAGTCTATTCAAAAGAATATTGTGATTGATAGTATCGAATGCAGCGCTAAGATCGAGTAACACTAACAAAGAGATACAACCACGATCAGATGATAAGAGTAAATCATTTGTAACTCTGATGAGAGCAGTCTCAGTACTATGATACAGTCTAAATCCTGACTGGAAATCCTCACAGATGCCATGTCTTTCTAAAAAGGAACATAATTGTGAAGACACTGCCTTTTCAAGTATTTTTGAAAGAAAGGGTAGATTTGAGATTGGCCTGTGGTATGGATTGGCCTGTGTTCCAGTGGTAACCCTCCCACCTGCCCCAGTGAACCCACCCAGTAATAAGCCCCAGGAGTCCCCGCTTACTAAGGGTGAGATTGAACAAATTGTTTTCACTGTGTTCTTAGTTCAGTCTGTGACCTCGGTTTCCCCAGTCTGTCTGATTAATTATGTCATTCACCAGTGTCTTGTCAATCATCTCATTTGCTCTGTGTATTTAGCCTTCAGTTCTCCCTCACTGTTTGTCTGTTGTCAGTGTTAACATGTGCCTTCTATGAGAGATTCCTGAGTTTTGCTATTAAAGTTCCTGTTTCCATCAACACGTTACGTGACACGTGTGTTTTTAGAAGTTGTATCCTAACCCTAAATGATGTATGTAAACATGTAAACAATGATGTATCATGAGCATTTTGATGTTTTGTTCGCAACACACTTTTTCTTGGGTATGCATAGACATAAATAGACACAAACATAAAAATGTACTAAATTTCCTAAATACAACTTTACAGATGTACAAATGTGTACAAATCCTTAATTTCATCCATGAATCTTGAATTCATGGAATCAATCGGTTGAATCTATTGAATTTGTCATCAATGAGATTGTTAAATGCAATTGAAAACAAAATTAATTAGCAATTATATCTAAATAATTGTACAGTGACAATTTTTGTTTAGAATATGTTTTTTCCTGTCTATTTTTTTTAAAAAGTGGTTATGTTTAGGATTGGGAGAGGCATCTAAAACATACACTGATCAGGCATAACATTATGACCATCTTCCTAATATTGTGTTGGTCCCCCCTTTATTTACCCATCGAGGCATAGATCCTTTAATGGCGGGCATACACTGTGCGATTTCCTTGTGATTTCAGCAAGGTTACCTACTCATACTGTACGAGTAGATCGTATATGATGTAAAGCCAAAGCTCACGATTTATGTGCTCACACTGGCCCTCATTTATCAATCTTGCGTAGAAACGGGCGTATATGTTGGCGTAAGATTATGCTTACACTCCTCTCATCGCCTGATTTATGAAGCTGTGCGCACCTCTGAAATCCAGGTGTGCGCAATACCTGCCCTTGATAAATGCCACGGCTGAAAACGATCGTCATTAGAATAACACGCCCCTAAATATTCAAGTCTCTGCCTCTGCCACGCCCTCATTTTACACCATGGACTCACGGAAGACGGCAAAGAAGTGAAACTTCTCCGATGTAGAGATCGAGACCATTCGTATCACATGTATTGGGGTGTACAATAGGGATGATGTGATGTGGAGTACCATTCATTCACATTAAAAATTGCATGACAATTTGTAAGATTCTACTTCTTCTTATTATTATTAATATGCTTTTTTATTATTAATGATGCTTATTGTTATTTAGAAGAAGAATGTCATTATTATTATTCTTTATTTTATTATTATTATTATTATTATTATTTAAAAGAAGACTGTAATTTGTATTATTTTGTCAGACTGAGTTATTTTCAGTCCCAGTCCGTGCTCAGCTGCCGGGCCTAGCCCTGAAAGGTCAAACGTCCGATGTCTTGTAGAGCATAGGAAAAAAAATACTGTGCATGTGTCGAACGCGATCATCCGCACGCATCCGTGGTGTAGTATACTTTGAAAGACGCACGGACAGAGTTGCGTGCGTGACGCGTCCGGGCGCGGAAAGTGAAGTATACCCGGGGCTTAAAGCGCACAGGCTCGCAACTGGAGGAATACATACGCCTACAAATCAAATGCTTTGGTAAAGTCACACAAATTAAACATTGAAGTCCATGTTGCACAAAAATAAACACTGAAGTTTATCATTACTATGTTGTTGTTGTTTTTTTACAGTGGATCATAATATAGCATATCTTTGTCAGTGCGTTTTGTGGCGTTAGGAATTGTTTTGCGTACACCACCTCCTGAGCTGGCGTAGGATTTGAGCGTGCCGTACGCCAACGTCCATATTGTTAAATCTCTAAAGTCACCATGGGTTTGGGTGTACGCCAGGTGTATGCTGGAAATTTGGTGTACGCACTTTTGATAAATGAGGGCCATTGTACGGTCCGATCGACGAGCAGCAAACCTGTCCGTTCACACTATATGTGTGAAATATGCACAATAAACCCCCGTGCCATGCTGCGCCGATACACCATGATTTGGTGTATAGAGAGATAGCCTATGGTCCAATGAATCAGCTATCCATATCAAGAGGATTTAGCATTTCCAATTTATATATTCAATTATTATTATTAATATTTGTATTAATATTACTATAAGCCCACTTTTATTATTAAATTGATAAACATTTTCTTAATTTTTATTGAAAGTAAATGCCTTTCCAATGTGATGGAAAAAGAAAGAAGAGTGAGCTCGGTAAAAGGTGGATTCGAACCTGGGTCGATCGCATCAAAACCTAGCTCTATGAGCCGCACGCCGTCTTGTGTGGCCCAACTAGGCATTGTTGGTTAGAGCTAGTGTCAATAGTGTTTGCCAACAAGGCACACTATTTGCACTTGGTGTAAATTGACACTCCAATAAAGGCATTGCTGTCATATTTTAATGGTTTAGGCAAACTTGTAGGGTCTTTTTTTAACTCACTTTTGGCCACTACTGTATGTTTGGTTTTGTCAGTGCCACAATGGTGCTCTTTAAGACTCTGTACATTGTGTGCTGACCCACTGCTGGTCCAAGTCATCACCGCTGCACTGCTGCTCTTCTCCTGTCCCCAAAATATGTAATTATGACTTTCAGTTTTGCAGTTAGAGCACTGATTTGTAGAGTGGGAGAAGTTATTAAATCTCTGAGATCTTACTCTTATATTTTCGTTGGAAAGTGTGTGTCTCCTCCTCTCTGCTGCTATCTTGTTAGTCTTAACTAAGTTAGGATACCTCTCCAGCTCTCTTAAATAATTCAGGAGCTGAGACCTAGTCTTAACACTTAGGAACCTTTATGAATCACACTTACTCTTTAGTCTAGGAATAAGAGTAAAATTACGTCATTCTTAGAATTTTTACACACTTAAGACTAACATTTTACTCTGAGCGGCTTTAAACATACGGGTTCATATTACATAAATATTTATATATGTTGGGGTATCCTCTGAGGTTTTGGATTTTTAAATGTAGATAGAACATAATGTAGAAATGTTTCTGTTTTCTGAAGAGACATGCATAGTCACATTGTTCTCAAGAAACTGGGTGGTTAATCAGTATTCTTTATGATGTCATTCTTCCACCAAAGTACAATATTTTTCCCAGAAGGACAACTCAAAGCTTTCCCTTATTTTGACCTTGCCTTGCTTTGACCTTTCAGTTTGAGCCTGCGGGACATCTGCTAATAATACATTACAGTAGTCAAGCCCTGGGAACTAGTCTGGAAAAGTCTGTTCTGCAGACACAGGGAACATGTTAGTCAAACGATCAGCCACAACATGCCATGTACTGTATTTAGTTTATCTAGCCATGATGCAATAAAGGTTTTTTTATTTTTCACTTAATTTTCAATGCCTTGGTTATGAAATCACCAGGAGATTCATGTCTATGATACAGTCTGTAGAAATATTTATGTGGTGAGCTAACAGGAAGTTACATGAATAATGTGCTAGCATCAGTTAAATGAACTGCTGTACTTGTCAATCATTAGATATTTCTATGTTTACGCCTCCTTTAACTAGCTAAAAAAATATTGGGCAGTCTCATGTCAACAATTCCAACAAGACAAGACTCTCCATGAGTGTCCAGGTAAGTTCATTTCACTGGCTTCTTATCTTATGTATCTTTGCTCAAGTAAATGTATCTTGATTTAGGGATGCTTAGATATTATTTAGTGTAGCTGGAGAGAGATTCCACCGGTGGTTCTTTGTTTGAGTTTAGGTTTTGTTTAGCCTTAAAAATGCTTAAAATAATAAATATAAACACCCCTTGTCAAAAAATCCTTAAGGATTTCTATAGGAAATCTGTACAGGATTCCATTTAGAATTTTTTATCATATTTTGGTACCGTTCCTATAGGATTCCGTTCTAAATAATCTTATAGGATAATTTATGTCTTGTCCTTTAAGATTCTTATCTGATTCCTATTGGATTCTGTGGGAATTGTCTTATAAGACAATACATAAATATTCTGTAGGATAATTACTACAGGCTGCAGACTCTGGAGTGAAGGTCTTGATGGATGGAGACTCTGGTTTCCTTAATGGCTCAATATTTACTTTTGCTGTCTACAGATCTTAAAATCAAATGTATCTGCGCGGCTCGTGAAACATGATGGATGATGAGGCAGAAATCGCTGTTGTTGGCATTGGATGCCACTTTCCTGGAGGTAACTGTTAACAATTTACAATCTTTCATTATTTCTTCCTGTCAGGATTTTGGCATTGTATTTGCATTGTACATGTTCTTATCTGTTTTAGGTGAGGGACTTGAAAACTTCTGGCGAGTCCTCCTTCATGGAGAGAACTGTGCAGTTCAGATCCCAAACGACAGGTTTAATCTCTCTCAATGGTACGATCCGGATGAGAGTAAGGCAGGAAAGACACACACAGCAAAGGCTGCACTTATTAATGGGTAAGACTTAAATTAATTTGCACTCATGGAAGAAATCAAAGGGGTCAGGGGTAATTTGAAATGCTCCATTTTGGGGATGGTATGCTGAGACCCATCTGTTTTGCCTCTCTTTACATCCATTCACTCTTTAAAAGCAATATCCCCATAATTTACCTTTTTATTCTGTATAGATTGAATGAGTTTGACAACAAGTTCTTCGGCATCACTGATTCTGAATCCATCAGTATGGACCCTCAGCACAAACTTTTACTGCAGTGCACCTACAGGGCCCTAGAGGATGCTGGGATACCAATGGAAAAGGCTAGTGGAACGCGAACAGGAGTATTTTTGGGTAAAAATATACTAAATAATCAATATATTCTTACTCTTAATGTCTGGGATAAAATGTTTGTGTGTCCAGTTATTAATCCCAGTGGATATATATGTGCATTAATTTATAATTCCATGGTAAATGCCCAAGGAGCAACCTGTGGTTAATATGACATGCTTTTGTTTTCTTGACTTTCAGGCCTAATGAACAGGGACTTTGAGCTGGCAAGAGTGAGGACCAATCCAAAACACATCGACCACACCGCTGGCACTGGTGTCGCTATGAGCATAGCTGCCAACCGTATCTCATACATATTCAACTTCACTGGCCCCTCAGTGTCCATCGACTGTGCCTGCTCCTCATCCCTCGTCGCCCTTCACTTTGCTTATCAAGCCATAAAACAAGGTAGTCTTCCTAAATATGTACTGCATGTAAAACTTGGGGATACATTTTCACTCTTTTTACTTTTAACGATCCGATCTTTCAAATATTCCTAATTAATAATTGTTTAATTGATATGTCATCCTCAATAAACCGGTCTCCGGTGTGTTGCCTCCGATCCTCCGA
>JAFJHK010000022.1:182500-459177 GCA_023029165.1 Gobiocypris rarus | reverse complement strand
AAAGTCTTCGGATCGATTCACACAAGTCACCCAAAATGACGTGAAAAAAGCGGGAGGCGCCGAAAAGCGCGCTGTTTGCATCCCTGAAGAATGTCATATACACTTAGGATGACTTGAGGGGGAGTAAATTATGGGATAATTTTAATTTTTGGGTGAACTAAACCTTTAAGTTTAATGTTATATTTATTTAAAGATAAAATAAAAACAACTCAGCGTACCTTCTGCATCCATGTGCTCTGACATTCCCTCTGCCATGTCAGTGGGGTTGAATTGTGCAGCATCTGATTGATATTTTTAGGGAAAAAAAAAAGAGTGTAGCATGAGCATAACAAATAATTGGCCTTCCTGCATTACTGGAGAAAAATAATTAATCACATAGCAGTATCAATGAAGGAATGTAATTTGCAAGAATTATATACATATAATTGAATTAGTGAATAGTTTGATGAGCGTGAAAAAGACGAAAACCATTACCAAGGGCCACAGTCACTAGTCACATTTAACTAAACAGCTATAGGACATTCTGGAGAGAGGTTCCTTTTTAGAAATTGTGTTCCATTATAATGCCGAAACTGAGAAATATTGTCACATTCCTTACAAACTGTCAAAGACACATACAGAATCTATAACCTGAATCTGTTCCAATTAAATTGTATTTATATAGTGCCAATTCATAACTTCTCACAGCATTTTTCAAACATAGTAGGTCTAGAACATACTCTTTATAATTATTAACAAAGACCCAACAATTCCCACCATGAACAAGCACTAGGTACCAGAGGCAAGGAAAAACTTCCTTTTAAAGGGGTCATGTGATGATTCTAAAAAGAACATTATTTTGTGTATTTGGTTTAATGCAATGTGTTTATGCGGTTTTAGATTTAAAAAAGTAATTGCTTCTCTATGCCCTGCCTTTCTGCAACACGTTGAAAGTATCGGATTGGTAAATTTGTATTTGTTATCGTAGAAACTGTCTGTGCTCTCCCAGGTCTTCCGAAATGCGCAGCACGGTCGAATATTTGGGTTGTGCTGTTCTAGAACAGAGTTGTAACTAAAGCTTAGCCACTGTTTCCTAATTGTCTCCTCTTTTGGAAGGCCAAACAAAGTAGTTTGGCTTTCGTAACTAAAAACACAGCGTCTCAATGACATGGTGGCGCCTGACGGGAATAAAAGTTATGCCTATTTTCTTTGCGTATACATTTGGGTGGTGTTATGAAACTCTATCCCGTAGACTGACATAGATTTGTCGTGTGTTTGAATGAAGTGTTTTAGGAAGGTGTGGCTGAGCCTTAACTTTTACAAAGAATATCTCTTTCGGTTTGAGTCTTTGAACTTTGTAACTTTGCAGATCTTATACATGCACAAACAGCTATTTAGCACACTTAAGAGAAAGGAAAACAAGAAATCGCATCATGACCCCTTTAAGAGGCAGAAACCTCAAGCAGAACCAAGGCTCAGGGTGGGCAGCTAATCCGCCTTGACCAAGTTGGGATGAAGAGACGGAGAGAGATGCAATGGCCCAGCACTACTCAAAAACTCACATGTAGGACTGTATTATTCTTTAGTTAACTTATTTTCCCCACTTTGCATAGAGCCAAATGATTTGCCAAAACACAAGTGGAGAAAGACAAGTCTGGTAATGTCACTTACTTATTTCAAATGAAATCTCCTCGGCAGCTTTTAAAATTGCTTCCAGTTGTTTCCTTCCATAAAAGGAAGGCTTTCTGAGGGATAGGCTGTTGGGCAGTCCAACAACGTTAATGGCCATGCCCTGATTCACCAGGGACTGGTAGGGGAGCCTTCCAGTACCTCCAGCCTCCTCTGAAAGACACGCCACACACATGCATGCACACGTTACACAGTGTTACACAGTTGGACAATTGTGACTCATCTAGTTGATGTACAGGCTGCAAACAGTCATTTTGGGAAGGTGTCATAATCTAATGGTTGATGGGTACATTAGCTAATTTATTAATTTGATAATAATGCCATGGATTCATGAAGGTATATTAGGTTATCAAGATAAGCAGCTTCTTTAAATCAGTTTTAAAAGTATTTGAACTTATACTTACTATATTTTTGGTTAAAAAGTTCTTGCACTTTTCCTACCAGGACACTGACTTGATCTTTAGGCATTGCGGCTGAGGAGCTGGCTACTGATGTAACAACAGACAACAATTAATTTAATAAAACTGTATTATGTATATTTGCAGTATTATGGACCAGAGTCCATTTCTGTGGATTTTCATATAACCAATACCTTTGAAATGCAGTGCAAAGTTGTTCACTGTGTCCGACGAATCAAGGAAATCAGTGGCTCCTTTGCTGCTCAGTTCGAACACCTCTAGTGTGGACTTCTGGCGGTCAAATGATAAACGGCAGTTTCCACACCCAGATCTTCAAGCTTGGACACCTTTACAATATTTAGATAAATAATACAACCACAAAAATAGTAAATTGATACACAAAATAGACAAAACCTACTTTTAAAAATCTAACACACACTGAAGAAACAACTTATAACAGGGCTTGGCAAGGACCACCAGGGTTGCATTAACTATACATTAGCTGTGTTTACACAAATTTGACTCATGGCCATATGTGACTTCTAATGCTTCAATTGACCAACTTGATCTGAATAGAGTAGAACAACCATTAAAAATGTAGTTTGAGAGGGTGGTATGAGCCTTTGACAATTTCTTCAATGTGAGAATATTTGTTGATAGCCTTGTAAACAAAAATCATCTAGAATATTTATTTGGGATTAATTCATTTGAAATGAGGAACAAAATCTACAGATAAACAATCCAGTTGTCTGTCACAATGTTCTGATCGCATCACAATTGTTGTCAATCATCCTTCCATCTAATAATATAATAATACCTATAATCTATGAAGCATGTTTCCAAACCTGTAACTTCAGCTTTTTAAGGTGCATTTTGATTCGGGCATCCCTCATCTCAGGGCTAAGGTCCTGCCCATGTGCCCTCAGTGCTGCTGCCTCTTGAGAGTATTTCATTTTTTCTTCTTCTGCCAATGTGGCCCACCTACCCTTAATATCATTCATTGAGCCTAAGGAAAAAGTAGATGCACAGAAAACTTAACACTTTAGAGTCAGCATCTCTTTTTTAAAGTAACGACAATCTGTCCAACACACTGGTTTACTTGGGTTGTGAAACCTATTTCTCTGTAACAACTCAGCAGTCTCAAACTGCTGAATGCAATTTGTGTGAGTGAAGTACTTGCTTGGTAGGAAGATCCTATCTTGAAAATCTGTTTCAAACCCCTGATGTAAACAGGCCACTATGTACAACAACAAACCATTTAGTATAACAATTAAAATCAGCCATTAAATTTTGTCTCTCACCTTTGTTTCGAAGTATGTCCCGACAAAAAAGATTGTAAGGCGACAGCTCTCTAATATGAGCTTTGGCCTTTGATGGCCGGGGCTCAGACGCAGCTTTTGTCATTAAACTTGATCTTTTGTAATTACCAATCCAGTTCTGAAAAGAAAGAATAACAAAAGAGTATTACACCAATTAAACTGAATGTCAATAATTTTTATGTGATGTTGTTTGTTAGTGTAGCACTAAAGTAAACCTTACTTCTCGACACTAGTGTCCAAACCAGTGGCCGATGCAGCTCTCGGTATCAATTCGCCTACTCTTGTCATTCCTTCCTTAAAGAAGGATTTCAGGGTTTCCCTTTGATTAGGACTGATTGGAGTTCTCTCTTGTTGAATAACAACACAGAAAGAAAAAGCTAGTCAGTAATATATCAGTAATAAAAAAAAGATTGCAGATCATACCATTGTTCTCAGGCACACTTGCCTATGCTTCTAGATTAGCAACTGTAAGGCTTACCTCTCTGGGCCATTTTCAAACTGGAAATTGTTGCTGTAAAGGGAGACAAAAAAGTTAGGTAAAGAGAAATTAATGTTACACAGGCAAGCAGACAGCTAGATAAACAGACTGACATGCAGACCTGTGCTTTTGAGTTTTATTTTTCAAGTTCAATGTCGAGGACAGCAATAAATGTGACACACACCGACACCACATTTACTTCTCTTTTTACTTCTAATATATTGCCATTTGTCTTTTGCATGAATGTAATTGTAAGCTTCCTCGTGTGAGATCAAATCCATCTAAGCTTTGTTCAAATCTACAGAACTTCATTTTACATTCTAGTCAAGATCCCAAGGTTTCCAAACTACCATCAAATACGTATTGGGTTTTAATATTTCACTTAAATTAATCAATATGAGTCTTACAGCGTGGAAAAAGTCCTTTTACAGGCTAACTTTGCATTTAACTAGTAAACTAAATTTCCCCATTAGCTTCAGATGTAAAAATATGCTTATTAGCAACGTAAATGCTGACATAAAGCCAGGCAAAATACAGAAATGGGGCCCTATACAATTGCACATTATAACCTTGAGGTTCCTTTCACTGTTGTGATGATTAATGCTGCATGACCTTGTCCCATAGTTGTGTCCAATTATTAAATATTTAATGTACATGTTATAAATAGTTGCTTTCGTCATGTTGTAGATCCCTTGTTCACGTGTAAACGGGTAAGTTACAGTATTAGAGTAGGTTGAACACTAGGTGGTAATTTTCACTGCACAATTGTTTACACTACACAATGCTGTCTAATTTTAAACTAAATTGTATTAACCGAAAAGCATATGTAATTAATTAATTTAAATCATGAAACTTTAACAGCAATTTAATTTAACAGCAATTTATTAAAAGTTTATGGTAACTTTAGGCCTGTCACGGAATTGGTGAAATTGTGGATGAATAAATCCAATTCAAGTCAGCACACTTCAATCAAATCGCGATATGGACTACTAGTGTGTGTGGATATTAAACGGCAAAAACACTATTTAAATATGAATCCTGCATGTTTTATGTCTCTGTGCGAATGAATTGTGCTGGCGCGTCTGCCCCATTCATTCAGTGACATTAACGTTACGCTTTTATGAACGGACTTCCGTGACATTACGCTTTATGAACGGACTTACGTGATATTGTACGCGTTTACAAATACAATTGCAATACGGTTCTCTCAAGTAAAGCAACATAATGTATTGTTTTCCCTTATTGAGTAATTGTGAACAGTATGGTCTTACCTGAAAATATCAAGCGGGAAATATCGCAACGTTGCCGCGTCATCCAGTAGATTTCCAACAACCGGCGAGCTGGAATCCTCGAGGATTGGATCTGGAGTCTTCGCTTGTATTCGTATCGCTGATTGTCGATGTGGATGGATGATAACAGCCTTCTGAGCCTACCAGTAGGCACAGTAGGCACCTTCTAGCCCATTCCTATGCGCTGATAACCACTGATAACGCCCATTCAATCAAGTGATAACATTCGAAGCGGGTGGTGATTAAGAAATTCTGGGAGAATTGAAATCACAGATGGTGCTGGAAGCGTCCGCCCGTCTGTCCTGGGTGAAGGATCAGATCTGTACGGAGACGTCCAACATATTAATAGCGTGCACGCAAAAGACCACAGAAAGACTGCCACTATGGAAAATCCCAAAGAAGCTAGCAGAATATGATACACCGGTATTTTGTCAAATGAAAAAATTATATGGCCAGAGATGCATTGGGGATATAGAGAAATTTATTAAATATCATGATTTCCAAAAGAAAAGAAACGCTTTGAGTCAACAGGATGAGAGTGGTGAAAGAATCTGTTGAGGAGAGGAGACAAATCTAAGGGCTGTTGTGGGGGATGTGGTTGTGAGAAATGCAAACTAACAGTGTTGAATGAAATTGATAGCAGGGAAGGAACATTTTTTGATCGCAAAGAATGTGGCATCACAAAGAAGCCACAGCTGTTTAAAGATCATTGGTGAGTATGAACTTTGATTATGGATAACACTTTGTGATAACAAAATTAGAGCTAACAAGGGCTGTTGTGGGAAATGTGTGTGAGAAATGCAAATGAATATTGTTATAAGAAGCAGATTTATAAGAAGCAGATAACAGGGAAAGGAAGATGTTGTCTGATCACACAGAAGCTACAGCTGTTTAAAGATCATTGGTGAGTATGAACTTTGATAAGCTATGGATAACAGTTTGTGATAACAAAATTAGAGCTAACAATTTGAGAGACATGATCAGTAACTTGATCAGGCCGGATAAAGATTTTGAGACGAGAGCAAATGCTTTAAAATTATAAATTATACGGCAATTTAACTGGCTACAAATAAATTGAGAACAAGAGAAATTCAAATTTCTAGATGTTAGTGCATAACGAATAATGAATAATCATGGGTTGTAAAATGGGTGGAATGCCATTAAACCCTGAAGGAAAGATCCCAGTAACCGAGGGATTGTATAATCTGATAACATTAAACCCTGAAGGAAAGATCCCAGTAACTGAGGGAATCTTATAACATTAAACCCTGAAGGAAAGATCCCAGTAACTGTGGGAATCTGATAGCTAAATGTGATTTTTGTTTTGAAAAAGCAGATGAAAGATACCATGAATTGCTGAATGACACAGAGTGTTTTAATTGTGGTCAGCGGCGCTGTGTCCACTCACCCATAAGGTGTCGAAGGTGTGACAAATGAGGCCACCACACTGAAATCTGTGAATGAAACCCAGTAAAAGAAGGAAACAGAGATGAGATTTAAACTCTGTCTAAGAAAATAATGAAATAACAATAGGGTTTTAATAAATATGTTCTTGCTCTTCTCACTTTTGCAAAACTCTGATAATGCTTATTGGACTGAATATTGGGTTGTAAATAACTATAGGTAAGTTAATATGTTGGAAACCCTAGAAGTTGATGCTTTGGTTTCAAAAGATAAGCTTGTGCTGAGCTGTAATAAAATGATTTGCTTATCTGAATCTGGCACTACCACGTCATTTCTGGTGCTGTGGCCTAGCTTGAGTAACACACACTCAGTCTGAGGGTGATTTGAAAGTGTGATATCAGTCTATGGATAGAGTTTAAAAGGAAAATGTCTGAAGTTTATTTGAAAACAATTTTAATTTCTAACCAGATCTCACTAGCTTGTGTGAAGAGTGAAAAGTTGCAGTGCAGATGAAGATGCAGTGTGCCAGCCCTGAAGGCCTCAGAGTCTCTCTCTCTCATTCAAACCCAGCACAAAGCTGTTATCTGAGCATGTGTCATAAGTGATGAGATACTTATGGTTAAGCACAGGGCATCAGTTGAAAATCATAGAGACAATGATTTGATAAAAGGACATTTTTGACTAATAGTTAAAGGATTGCCATGGAGGGCAATGATAGATATTTTGATGAAACAAAATGAGATGTTTTTACAAAATGAGATGTTTTTAAAATATAGAACTGAAAATGTTGTGTCTGATCTAAGCCTTCACCATGTACAGGACTGATGAATCGAGACACAAAGGTAGCAGAACATTAAACTGAAAGGACAGTTGTTCTGGCTAAATTCACTGAGTGGTGGATTTTACTGATTTAGTTGTATTGTGATAATTAACCTGTCTCCATGTTCTACCTATAGTAAGCAGACCAGATGGCTATGATGACTCTTGAATGCACTCTATGCAAAGCTCCAGAAAACATCATCTAGAGGGTCCAAAAAATAAAATAAAAATTCAAGCGATGACCAATGTGCGTGAGATGATTCACCAAAGACGGGTAAGATCCTCTCTTGGCCAGTAGGGGGACAACCTAAGCCAGGGTTTCATCGACATTGGAGGCACCTCCAAGAAGGGGTGTTTTTATGTGAGGTGTGTATGAGAGTTGAGCAGATGTCTGTAAGGCCAGCAGCATCATTTAGGGAGGAGTTGTGTTTTTTTAGGGGCCGAGAGTCCAGACAGATATACAGCAGTCCGACCTAGAGATGTTCCTCTATACCGCTCACCGAAGAATCGCTTATCCAGGGAAGACCCTGAGGGAAAGTTATGATGGTAAAGGGCATTCAAGAGCCAGCTGAGACCATGCTGTGATTGTCATAAATTTTATGGAGAACAGAACAAAATGTATTAATTGGTATAAGTAAAACTGTGTGATATTGAACTAATATGTCTCTATCATAGTCTTAAATCCTGTAGGTC
The DNA here is from genome assembly GCA_023029165.1 of Gobiocypris rarus. Lineage (NCBI taxonomy): Eukaryota > Metazoa > Chordata > Actinopteri > Cypriniformes > Gobionidae > Gobiocypris > Gobiocypris rarus. Next base: position 451,109 of record JAFJHK010000022.1, on the reverse strand, counting down.
ATTAGATATGGCATAGGATAATTTGAAGACATGGGGATGGCTTTAAGATGAGGACAGCTTTTGAAGTTCAAAAGAGAAGGTCTGGATAACAAAGGTATTTAAATAAAAGATTATAGTTTGTTCTGAGTTAAAGTCTCAGAGGCTGTTGAAAAGATTATCTGTGTAAGAGAGAGAGAGAGAGAGAGAGAGAGAGAGAGAGAGAGAGAGAGAGAGAGAGAGAGAGAGAGAGAGAGGCTGCTTGTGGAGGCAGGGATGGCACAGTGTCTGTAATCGGGCATGTTAAAGCTGAGACAAAAACCAAAACAACCCAGCTGACTTTTCTAAAGACAACTTAATAGTGAACAGAAATGATTTGAAAATGGTTAAGAAACCAAGTAGAAGCAAATTTTGAGAATGAGCAGTTCATATTTATGCCCTGATTGAGCGTAGTGTTTTATCACTACAGATGGGTTAAGTTAAACGACAAACTTTAAAAGAAGCGTATTATTCTGAGTGATTCTGATAAAAGATGATCCAGAACATGGGACGAGCTTTAAGTTGATTGATATCCAGCTTGGTCTGTTACTGGTAATGATGATGACTACTTTTGTCATTTATGATGAGGATTTGAATTACTCTCTGGATTAGTTAAAATAGTAAGCGTAAATATAGACTTGAGGACAGAGACAAAATGACAAATTGGCTTAAGTCATTATCTAAATTATCCAGAGAATCCATCACAATTATGAAAGGCCAGAGGGCGAACAAAGGAATATAAACTTTAAATTGAAAAGTTTTATTTTTGTGTTTCCTCCATTAAATGGAGGCAGGACATTAATTTATCTAGAGAACCACAATTAATGTAAGAGAAAACAAAAACAAAACAAGAGGCTGTGAGGCTTTCTGTGTGACTAGGATTGAGATGGAGGACAGTAATATTTTGGATTTCTGCAGAGCAGTGGACAGTGGAAAGGTGTGTCGTAGGTGAGACAGAGGACTTCACGGTGAAGGTGAGACTGCATTAAGGATCGGCTCTGAGCCCCTTCTTGTTTGCAGTGGTGATGGACAGGCTGACAGAGGAGGTCAGACAGGAATGTACATGGACTATGATGTTTGAGGATAACATTGTGATCTGTAGTGAGAGCAGGTGGACGAAAGTCTAGAGAGGTGAAGATTTGCTCTGGAGAGAAGAGGAATGAAGGTTAGGCAGGAAGACAGAATACATGTGTGTGAATGAGAGGGAACCATGTGGAACAGTGAGGTTACAGGGAAAAGAGGTGAAGAAATGTGTGTGTAGGCAGGTTGGAATGGGTGGAGAAAAGTGTCAGGTCTGTTGTGTGAGAGTTACAGCAAGAATGAAAGGGAAGGTGTGCAGAACAGTAGTGAGACCAGTGATGATGTACGGTTTGGAGACAGTTGCACTGAGGAAAAGAGTTGCACTGAGGTTTAAGGAAGACCAAAGAGGACGTTTATGGATGTAGTGAAGGAGGAACATGAAGGTAGGGAAAGAAGGAAAAAGAAGATTCAAGACATTGAAAGGAAAATGTACTTTAAAATCCTAATTAATTGGAAAGATTTTGATAAAGAATTGGGTATTGAATATGATTAAGCATAATGTCACAAGAGAAAGATGAGTGAACGAGCTGATTGAATGTAATACGAATAGATAATCATGTCGTTTTGATGAAAAGTTTTCAACATTAACAAATTTAGGTTTATGTTATAAATGGTTAGAAATTATGAGTGAAATTGCAGTTGATGGAAACAGTAATTTTTAACAAAAACAGGGTGGTTTGTAAAAGATTTGTGTTGAAACAACGAACTGGAGGAAGTTTGACAAGAATATGATGTTCAGTGAGAAACTGGGAGCATTTAGATCTGAATATAAACATGAAGTTGAGTTAGAGAGGATAATGACAACCATGACAGATGCACAAAAGAGAATCAGTGCATTTCAAACATACGGCTTGCATGGGCAGAGGAGTCATCTGAACTGTGGCCAAAACACAAACTGAAGGATGTTTATATGGAGATTTAAAGCGCTTAGATGGATTTTTATCTATCTTACTTATTTTTGTCGTTTAGTTTGAGTTGGACAACATTGGGGTCTGTGATGATTTGGAATTATCAAGAGAATCAATTATTGCTTTTCTTCCTTTACACTAATCACGTATTTGGTCTCTGAGGAGTGACTGAGGGTCTGGCCTAGGGATGTGTGATGTGTCGTTAAAACACTTGAAAGCAACAAGGTGTCCTGTGTTTGGATTTTGAAGGTATCACACACCCCTAAATTGACAGGAGTGCAGTAACAGAGCTTACTCATTTAGCCCGGCTTCCAGAGTTGAAATACGGATTTTATATTAACTTTCACTGAAACACGAACGAATCAGGATAAAGATTGCCTGGTTAAGACTGGAGCTCGTAGCCCTGACTGAAACATGCAAGCTGATGAAAGGTAAAAGTGTAACAATTTGAAAAGATTTGCATTTTGAATTCGGAGTTGGGCATAATTTAAAATTGTAATATCGGATGGGCGCCCAATTCTGAGTGGTTCAACTGCATCTGCTCCTCAAGACACAATTTTCTTGACTGGCCAGGATGATATATGTGAATGCGCAGCGCACATTAATAACAAAGATTTTATTTAAACAGGCAGATGAGATTGCGAAGGCCGAGGCAGAAGCAGTCAAAGGAACCATAATGTCTTTTGATATTTGAAATAAACACAAACGCTTTCACTTCTTTACAGAGTACAGAGACCTTCGCCACAACAGCGGAGAAACAGCTGTGGAAACGATGTGGCTGCACTTTTCAAAATGGTGTGGTGATGGCAAGCCTTGTTTACCCGAAAATTCTTTGACCATTATGTTTAGATGGCTGCATGGATAATCAGGCAGCCAAAGGGGAATTAGTTAAATGAAAACTGATGAAAACTGTCTGGGGTACAGTATTTTTTATGAAAAATTTTGTAGAAGGAAAGGCCTAGAGCAAATCTGAGTCTGTTGGAGACTGTTTAATGGAAGGGTAAACAATAGCTTACATCAATATAATTTGTGAATTATTGCAAAAGAAATGTCCTCTCTGTGTCTAAGATCTGTGTGCAGGTTAAGGGACTCCTTTACATAATATCAGACCAGATGTTTGATGTCGTGATACAGGACTACAGAAGGAACAGATGGAAAATGAAAAGGTGACTAGGGCCTTTTTGTGCTTCTGATGACAAACACCGCCATCAAGGTAGCTGAGAAAGATCCCACCAGTGATCGGAGAGAAGGAACCGAGAGGAGCTGGAGGCACACGTCTGTGCGGACGGAGGTCACACAAACATCACTTGCCGCTATCACCTCAGGAGCAGAGACACTGGCACAACGTGGAGCCGAGACAACAAGTTTATTATTGCAACCTATTGCAAGCCCACAGAATCAGAGTTACAAAATCTACAGAGAGGTGGCGTCCTTTCATTAACAGAGCAGCTTTCTGGGCGTACAGCTGTGCGATTCAATTTGCCATCTGAAAGACTGGAGCAAAGCAAAGCCGTGGTGCTCTTTTCGATGCTTGGACTGTGCGACTTGAGAAGAACAACATTCATATATGCATTTAAAATTTTTCTTGTGCATTTAAAATTGTTTGAGTTCATTCAGAAGTCAATGTCTGTTTGTGAAACACCTTTTTCAGCTGTTCAGACACAGCTGCTGCTGAAGCCCAGGGGGGTAATGGTGGGACATCTAAAGTGGGAGCTTTCCCGTCTTAGGGTGTCGGATCATTTAAATGATTTTATCTCCAAGACAGTGAAGGGACAATTTACATATTGTGTTTGTGCCATGTACTCTGTGGAAAAATACTGGGGGGGTTGCTTAAACATTGGGGGTATAAAATCTTGGGCCTTCTATTGTTCCTCAGTTCACACTTGTGGTCACCACGAGTATGGTTGCTTCAACTGTGGATTCATTTCTTGCAAGGAATTAAATCTTTATAAAGACACAATTGGCTAAGGTTTGTCTCTTATTCAGAAATGCAACGGAGTTAACGTATTTTTGCCGCAACACCTTGAATAGACGACTGCTTTTGCAATGCATAAAATAACTTGTGCATTGAAGAATTTAGTGCTTTTGCATTGCATTTCATCAAGATCTGATGTGCTTAAAGTGATAAGTGCTTTTGCATGAAACAACTTGTTGTGTATTGAACAGATTAGTATTTTTACATTACATTGCATATGAGAAATATTTGTGCAATGAATAAATAGACAACTGCTTTCGCAATGCAGAAAACAACTTGTTGTGCATTGAAGAGATTAGTGCTTTTGCATTACATTGCATATAAGAAATCTTAGTGCTTTTTATATTGCAATGCAAACAAAACTCATTGTGCATTGAATAGACAACTGCTTTTGCAATGCATAGCGTAACTTGTTTTGCATTGAAGAGATTATTGCTTTTGCGTAGCAATGCATACAAACTTGTTGTGCATTGAAGAGATCATTGCTTTTGCTTTGGAATGCATATGAGTAATCTTTGTGCAATGAATAGACACTGCTTTCGCAATGCATATAAAGCTCTTTGTGCATTGAATAGACAACTGCTTTTGCAAAGCATAAAATAACTTGTTGTGCATTAAAGATATTAGTGCTTTTGCATTGCAATGCACAAAAAAAAAATGTTGTGCATTGGAGATATTAGTCCTGTTGCATTGCAGTGAATAAAATAAATATTTGTGCATTAAATAGACATCTGCTTTTGGAATCCAATAAAAGAACGTCTTGTGCATTGACGCGATTAGTGCTTTTGCGTTGCGTGCATACAATTCTTGTTGTGCACTGAAGAGTTCTTGTACATTGCAATGCATATAATAAATCTTTGTGCAATGAAGTCATTAGTGATTTTTTGACATTGCAATACATACAAGACTTGATGTGCATTGAAGAGTTTAGTGCTTTTGCATTGCAATGCATATAAAAAAATCGTTGTGCATTGAAGAGATCATTGCTGTTACATTGCAGTGAATAAAATAAATTGCTGTGCATTGAATAGATTATTGCGTTTGCATTGCATTACATTCAAGATCTCGTGTGCATTAAAGATATGTGCTTTTGTATTACAATGCATACAAGACTTGTTAAAGATTTCAGTGTTTTTGCATTGTAATGCATATAAGAAATCGTTGTGCATTGGGGGATCATTGCTGTTGCATTGCAATGTGTATATGAAATTGTTGTGCATTGAATAGACAACCGTTTTTGCAATGCATAAAATAACCTTTTTGTGCATTGATGAGATTAGTGCATTGCAATGCATATAAGAATCGTTGTGCATTGAATAGACGACTGCTTTTGCAATGCATACAATAACTTGTGCATTGAAGAATTTAGTGCTTTTGCATTGCATTACATCAAGATCTGATGTGCTTACAGAGATAAGTGCTTTTGCATGAAACAACTTGTTGTGTATTGAACAGATTAGTATTTTTAGATTACATTGCATATAAGAAATATCTGTGCAATCAATAGACAACTGCTTTCGCAATGCAGAAAACAACTTGTTGTGCATTGAAGAGATTAGTGCTTTGCATTTCATTGCATATAAGAAATCTTAGTGCTTTTTAAATTGCAATGCAAACAAAACTCATTGTGCATTGAATAGACACCTACTTTTGCAATGCATAACGTAACTTGTTTTGCACTGAAGAGATTATTGCTTTTGCGTGGAAATGCATACAAACATGTTGTGCATTGAAGAGATTAGTGCTTTAGCATTGCAATGAATATAGAAATCATAGTGCATTGAAGAGATCATTGCTTTTGCTTTGGAATGCATATGAGTAATCTTTGTGCATTGAATAGACTGCTTTTGCAAAGCATAAAATAACTTGTTGTGCATTGATGATATTAGTGCTTTTGCATTGCAATGCACAAAAAAACTTGTTGTGCATTGAGATATTAGTGCTGTTGCATTGCAGTGAATAAAATAAATATTTGTGCATTAAATAGACAACTGCTTTTGGAATGCAATAAAAGAACGTCTTTTGCATTGACGCGATTAGTGCTTTTGCGTTGCGTGCATACAATTCTTGTTGTGCACTGAAGAGTTCTTGTACATTGCAATGCATATAATAAATCTTTGTGCAATGAAGTCATTAGTGATTTTTTTGACATTGCAATACATACAAGACTTGATATGCATTGAAGAGTTTAGTGCTTTTGCATTGCAATGCATATAAGAAATCGTTGTGCATTCGTTAATTGCTGTTGCATTGCAATGTATATATGAAATTGTTGTGTATTGAATAGACAACCGTTTTTGCAATGCATAAAATAACCTTTTGTGCATTGATGAGATTAGTGCATTGCAATGTATATAAGAATCGTTGTGCATTGAATAGACGACTGCTTTTGCAATGCATAAAATAACTTGTGCATTGAAGAATTTAGTGCTTTTGCATTGCATTACATCAAGATCTGATGTGCTTAAAGAGATAAGTGCTTTTGCATGAAACAACTTGTTGTGTATTGAACAGATTAGTATTTTTAGATTACATTGCATATAAGAAATATCTGTGCAATCAATAGACAACTGCTTTCGCAATGCAGAAAACAACTTGTTGTGCATTGAAGATATTAGTGCTGTTGCATTGCAGTGAATAAAATAAATATTAAATAGACAACTTCTTTTGGAATGCAATAAAAGAACGTCTTATGCATTGACGAGATTAGTGCTTTTGCGTTGCGTGCATACAATTCTTGTTGTGCACTGAAGAGTTCTTGTACATTGCAATGCATATAATAAATATTTGTGCAATGAAGTCATTAGTGATTTTTGGACATTGCAATACATACAAGACTTGATGTACATTGAAGAGTTTAGTGCTTTTGCATTGCAATGCATATAAAGCTCTTTGTGCATTGAATAGACAACTGCTTTTGCAAAGCATAAAATAACTTGTTGTGCATTGAAGATATTAGTGCTTTTGCATTGCAATGCACAAAAAAACTTGTTGTGCATTGAGATATTAGTGCTGTTGCATTGCAGTGAATAAAATAAATATTTGTGCATTAAATAGACAACTGCTTTTGGAATGCAATAAAAGAACGTCTTTTGCATTGACGCGATTAGTGCTTTTGCGTTGCGTGCATACAATTCTTGTTGTGCACTGAAGAGTTCTTGTACATTGCAATGCATATAATAAATCTTTGTGCAATGAAGTCATTAGTGATTTTTTTGACATTGCAATACATACAAGACTTGATATGCATTGAAGAGTTTAGTGCTTTTGCATTGCAATGCATATAAGAAATCGTTGTGCATTCGGGTTAATTGCTGTTGCATTGCAATGTATATATGAAATTGTTGTGTATTGAATAGACAACCGTTTTTGCAATGCATAAAATAACCTTTTTGTGCATTGATGAGATTAGTGCATTGCAATGTATATAAGAATCGTTGTGCATTGAATAGACGACTGCTTTTGCAATGCATAAAATAACTTGTGCATTGAAGAATTTAGTGCTTTTGCATTGCATTACATCAAGATCTGATGTGCTTAAAGAGATAAGTGCTTTTGCATGAAACAACTTGTTGTGTATTGAACAGATTAGTATTTTTAGATTACATTGCATATAAGAAATATCTGTGCAATCAATAGACAACTGCTTTCGCAATGCAGAAAACAACTTGTTGTGCATTGAAGAGAGTAGTGCTTTTGCATTACATTGCATATAAGAAATCTTAGTGCTTTTTATATTGCAATGCAAACAAAACTCATTGTGCATTGAATAGATAACTGCTTTTGCAATGCATAACGTAACTTGTTTTGCATTGAAGAGATTATTGCTTTTGCGTGGCAATGCATACAAACTTGTTGTGCATTGAAGAGATTAGTGCTTTTGCAGTGCAATGCATATAAGAATCGTTTGCCTTGAATAGACGACTGCTTTTGCAATGCATAAAATAACTTGTGCATTGAAGAGATTAGTGATTTTGCATTGCATTACATTCAAGATCTGATGTGCTTAAAGTGATAAGTGCTTTTGCATGAAACAACTTGTTGTGTATTGAACAGATTAGTATTTTTAGATTACATTGCATATAAGAAATATCTGTGCAATCTAAATGTCTATTGACAACTGCTTTCGCAATGCAGAAAACAACTTGTTATGCATTGAAGAGATTAGTGCTTTGCATTACATTGCATATAAGAAATCTTAGTGCTTTTTAAATTGCAATGCAAACAAAACTCATTGTGCATTGAATAGACACCTACTTTTGCAATGCATAACGTAACTTGTTTTGCACTGAAGAGATTATTGCTTTTGCGTGGCAATGCATACAAACTTGTTGTGCATTGAAGAGATTAGTGCTTTAGCATTGCAATGCATATGAGTAATCTTTGTGCAATGAATAGACACTGCTTTCGCAATGCATATAAAGCTCTTTGTGCATTGAATAGACAACTGCTTTTGCAAAGCATAAAATAACTTGTTGTGCATTGAAGATATTAGTGCTTTTGCATTGCAGTGAATAAAATAAATATTTGTGCATTAAATAGCCAACTTCTTTTGGAATGCAATAAAGAACGTCTTGTGCATTGACGCGATTAGTGCTTTTGCGTTGCGTGCATACAATTCTTGTTGTGCACTGAAGAGTTCTTGTACATTGCAATGCATATAATAAATCTTTGTGCAATGAAGTCATTAGTGATTTTTGGACATTGCAATACATACAAGACTTAATGTGCATTGAAGAGTTTAGTGCTTTTGCATTGCAATGCATATAAGAAATCTTTGTGCATTGAAGAGATCATTGCTGTTACATTGCAGTGAATAAAAGAAAGTGCTGTGCATTGAGTAGAGAACTGCTTTTGCAATGCATAAAAAAACTTTTTGTGCACTGAATTTTGCATTGCAAAAGACTATTGTTGTGGAATGAAGAGATTAGTGATTTTGAGAAAAGTTATTTTTTTTGTGCTTAAAGAGATAAGTGCTTTTGCATGAAACAACTTGTTGTGTATTGAACAGATTAGTATTTTTACATTACATTGCATATGAGAAATATTTGTGCAATGAATAGACAACTGCTTTCGCAATGCAGAAAACAACTTGTTGTGCATTGAAGAGATTAGTGCTATTGCATATAAGAAATCTTAGTGCTTTTTATATTGCAATGCAAACAAAACTCATTGTGCATTGAATAGACACCGGCTTTTGCAATGCATAGCGTAACTTGTTTTGCATTGAAGAGATTATTGCTTTTGCGTGGCAATGCATACAAACTTGTTGTGCATTGAAGAGATTAGTGCTTTCGCATTGCAATGAATATAGAAATCATAGTGCATTGAAGAGATCATTGCTTTTGCTTTGGAATGCATATGAGTAATCTTTGTGCAATGAATAGACACTGCTTTGCAATGCATATAAAGCTCTTTGTGCATTGAATAGACAACTGCTTTTGCAAAGCATAAAATAACTTGTTGTGCATTGAAGATATTAGTGCTGTTGCATTGCAGTGAATAAAATAAATATTTGTGCATTAAATAGACAACTGCTTTTGGAATGCAATAAAAGAACGTCTTGTGCATTGACGCGATTAGTGCTTTTGCGTTGCGTGCATACAATTCTTGTTGTGCACTGAAGAGTTCTTGTACATTGCAATGCATATAATAAATCTTTGTGCAATGAAGTCATTAGTGATTTTTTTGACATTGCAATACATACAAGACTTGATATGCATTGAAGAGTTTAGTGCTTTTGCATTGCAATGCATTTAAGAAATCGTTGTGCATTCGGGTTAATTGCTGTTGCATTGCAATGTATATATGAAATTGTTGTGCAATGAATAGACAACCGTTTTTGCAATGCATAAAATAACCTTTTTATGCATTGATGAGATTAGTGCATTGCAATGCATATAAGAATCGTTGCGCATTGAATAGACGACTGCTTTTGCAATACATAAAATAACTTGTGCATTGAAAAATGTAGTGCTTTTGCATTGCATTACATCAAGATCTGATGTGCTTAAAGAGATAAGTGCTTTTGCATGAAACAACTTTTTGTGTATTGAACAGATTAGTATTTTTAGATTACATTGCATATAAGAAATATCTGTGCAATCAATAGACAACTGCTTTCGCAATGCAGAAAACAACTTGATGTGCATTGAAGATATTAGTGCTGTTGCATTGCAGTGAATAAAATAAATATTAAATAGACAACTTCTTTTGGAATGCAATAAAAGAACGTCTTATGCATTGACGAGATTAGTGCTTTTGCGTTGCGTGCATACAATTCTTGTTGTGCACTGAAGAGTTCTTGTACATGTAATAAATATTTGTGCAATGAAGTCATTAGTGATTTTTGGACATTGCAATACATACACGACTTGATGTACATTGAATAGTTTAGTGCTTTTGCATTGCAATGCATTTAAGAAATCTTTGTGCATTGAAAAGATCATTGCTGTTACATTGCAGTGAAAAAAAGAATGTGCTGTGCATTGAGTAGAGAACTGCTTTTGCAATGCATAAAAAAACCCACACCACCACACCTGTCCCTAACTTTACCTGTATCCCACCTCGATATCAGCAAAAGTGTGTGCAATACAATATGTACACAGTAAATTGTACTTATTTTTTTGATGCAAGTACATAGCAATTAAGGCCACCTAATATAAAGTGGGGCCATACATGAACCTCATGGAATGTATATGGGTGATTACAAAACATTACAACATTTTAAATTTGCCGCCATTCTCTAATCTCCACTAATATAAGAATTTTTTTTTTTTTACATTTAGAGTGTCTTTATTGAGTTTTAGGTATTTAATTTGATGCTGGAAAGTGTATAATTATTTTTTACTTTTCCTCAGTTATATAGTGTCATCATTAACATTTGTGTTAATAAAAATAGGATTAGCCTATCCCCTGTATGTCATCGATGAGCTACTTCGAAGATGTGAGGACAAGAACATACACCTGCGAGTAGTGTATGACATTGCCTGTGTTGTTGCCTCACATTTGCATGTAAGTACTTTTTTCTGTATAAAACTGAATTATTGTTTTGAGAAAGGACCATGACATATTTACTCAAAATTATGCCATACTGTGTTCGATCAGAAATCAGGGAAGGACATACTTCACAACATCTCCTTGGCCGTACCAGCATTTCATGTTTATGGACACAAATTGCCCTGCCAGGTAATTCATTGAATTTATTTACTCCCTGTTTGGCCTCCATATTCCTGTATATCAACTGCACGGCTGAAATTAAGTAGATGTGCATAAAAGAAATCTTTAATCTAGCATTTTTCCAACCTGGTGTTTGTCTAAACTTGTTTTAGAGATGCACCCTTTAGGACATTACAGTGAAACTGCTCATCTCAAATCTGTCTGGGTCAAATCACTATAAGCAGATGGTTGTTATAACCAAATTTGTTTTATGCAGATTACTATCTAATTTGTATACTTACTATATTAATATAAAGTAATAAAATGAACAGCTTTGATATTTTTCTGATTTATAAAATTAAATAATATAAGCTATAAAAGCCAGCAGAGCAGTAACACTCCGTAGACCACAGCAATGTGAGTAGAGGAAAACATCACATGACGCACAGCAAGCATGTACACACACACACACCAAACACACACAATATGAACACGGTAAGCGGACTATTTGATTACTCTAAGCAAATTATTTACACAGCATTTCTATAGGAATGATTAAGTTTGAATGAAGTTTTTGATCTGGATCATGCTCAGTGACAGTATCTGTGATATTCTACCACTTTGCTTTAATCACAGATCAAGTACAGCAGTAGGCGGCTCAATGGATTTGGGCTCACAGACGGGAAGGAATGGAAAGGCTGTGGTCTTTCCTCCGAAGATTTGCCAGAGTCACAAAGGAGATGACTCCATCTCATCGCCTTGACCTGTTGACCGATGGCCTTTTGCATTATGGACGGAGGAAATCAACTGACCTAGGTTTGTCCACTGCTGCATAACCTATCAAAATTCTGTGTTGGTGGTTCATTGTTTATACATTTTATATTTTCTGGAGTGAAGCTGATCACTCACAAATTGGTCAGCATAAGTGAATTAAACTGTCTTTGCAGAGATACAGCTCCTGCAAAGACTTGACAAAGCAGAGAAAATATTGATTCTTGCTCAAGAAGACATCTCCTCAGTCATCAGAGAGGCACCAGGTAAACAGTGCACATAAGAAGCAGGTAGCAATAGTCGTAAATGGCAGAATATTAGATTCCATTTACAAGCGGAGTATGCAGTATTGATGTTGTCTTGTTTCCTGTTATTTTTGTTGTCTAGTGTTGGTTTCTGAGGGAGACATGGAGAAATGGATGAAAAGGAGATGGAGCTAGCTCAACAGAAACAGAAACCAATAAGTAAGCAACTAAAGTGAATGCATTTCTTGAATACTGTTTGAAGGTCATGAATATTATTAGCAAAGATATTGCAAATATATTATACTTAACTTTCCGTGTACAGTAATGAAATACAAACAGTAGTAATGTCTTTATCTGTTCTCCAGACACTGTCTGTAGATGGAAAAAGGGACTACATCTTCAAGCTGATTCAGTTCTATAAGTTCAAGTAAGAGTTCAATGTTTTTATGTAAGACTATATGGTAATTACAGCCATCTTAAAGTGCTCTGCTGATGAGCCTAGGTGTTATTACAGCAACAGCATAGTTTTGAAGGAAACTGTCACAATGGTTATAAATTAAGAGTTGCTGTAATACTGCAGTAATTTAATATGGTGTGATTAGTAATAATTTACTACCAAGGCCTCCCTTATAACGGATACACTGTTTGGTCAGGTGTACCACGGTAATGCTTTCTGCTTGGTGAATTTTTGTGCTGTGTTTTGTTTTTTGTAATGTATAGATCTGGGACTCATGAGTCGGACATGGAGTGTGAAACGGAGTAAATAAGCAGTAATCTGTCTGTTACCGTTCTCTGAGCAAGTGTATAAATAACAATTAATAAGATTTATTTGCTGATCATTGTAGAATTGAGGACTCTCTGCAGAACATGGAGAAAAAACACCGGATTGGGAGAAGATGGCAAGAATCTGATTCAGACTTCCAGTCTACCCTTAAAGATGTTGACTGTGAACTCCGAGGCCAACTTATCTGCAGGGCTAGAACTGAAGCAAGGAGAGAGCAGTTCTCCTCCATCTGAAAAAATATCCAGGTAAAGTGCTGTGGATAGATACATTAAGATCAACTTTGAAAAGGACCATAATACAAATGAATACATTAATTTATCTGTATGCGTGTTTTCTAACTTTGCTACAGATGGGCAGGGAATTGTCATTAGGCTGTCCAAGCAGGTTGGCAGCTCCAACAAGAGACTGAGACAGGCCATACAAGAATACAACCGCATTCAGTGGCCACCGCAGATGAGCATCTTCCCTACAACAATGGATTTTCAGGAAGCATGCGATCCCTCTTGGCATGTCTACTTCTGCTTTGATGACACTGTAAGTATAGTTACCTAACCCCAGCAACCACACAGCAGTCACTCTAGAAACAACCTGACAACTGCTTACTAACCACAACTACATGCCCATCATTTTAAAAACCACCTGGTAACATGACATGGCACTTATTTCTTTTGTCTTCCAGACTGAAGAAGATAATGTTTCGAGAGTCTAAAAGGCGAGGGATTGATGCTTTGCATATGAAGACTCGAGCAGCTGAAGAAAAGTGCATGCTTTACCAGGAAATGAGAACTGTAACTCAACACCTCCATCAGCAGCATGCCTTTCTGTGCTCTGCCATCAAAGACACAGATCAGCCTGGTCCAAAAGCTGCTCTTATCCAACGTCTCCAACAGCTGGAAAGAAAACGACATCAAGCCACTGTGATGTTTCATACATATGTACCAGACATTGTTCCTTTAGACAACCCATACTGTCAGGCCCTTCCCATGTCAAGCATACAAACATTGGTATAAAATGCTGATGGTGATGTTGACAATGAGGATGACACTGAGGATGACAATGAGTAGAAAAAAAGTCCCAACTGGCCTAAATTCCTCAGAATGTATATTCAAACCTGCACTTCAAAAACTTTTTTAATCCTAATAAATATTTTCCTGATCTCTCAAAAGATGTGTTTTACTAGGTACTGTATTTAAGCACAAATACAGTTTGTTTACTAAATTGTTTGTTTACAATGTTGCTATATTACTTAGTTACTGTATGTGGTCAATGTGTGGGGGGTGTTTTGTTTTTTTGTGAGCTCACCAAATCAAATTCCCTTCGAATGAGTTGAAATTACAATAAAGTATTGAATCTTGAATCATCTGGAAGCAACTATAAGTTTGTAAAAACAATTAAAGGGAACATACAGGTGTATTGACTCTACAATACTGCTTTCCCACAATGAGTTATAGCCATTGTCAATAATTTACTTAATAAATGACATACAATGATTTTAGTCATAATCCGCCAGAAAATGTGCCACATACGGTAGGTTCTTTATTCAGGACCATTATTGACTTGAAATGCTCCAGATCCAGACCTATGTAGAATAAACTTTTTTCTCTTCTTCTTCCAATTGGCTGCTTTCATTTTACGTTCACATTCTTTGTTCAGTGAATGCATCTTACAGTTGTATTTTTATCTTGCATTTAGTTGCTATGGTGGTTGCTATTGACGCTACTATGCTGAAATCATGCAGCTTGCATTACATACTTCCGCCCTACAGCAGTTTATTCACAGGCACTTTTTTAAATTATAAATGCTAAATTCAACATTTGTCCACAGAAAAAACACAACTTGATAACTCAACAATATGATATGTTCATGTTAACACTTTAATAATTTCTCCTTCGATTCTGAGAAATACGGAAGTATGTTGTGTTGTGGGCGGGGTTCACGTGTTCAACTCCTGTTTCGGCTAAAATATCTTAAATAAACCAACATACTTACATTTCTTAACGTAGATCATCTAGATACAGTATAATTAATAGCTTGGCTGCAATAGATATTAGATATATTCAGTAGATATATCTTTTTACAACCCTAATTTGAAAACCAGAAAAAACTACAACTGTCGTGCTGATTTGTATCTAGCTGCATTGAGTAGCTATAGGGAATTGTAGTTTTACAATATTAGTGTTTTTCTTAGAATTGGAGGCTGTAAATAGTGAGTTGAGAGTACAGTGAGGAGTTTAGGGGGACTGTAAAAACTTCTATGTGATCAGATTTTAAATTTAAAAATTTTAAATGGGTTAAAGTTATTTTTATCTATTTATTTTTAACCATACTTGACAGTGTCCCAAATTGTTGACTATATTCACATAACTGAGGACAAGAGCTCTCTATAACAGTTGGTCCTATGTCTTTAGCCCCTTTTATTGCTTAATTATAAGCCTTCAAACATGCACCAAGGTGATGTTTCAAAGGTCAGTATTTTGAAACAGGAGCCATGTCGAATCTTCATACTTACATATGTTACTCTCCATGTCAAGGCCTTTCTAACGATGTATTTAGTTTAGCTCTACAACAAAGTTAAAAATTTTCTCATTTCACGTACACAAGCCATTCCTGCTGTAGTTTAATAGAGCATTCATAGAGGCTCAATAGGCATAGCCTATATATATTAAGCTTTTTGTTTGTTTTTTTGTTTGTTTCTGAATGTAAACAGATGTACAATCCCACAACATAAGGTATACCACCCCTACCCCCCCACCCCACCCAGAGGTTTGTTTTGCTATCTAAGTGAGGACATTCCATAGACATAATGGTTTTACAAACTGTACATTATATCCCCCTACACCACCCCTATTTATACAAATTTGTGTCTTCATAAATCACAAAAGATGGATGCATGTTTTCTCTGTCCATGTTACCAAAATTTGTAGTGGGAAAAATGTATTTAATCAATAGAAGAAAATAAAATCATAGAGGAGAGTGATTTTAACAATATGTATGAATTTGTTTTAACACATATAATCATTATTGTAGTATGCTTAACATGTAGTTTGCTACATGTCCTTAGAATTTAACTGAAAGGGTTATTTCTGTGTGAGAACGCGCCCGGTCCTCCCTCGCATAAACTGACAATAAAGTTTATTTCTCAGAATCCAAGGAGAAACAATTGATATCCTTAACACAGATAAAATGATACCCTTCATTTTTTTTCTCTTAAATGTTAATCATTAAAAGAAAAGCATAACACGGTGAATGTGTAGAAAATACTTCTGATGGAAGTATGTCATGTGAACTAGGTGGCTTCAGTGAAAGCAGCGTCCATAGCAACCATTATATTTAATGTTTAAAAATTTAATTGTAGTGTATACCAAAGTTTTCACAAGTATCTCTGACATAAACCATCTTTTCAATAACCATTTTGCCAAACATCTCCCAGTGACAGCAGGACTGTAAACAATTGAAAGTTACATAAAGCATTTGATCATAACATGAAATACTTTGACCCACTGTTTTGTATATAATGGTAAGGTGCTTGCTAACACCCAGCCCTACAGAACCAGTGATAAAACATGCTATATATAAAAACATGGAGACTCAATTCAGTACAATAGAACTTTATTGGTCCCCATGGCACAGTTTAAAGGAGACCACATTGATGGTGCCAACAAACGACAACAATAAATAAAAGTTAGGGAATTGAAATGAACAAAAATATATTTTCTTCTTACAAGTGAAGTGTAATCATTACAACGAATTTGCAGCATATAAATTATATTTTAATGAAAAAGATGAAAAGGCACTTAATACATTTTAAAATGTGTGTGTGTGTGTGTGTGTGTGTGTGTGTGTGTGTACAAGGAATGCAGTAATAAAATAGGTTCAGGGTGTTTGCATGATGTTTTGACACTGGCAGTGGAGGCACATTTTCTTTTAAAACCACATGCAGTGTGTGACCATGATTGGCACACTGTGCACTGTGACCATGAACGCCACTTCTTTCTTGCGTTCTTCTTCTTGTCATCAAAATGGATATGGCAGACACAGCACAAATTGCCTCCATCTACCAAAGGAAAAACACAAATATTTTGGAAGTCAAACCAGTTAGTTGAAAGCATACTCATCACCATATTCAAAGCAAAGTTCTCGAAGGCAGCTTGTTGCCAATTTTCATCTGTTGCCAAATGAAAATGTGGATATTGCACATCAATTCATCTCAGGTCTTGCTGATGCTCAATCCTAAGATTAAAGCAGGTCAACAAAGAAGAGTTCCTGGGTTCCATTTCATAAAGCGGCTTTAATATAACCCTGAAATAAGAAAATAAGGTTTGCCATTTCAGAAATAGATGTAAATCAAACCTGAGACAGAGGGGTAACCCAGTTTTAATTGATTATGTATTCCACGTTCTGCCTGGAATCTGCCCCTTGAAAGACTTACAAGTGAATCTAGTTAAATGCTGTTGTATGGTAAATGAAAGGATTGAGAGTGATTTGTCAGTTTGTCACTGTCTAATTTTTTAGTCTATGCTTCTGTTTCCATATCTGTTCTTATTGTAATCTGTTAAATGTTTTTTTTTTCTGCGCTGCTGCTATGGTCTTGGCCAGGTCTACTATGAGGTAGAGCTCATTCGTCTCAATGGGACTTCCTGGTAAATAAAAATAACCCCAATGTGGAAAGATACCTTTATCTGCAGTCATCACAATGGCTACAGTTGTGTCTGTTTCTGTGGAATCTTCTTCCATCTGCTGTGCACCTTAAGTAAATAAAACAAAACAAAACACAATAACAACTTTAATACAAATTTTGAATCTTAATCACAAATGTATAATTCAGTTTGTCAGCATTTATGCTGTCAATAGTTAATTAGTAAATCAGTGATTAAAAATAGACAGTCACATTATTTGCATCTAAATCTCAACAGCCAATTCAAAGTATAAAATGATCAGAATACCAACCTTATATATGCTGTTTAATGTCACCTGGATAAATACTGTCTCCATAAAATGTAATTTTTAAAAAGTTTTGGAATTAAGCAATACCAAAATTTGTAGCATTTGGTAAAATGTATTACGATTACCATTTTCACACATGGCCTCTAATATTTCCTCCACCGACTTTGCCTGGACAGCATCTGCTGTGTCTGTTGATTTGAAAACATTAAACCATAACACAAAGGTGAAAATTTTATATTTTGATTTTATTTTATTATTTCAATAATGTATACAGTGGTCAAATGTGCTGTTTAATGACCACTGTTGTATATCTATTAAACTATGCTTCTTAAAGGGATAGTTCACCCAAAAATGAAAAATAGCCCATGATTTACTCACCCTCAAGTCAACCTAGGTGTATATGACTTTATTCTTTCAGACGATTACAATCAGAATTATATTAAAAAAGGGCCTCCTGAAACGAAGTGATGCTTTGTGTAAGAAAAATTAAGACTTTATAGACTAAAACTAAAGCTTTGTGGCTCTCATGGATAGGGCTGGGCAACAAACTCAAGCCCCTCTTCTCTTATATCGAAAGTCTCTGCCATTTCTCTTTTCAAAATTATTGTTCTCTTTTCAAAAATATCACTTAGCTTCAGAAGGCCTTTATAAACCCCTGGAGGAATGTGGAGTTATATTATGGATAGATGCACTTATGATGGATAAATGCACTTATGATGGATAGATGCACTTATGATGGATAGATGCACTTATGATGGATAGATGCACTTATGATGGATAGATGCACTTTTATGATGGATAGATGCACTTATGATGGATAGATGCACTTATGATGGATAGATGCACTTTTATGATGGATAGATGCACTTTTATGATGGATAGATGCACTTATGATGGATAGATGCACTTATGATGGATAGATGCACTTATGATGGATAGATGCACTTATGATGCACTTATGATGGATAGATGCACTTATGATGGATAGATGCACTTATGATGGATAGATGCACTTATGATGCAATGATGGATAGATGCACTTATGATGGATAGATGCACTTATGATGGATAGATGCTGCACTTTTATGATGGATAAATGCACTTATGATGGATAGATGCACTTATGATGGATAGATGCACTTATGATGGATAGATGCACTTATGATGGATAGATGCTGCACTTTTATGATGGATAGATGCACTTATGATGGATAGATGCATTTATGATGCACTTATGATGGATAGATGCACTTATGATGGATAGATGCACTTATGATGGATAGATGCTGCACTTTTATGATAGATTCTGCACTTATGATGGATAGATGCTGCACTTTATGGACTTCAAGAATGCACTTTCAGTCACTGCCATTATAAAGCTTTACTTAGGCAGGACATTTTTAATATAACACTGATTTTATTCATCTGAAAGAAGAATCAGGGATGCAAACATATGTATGTTCTGATTATCACGACAGGCTAAATCTGAGCCTGTCTGAGTTTTGTCGACAGACAGAACTCGTTATTCTCTATGCAGGAAAAACCTGTATAACATTATAAACCAACAATACCTAACCTGCAGTGATCTTACCAAAACGTTGCCAGTAAGACGGGAAGGCGCAGCGCCGAACTCTGGTCTCGGGAGAACTGTTGCAGTGGCAGATACCACAGACATTAAAAGATGCGCAGCCAGAAGAAACACTAGCGGTTCACCCATGCTCATTAGCACTCAGTGTTTTGATTTACTAGCTCATATTTACTGTTTGGTGGAAGCAATCCAGAATTACTGTTGGTGAAACTATAATCAGACACCCCGCCCCATCTAAAAAGTCTTCGGATCGATTCACACAAGTCACCCAAAATGACGTGAAAGCGGGGAGGCGCCGAAAAGCGCGCTGTTTGCATCCCTGAAGAATGTCATATACACTTAGGATGACTTGAGGGGAGTAAATTATGGATAATTTTAATTTTTGGGTGAACTAAACCTTTAAGTTTAATGTTATATTTATTTAAAGATAAAATAAAAACAACTCAGCGTACCTTCTGCATCCATGTGCTCTGACATTCCCTCTGCCATGTCAGTGGGGTTGAATTGTGCAGCATCTGATTGATATTTTTAGGGAAAAAAGAGTGTAGCATGAGCATAACAAATAATTGGCCTTCCTGCATTACTGGAGAAAAATAATTAATCACATAGCAGTATCAATGAAGGAATGTAATTTGCAAGAATTATATACATATAATTGAATTAGTGAATAGTTTGATGAGCGTGAAAAAGACGAAAACCATTACCAAGGGCCACAGTCACTAGTCACATTTAACTAAACAGCTATAGGACATTCTGGAGAGAGGTTCCTTTTTGAAATTGTGTTCCATTATAATGCGAAACTGAGAAATATTGTCACATTCCTTACAAACTGTCAAAGACACATACAGAATCTATAACCTGAATCTGTTCCAATTAAATTGTATTTATATAGTGCCAATTCATAACTTCTCACAGCATTTTTCAAACATAGTAGGTCTAGAACATACTCTTTATAATTATTAACAAAGACCCAACAATTCCCACCATGAACAAGCACTAGGTACCAGAGGCAAGGAAAAACTTCCTTTAAAGGGGTCATGTGATGATTCTAAAAAGAACATTATTTTGTGTATTTGGTTTAATGCAATGTGTTTATGCGGTTTTAGATTTAAAAAAGTAATTGCTTCTCTATGCCCTGCCTTTCTGCAACACGTTGAAAGTATCGGATTGGTAAATTTGTATTTGTTATCGTAGAAACGGTCTGTGCTCTCCCAGGTCTTCCGAAATGCGCAGCACGGTCGAATATTTGGGTTGTGCTGTTCTAGAACAGAGTTGTAACTAAAGCTTAGCCACTGTTTCCTAATTGTCTCCTCTTTTGGAAGGCCAAACAAAGTAGTTTGGCTTTCGTAACGAAAAACACAGCGTCTCAATGACATGGTGGCGCCGACGGGAATAAAAGTTATGCCTATTTTCTTTGCGTATACATTTGGGTGGTGTTATGAAACTCTATCCCCGTAGACTGACATAGATTTGTCGTGTGTTTGAATGAAGTGTTTTAGGAAGGTGTGGCTGAGCCTTAACTTTTACAAAGAATATCTCTTTCGGTTTGAGTCTTTGAACTTTGTAACTTTGCAGATCTTATACATGCACAAACAGCTATTTAGCACACTTAAGAGAAAGGAAAACAAGAAATCGCATCATGACCCCTTTAAGAGGCAGAAACCTCAAGCAGAACCAAGGCTCAGGGTGGGCAGCTAATCCGCCTTGACCAAGTTGGGATGAAGAGACGGAGAGAGATGCAATGGCCCAGCACTACTCAAAAACTCACATGTAGGACTGTATTATTCTTTAGTTAACTTATTTTCCCCACTTTGCATAGAGCCAAATGATTTGCCAAAACACAAGTGGAGAAAGACAAGTCTGGTAATGTCACTTACTTATTTCAAATGAAATCTCCTCGGCAGCTTTTAAAATTGCTTCCAGTTGTTTCCTTCCATAAAAGGAAGGCTTTCTGAGGGATAGGCTGTTGGGCAGTCCAACAACGTTAATGGCCATGCCCTGATTCACCAGGGACTGGTAGGGGAGCCTTCCAGTACCTCCAGCCTCCTCTGAAAGACACGCCACACACATGCATGCACACGTTACACAGTGTTACACAGTTGGACAATTGTGACTCATCTAGTTGATGTACAGGCTGCAAACAGTCATTTTGGGAAGGTGTCATAATCTAATGGTTGATGGGTACATTAGCTAATTTATTAATTTGATAATAATGCCATGGATTCATGAAGGTATATTAGGTTATCAAGATAAGCAGCTTCTTTAAATCAGTTTTAAAAGTATTTGAACTTATACTTACTATATTTTTGGTTAAAAAGTTCTTGCACTTTTCCTACCAGGACACTGACTTGATCTTTAGGCATTGCGGCTGAGGAGCTGGCTACTGATGTAACAACAGACAACAATTAATTTAATAAAACTGTATTATGTATATTTGCAGTATTATGGACCAGAGTCCATTTCTGTGGATTTTCATATAACCAATACCTTTGAAATGCAGTGCAAAGTTGTTCACTGTGTCCGACGAATCAAGGAAATCAGTGGCTCCTTTGCTGCTCAGTTCGAACACCTCTAGTGTGGACTTCTGGCGGTCAAATGATAAACGGCAGTTTCACACCCAGATCTTCAAGCTTGGACACCTTTACAATATTTAGATAAATAATACAACCACAAAAATAGTAAATTGATACACAAAATAGACAAAACCTACTTTTAAAAATCTAACACACACTGAAGAAACAACTTATAACAGGGCTTGGCAAGGACCACCAGGGTTGCATTAACTATACATTAGCTGTGTTTACACAAATTTGACTCATGGCCATATGTGACTTCTAATGCTTCAATTGACCAACTTGATCTGAATAGAGTAGAACAACCATTAAAAATGTAGTTTGAGAGGGTGGTATGAGCCTTTGACAATTTCTTCAATGTGAGAATATTTGTTGATAGCCTTGTAAACAAAAATCATCTAGAATATTTATTTGGGATTAATTCATTTGAAATGAGGAACAAAATCTACAGATAAACAATCCAGTTGTCTGTCACAATGTTCTGATCGCATCACAATTGTTGTCAATCATCCTTCCATCTAATAATATAATAATACCTATAATCTATGAAGCATGTTTCCAAACCTGTAACTTCAGCTTTTAAGGTGCATTTTGATTCGGGCATCCTCATCTCAGGGCTAAGGTCCTGCCCATGTGCCCTCAGTGCTGCTGCCTCTTGAGAGTATTTCATTTTTTCTTCTTCTGCCAATGTGGCCCACCTACCCTTAATATCATTCATTGAGCCTAAGGAAAAAGTAGATGCACAGAAAACTTAACACTTTAGAGTCAGCATCTCTTTTTTAAAGTAACGACAATCTGTCCAACACACTGGTTTACTTGGGTTGTGAAACCTATTTCTCTGTAACAACTCAGCAGTCTCAAACTGCTGAATGCAATTTGTGTGAGTGAAGTACTTGCTTGGTAGGAAGATCCTATCTTGAAAATCTGTTTCAAACCCCTGATGTAAACAGGCCACTATGTACAACAACAAACCATTTAGTATAACAATTAAAATCAGCCATTAAATTTTGTCTCTCACCTTTGTTTCGAAGTATGTCCCGACAAAAAAGATTGTAAGGCGACAGCTCTCTAATATGAGCTTTGGCCTTTGATGGCCGGGGCTCAGACGCAGCTTTTGTCATTAAACTTGATCTTTTGTAATTACCAATCCAGTTCTGAAAAGAAAGAATAACAAAAGAGTATTACACCAATTAAACTGAATGTCAATAATTTTTATGTGATGTTGTTTGTTAGTGTAGCACTAAAGTAAACCTTACTTCTACGACACTAGTGTCCAAACCAGTGGCCGATGCAGCTCTCGGTATCAATTCGCCGCCTACTCTTGTCATTCCTTCCTTAAAGAAGGATTTCAGGGTTTCCCTTTGATTAGGACTGATTGGAGTTCTCTCTTGTTGAATAACAACACAGAAAGAAAAAGCTAGTCAGTAATATATCAGTAATAAAAAAAAGATTGCAGATCATACCATTGTTCTCAGGCACACTTGCCTATGCTTCTAGATTAGCAACTGTAAGGCTTACCTCTCTGGGCCATTTTCAAACTGGAAATTGTTGCTGTAAAGGAGACAAAAAGTTAGGTAAAGAGAAATTAATGTTACACAGGCAAGCAGACAGCTAGATAAACAGACTGACATGCAGACCTGTGCTTTTGAGTTTTATTTTTTCAAGTTCAATGTCGAGGACAGCAATAAATGTGACACACCGACACCACATTTACTTCTCTTTTTACTTCTAATATATTGCCATTTGTCTTTTGCATGAATGTAATTGTAAGCTTCCTCGTGTGAGATCAAATCCATCTAAGCTTTGTTCAAATCTACAGAACTTCATTTTACATTCTAGTCAAGATCCCAAGGTTTCCAAACTACCATCAAATACGTATTGGGTTTTAATATTTCACTTAAATTAATCAATATGAGTCTTACAGCGTGGAAAAAGTCCTTTTTACAGGCTAACTTTGCATTTAACTAGTAAACTAAATTTCCCCATTAGCTTCAGATGTAAAAATATGCTTATTAGCAACGTAAATGCTGACATAAAGCCAGGCAAAATACAGAAATGGGGCCCTATACAATTGCACATTATAACCTTGAGGTTCCTTTCACTGTTGTGATGATTAATGCTGCATGACCTTGTCCCATAGTTGTGTCCAATTATTAAATATTTAATGTACATGTTATAAATAGTTGCTTTCGTCATGTTGTAGATCCCTTGTTCACGTGTAAACGGGTAAGTTACAGTATTAGAGTAGGTTGAACACTAGGTGGTAATTTTCACTGCACAATTGTTTACACTACACAATGCTGTCTAATTTTAAACTAAATTGTATTAACCGAAAAGCATATGTAATTAATTAATTTAAATCATGAAACTTTAACAGCAATTTAATTTAACAGCAATTTATTAAAAGTTTATGGTAACTTTAGGCCTGTCACGGAATTGGTGAAATTGTGGATGAATAAATCCAATTCAAGTCAGCACACTTCAATCAAATCGCGATATGGACTACTAGTGTGTGTGGATATTAAACGGCAAAAACACTATTTAAATATGAATCCTGCATGTTTTATGTCTCTGTGCGAATGAATTGTGCTGGCGCGTCTGCCCCATTCATTCAGTGACATTAACGTTACGCTTTTATGAACGGACTTCCGTGACATTACGCTTTTATGAACGGACTGATATTGTACGCGTTTACAAATACAATTGCAATACGGTTCTCTCAAGTAAAGCAACATAATGTATTGTTTTCCCTTATTGAGTAATTGTGAACAGTATGGTCTTACCTGAAAATATCAAGCGGGAAATATCGCAACGTTGCCGCGTCATCCAGTAGATTTCCAACAACCGGCGAGCTGGAATCCTCGAGGATTGGATCTGGAGTCTTCGCTTGTATTCGTATCGCTGATTGTCGATGTGGATGGATGATAACAGCCTTCTGAGCCTACCAGTAGGCACAGTAGGCACCTTCTAGCCCATTCCTATGCGCTGATAACCACTGATAACGCCCATTCAATCAAGTGATAACATTCGAAGCGGGTGGTGATTAAGAAATTCTGGGAGAATTGAAATCACAGATGGTGCTGGAAGCGTCCGCCCGTCTGTCCTGGGTGAAGGATCAGATCTGTACGGAGACGTCCAACATATTAATAGCGTGCAAAAGACCACAGAAAGACTGCCACTATGGAAAATCCCAAAGAAGCTAGCAGAATATGATACACCGGTATTTTGTCAAATGAAAAAATTATATGGCCAGAGATGCATTGGGGATATAGAGAAATTTATTAAATATCATGATTTCAAAAGAAAAGAAACGCTTTGAGTCAACAGGATGAGAGTGGTGAAAGAATCTGTTGAGGAGAGGAGACAAATCTAAGGGCTGTTGTGGGGGATGTGGTTGTGAGAAATGCAAACTAACAGTGTTGAATGAAATTGATAGCAGGGAAGGAACATTTTTTGATCGCAAAGAATGTGGCATCACAAAGAAGCCACAGCTGTTTAAAGATCATTGGTGAGTATGAACTTTGATTATGGATAACACTTTGTGATAACAAAATTAGAGCTAACAAGGGCTGTTGTGGGAAATGTGTGAGAAATGCAAATGAATATTGTTATAAGAAGCAGATTTATAAGAAGCAGATAACAGGGAAAGGAAGATGTTGTCTGATCACACAGAAGCTACAGCTGTTTAAAGATCATTGGTGAGTATGAACTTTGATAAGCTATGGATAACAGTTTGTGATAACAAAATTAGAGCTAACAATTTGAGAGACATGATCAGTAACTTGATCAGGCCGGATAAAGATTTTGAGACGAGAGAGCAAATGCTTTAAAATTATAAATTATACGGCAATTTAACTGGCTACAAATAAATTGAGAACAAGAGAAATTCAAATTTCTAGATGTTAGTGCATAACGAATAATGAATAATCATGGGTTGTAAAATGGGTGGAATGCCATTAAACCCTGAAGGAAAGATCCCAGTAACCGAGGGATTGTATAATCTGATAACATTAAACCCTGAAGGAAAGATCCCAGTAACTGAGGGAATCTTATAACATTAAACCCTGAAGGAAAGATCCCAGTAACTGTGGGAATCTGATAGCTAAATGTGATTTTTGTTTTGAAAAAGCAGATGAAAGATACCATGAATTGCTGAATGACACAGAGTGTTTTAATTGTGGTCAGCGGCGCTGTGTCCACTCACCCATAAGGTGTCGAAGGTGTGACAAATGAGGCCACCACACTGAAATCTGTGAATGAAACCCAGTAAAAGAAGGAAACAGAGATGAGATTTAAACTCTGTCTAAGAAAATAATGAAATAACAATAGGGTTTTAATAAATATGTTCTTGCTCTTCTCACTTTTGCAAAACTCTGATAATGCTTATTGGACTGAATATTGGGTTGTAAATAACTATAGGTAAGTTAATATGTTGGAAACCCTAGAAGTTGATGCTTTGGTTTCAAAAGATAAGCTTGTGCTGAGCTGTAATAAAATGATTTGCTTATCTGAATCTGGCACTACCACGTCATTTCTGGTGCTGTGGCCTAGCTTGAGTAACACACACTCAGTCTGAGGGTGATTTGAAAGTGTGATATCAGTCTATGGATAGAGTTTAAAAGGAAAATGTCTGAAGTTTATTTGAAAACAATTTTAATTTCTAACCAGATCTCACTAGCTTGTGTGAAGAGTGAAAAGTTGCAGTGCAGATGAAGATGCAGTGTGCCAGCCCTGAAGGCCTCAGAGTCTCTCTCTCTCATTCAAACCCAGCACAAAGCTGTTATCTGAGCATGTGTCATAAGTGATGAGATACTTATGGTTAAGCACAGGGCATCAGTTGAAAATCATAGAGACAATGATTTGATAAAAAGGACATTTTTGACTAATAGTTAAAGGATTGCCATGGAGGGCAATGATAGATATTTTGATGAAACAAAATGAGATGTTTTTACAAAATGAGATGTTTTTAAAATATAGAACTGAAAATGTTGTGTCTGATCTAAGCCTTCACCATGTACAGGACTGATGAATCGAGACACAAAGGTAGCAGAACATTAAACTGAAAGGACAGTTGTTCTGGCTAAATTCACTGAGTGGTGGATTTTACTGATTTAGTTGTATTGTGATAATTAACCTGTCTCCATGTTCTACCTATAGTAAGCAGACCAGATGGCTATGATGACTCTTGAATGCACTCTATGCAAAGCTCCAGAAAACATCATCTAGAGGGTCCAAAAAAAATAAAATAAAAATTCAAGCGATGACCAATGTGCGTGAGATGATTCACCAAAGACGGGTAAGATCCTCTCTTGGCCAGTAGGGGGACAACCTAAGCCAGGGTTTCATCGACATTGGAGGCACCTCCAAGAAGGGGTGTTTTTATGTGAGGTGTGTATGAGAGTTGAGCAGATGTCTGTAAGGCCAGCAGCATCATTTAGGAGGAGTTGTGTTTTTTAGGGGCCGAGAGTCCAGACAGATATACAGCAGTCCGACCTAGAGATGTTCCTCTATACCGCTCACCGAAGAATCGCTTATCCAGGGAAGACCCTGAGGGAAAGTTATGATGGTAAAGGGCATTCAAGAGCCAGCTGAGACCATGCTGTGATTGTCATAAATTTTATGGAGAACAGAACAAAATGTATTAATTGGTATAAGTAAAACTGTGTGATATTGAACTAATATGTCTCTATCATAGTCTTAAATCCTGTAGGTCATTAGATATGGCATAGGATAATTTGAAGACATGGGGATGGCTTTAAGATGAGGACAGCTTTTGAAGTTCAAAAGAGAAGGTCTGGATAACAAAGGTATTTAAATAAAAGATTATAGTTTGTTCTGAGTTAAAGTCTCAGAGGCTGTTGAAAAGATTATCTGTGTAGAGAGAGAGAGAGAGAGAGAGAGAGAGAGAGAGAGAGAGAGAGAGAGAGAGAGAGAGAGAGGCTGCTTGTGGAGGCAGGGATGGCACAGTGTCTGTAATCGGGCATGTTAAAGCTGAGACAAAACCAAAACAACCCAGCTGACTTTTCTAAAGACAACTTAATAGTGAACAGAAATGATTTGAAAATGGTTAAGAAACCAAGTAGAAGCAAATTTTGAGAATGAGCAGTTCATATTTATGCCCTGATTGAGCGTAGTGTTTTATCACTACAGATGGGTTAAGTTAAACGACAAACTTTAAAAGAAGCGTATTATTCTGAGTGATTCTGATAAAAGATGATCCAGAACATGGGACGAGCTTTAAGTTGATTGATATCCAGCTTGGTCTGTTACTGGTAATGATGATGACTACTTTTGTCATTTATGATGAGGATTTGAATTACTCTCTGGATTAGTTAAAATAGTAAGCGTAAATATAGACTTGAGGACAGAGACAAAATGACAAATTGGCTTAAGTCATTATCTAAATTATCCAGAGAATCCATCACAATTATGAAAGGCCAGAGGGCGAACAAAGGAATATAAACTTTAATTGAAAAGTTTTATTTTTGTGTTTCCTCCATTAAATGGAGGCAGGACATTAATTTATCTAGAGAACCACAATTAATGTAAGAGAAAAACAAAACAAAACAAGAGGCTGTGAGGCTTTCTGTGTGACTAGGATTGAGATGGAGGACAGTAATATTTTGGATTTCTGCAGAGCAGTGGACAGTGGAAAGGTGTGTCGTAGGTGAGACAGAGGACTTCACGGTGAAGGTGAGACTGCATTAAGGATCGGCTCTGAGCCCCTTCTTGTTTGCAGTGGTGATGGACAGGCTGACAGAGGAGGTCAGACAGGAATGTACATGGACTATGATGTTTGAGGATAACATTGTGATCTGTAGTGAGAGCAGGTGGACGAAAGTCTAGAGAGGTGAAGATTTGCTCTGGAGAGAAGAGGAATGAAGGTTAGGCAGGAAGACAGAATACATGTGTGTGAATGAGAGGGAACCATGTGGAACAGTGAGGTTACAGGGAAAAGAGGTGAAGAAATGTGTGTGTAGGCAGGTTGGAATGGGTGGAGAAAAGTGTCAGGTCTGTTGTGTGAGAGTTACAGCAAGAATGAAAGGGAAGGTGTGCAGAACAGTAGTGAGACCAGTGATGATGTACGGTTTGGAGACAGTTGCACTGAGGAAAAGAGTTGCACTGAGGTTTAAGGAAGACCAAAGAGGACGTTTATGGATGTAGTGAAGGAGGAACATGAAGGTAGGGAAAGAAGGAAAAAAGAAGATTCAAGACATTGAAAGGAAAATGTACTTTAAAATCCTAATTAATTGGAAAGATTTTGATAAAGAATTGGGTATTGAATATGATTAAGCATAATGTCACAAGAGAAAGATGAGTGAAAGAAGATTCAAGACATTGAAAGGAAAATGTACTTTGATGAAAATCCTAATTAATTGGAAAGATTTTGATAAAGAATTGGGTATTGAATATGATTAACATAATGTCACAAGAGAAAGATGAGTGAACGAGCTGATTGAATGTAATACGAATAGATAATCATGTCGTTTTGATGAAAAGTTTTCAACATTAACAAATTTAGGTTTATGTTATAAATGGTTAGAAATTATGAGTGAAATTGCAGTTGATGGAAACAGTAATTTTTAACAAAAACAGGGTGGTTTGTAAAAGATTTGTGTTGAAACAACGAACTGGAGGAAGTTTGACAAGAATATGATGTTCAGTGAGAAACTGGGAGCATTTAGATCTGAATATAAACATGAAGTTGAGTTAGAGAGGATAATGACAACCATGACAGATGCAAAAGAGAATCAGTGCATTTCAAACATACGGCTTGCATGGGCAGAGGAGTCATCTGAACTGTGGCCAAAACACAAACTGAAGGATGTTTATATGGAGATTTAAAGCGCTTAGATGGATTTTTATCTATCTTACTTATTTTTTGTCGTTTAGTTTGAGTTGGACAACATTGGGGTCTGTGATGATTTGGAATTATCAAGAGAATCAATTATTGCTTTTCTTCCTTTACACTAATCACGTATTTGGTCTCTGAGGAGTGACTGAGGGTCTGGCCTAGGGATGTGTGATGTGTCGTTAAAACACTTGAAAGCAACAAGGTGTCCTGTGTTTGGATTTTGAAGGTATCACACACCCCTAAATTGACAGGAGTGCAGTAACAGAGCTTACTCATTTAGCCCGGCTTCCAGAGTTGAAATACGGATTTTATATTAACTTTCACTGAAACACGAAAGAATCAGGATAAAGATTGCCTGGTTAAGACTGGAGCTCGTAGCCCTGACTGAAACATGCAAGCTGATGAAAGGTAAAAGTGTAACAATTTGAAAAGATTTGCATTTTGAATTCGGAGTTGGGCATAATTTAAAATTGTAATATCGGATGGGCGCCCAATTCTGAGTGGTTCAACTGCATCTGCTCCTCAAGACACAATTTTCTTGACTGGCCAGGATGATATATGTGAATGCGCAGCGCACATTAATAACAAAGATTTTATTTAAACAGGCAGATGAGATTGCGAAGGCCGAGGCAGAAGCAGTCAAAGGAACCATAATGTCTTTTGATATTTGAAATAAACACAAACGCTTTCACTTCTTTACAGAGTACAGAGACCTTCGCCACAACAGCGGAGAAACAGCTGTGGAAACGATGTGGCTGCACTTTTCAAAATGGTGTGGTGATGGCAAGCCTTGTTTACCCCGAAAATTCTTTGACCATTATGTTTAGATGGCTGCATGGATAATCAGGCAGCCAAAGGGGGAATTAGTTAAATGAAAACTGATGAAAACTGTCTGGGGTACAGTATTTTTATGAAAAATTTTGTAGAAGGAAAGGCCTAGAGCAAATCTGAGTCTGTTGGAGACTGTTTAATGGAAGGGTAAACAATAGCTTACATCAATATAATTTGTGAATTATTGCAAAGAAATGTCCTCTCTGTGTCTAAGATCTGTGTGCAGGTTAAGGGACTCCTTTACATAATATCAGACCAGATGTTTGATGTCGTGATACAGGACTACAGAAGGAACAGATGGAAAATGAAAAGGTGACTAGGGCCTTTGTCGTGCTTCTGATGACAAACACCGCCATCAAGGTAGCTGAGAAAGATCCCACCAGTGATCGGAGAGAAGGAACCGAGAGGAGCTGGAGGCACACGCCTGTGCGGACGGAGGTCACACAAACATCACTTGCCGCTATCACCTCAGGAGCAGAGACACTGGCACAACGTGGAGCCGAGACAACAAGTTTATTATTGCAACCTATTGCAAGCCCACAGAATCAGAGTTACAAAATCTACAGAGAGGTGGCGTCCTTTCATTAACAGAGCAGCTTTCTGGGCGTACAGCTGTGCGATTCAATTTGCCATCTGAAAGACTGGAGCAAAGCAAAGCCGTGGTGCTCTTTTCGATGCTTGGACTGTGCGACTTGAGAAGAACAACATTCATATATGCATTTAAAATTTTTCTTGTGCATTTAAAATTGTTTGAGTTCATTCAGAAGTCAATGTCTGTTTGTGAAACACCTTTTTCAGCTGTTCAGACACAGCTGCTGCTGAAGCCCAGGGGTAATGGTGGGACATCTAAAGTGGGAGCTTTCCGTCTTAGGGTGTCGGATCATTTAAATGATTTTATCTCCAAGACAGTGAAGGGACAATTTACATATTGTGTTTGTGCCATGTACTCTGTGGAAAAATACTGGGGGGGTTGCTTAAACATTGGGGGTATAAAATCTTGGGCCTTCTATTGTTCCTCAGTTCACACTTGTGGTCACCACGAGTATGGTTGCTTCAACTGTGGATTCATTTCTTGCAAGGAATTAAATCTTTATAAAGACACAATTGGCTAAGGTTTGTCTCTTATTCAGAAATGCAACGGAGTTAACGTATTTTTGCCGCAACACCTTGAATAGACGACTGCTTTTGCAATGCATAAAATAACTTGTGCATTGAAGAATTTAGTGCTTTTGCATTGCATTTCATCAAGATCTGATGTGCTTAAAGTGATAAGTGCTTTTGCATGAAACAACTTGTTGTGTATTGAACAGATTAGTATTTTTACATTACATTGCATATGAGAAATATTTGTGCAATGAATAAATAGACAACTGCTTTCGCAATGCAGAAAACAACTTGTTGTGCATTGAAGATATTAGTGCTGTTGCATTGCAGTGAATAAAATAAATATTAAATAGACAACTTCTTTTGGAATGCAATAAAAGAACGTCTTATGCATTGACGAGATTAGTGCTTTTGCGTTGCGTGCATACAATTCTTGTTGTGCACTGAAGAGTTCTTGTACATTGCAATGCATATAATAAATCTTTGTGCAATGAAGTCATTAGTGATTTTTTGACATTGCAATACATACAAGACTTGATGTGCATTGAAGAGTTTAGTGCTTTTGCATTGCAATGCATATAAAAAATCGTTGTGCATTGAAGAGATCATTGCTGTTACATTGCAGTGAATAAAATAAATTGCTGTGCATTGAATAGATTATTGCGTTTGCATTGCATTACATTCAAGATCTCGTGTGCATTAAAGATATGTGCTTTTGTATTACAATGCATACAAGACTTGTTAAAGATTTCAGTGTTTTTGCATTGTAATGCATATAAGAAATCGTTGTGCATTGGGGGATCATTGCTGTTGCATTGCAATGTGTATATGAAATTGTTGTGCATTGAATAGACAACCGTTTTTGCAATGCATAAAATAACCTTTTTGTGCATTGATGAGATTAGTGCATTGCAATGCATATAAGAATCGTTGTGCATTGAATAGACGACTGCTTTTGCAATGCATACAATAACTTGTGCATTGAAGAATTTAGTGCTTTTGCATTGCATTACATCAAGATCTGATGTGCTTAAAAGAGATAAGTGCTTTTGCATGAAACAACTTGTTGTGTATTGAACAGATTAGTATTTTTAGATTACATTGCATATAAGAAATATCTGTGCAATCAATAGACAACTGCTTTCGCAATGCAGAAAACAACTTGTTGTGCATTGAAGATATTAGTGCTGTTGCATTGCAGTGAATAAAATAAATATTAAATAGACAACTTCTTTTGGAATGCAATAAAAGAACGTCTTATGCATTGACGAGATTAGTGCTTTTGCGTTGCGTGCATACAATTCTTGTTGTGCACTGAAGAGTTCTTGTACATTGCAATGCATATAATAAATATTTGTGCAATGAAGTCATTAGTGATTTTTGGACATTGCAATACATACAAGACTTGATGTACATTGAAGAGTTTAGTGCTTTTGCATTGCAATGCATATAAGAAATCTTTGTGCATTGAAAAGATCATTGCTGTTACATTGCAGTGAAAAAATAATGTGCTGTGCACTGAGTAGAGAACTGCTTTTGCAATGCATAAAAAAACTTTTTGTGCATTGAATAGATTAGTGATTTTTTATTGCAAAAGACAATATTGTTGTGCAATGAAGAGATTAGTGATTTTGCATTGCATTACATTCAAGATCTGATGTGCGTAAAGAGATAAGTGCTTTTGCATGAAACAACTTGTTGTGTATTGAACAGATTAGTATTTTTAGATTCCATTGCATATAAGAAATATCTGTGCAATCAATAGACAACTGCTTTCGCAATGCAGAAAACAACTTGTTGTGCATTGAAGAGAGTAGTGCTTTTGCATTACATTGCATATAAGAAATCTTAGTGCTTTTTATATTGCAATGCAAACAAAACTCATTGTGCATTGAATAGATAACTGCTTTTGCAATGCATAACGTAACTTGTTTTGCATTGAAGAGATTATTGCTTTTGCGTGGCAATGCATACAAACTTGTTGTGCATTGAAGAGATTAGTGCTTTTGCAGTGCTAAGAATCGTTTTGCCTTGAATAGACGATCTGCTTTTGCAATGCATAAAATAACTTGTGCATTGAAGAGATTAGTGATTTTGCATTGCATTACATTCAAGATCTGATGTGCTTAAAGTGATAAGTGCTTTTGCATGAAACAACTTGTTGTGTATTGAACAGATTAGTATTTTTAGATTACATTGCATATAAGAAATATCTGTGCAATCTAAATGTCTATTGACAACTGCTTTCGCAATGCAGAAAACAACTTGTTATGCATTGAAGAGATTAGTGCTTTGCATTACATTGCATATAAGAAATCTTAGTGCTTTTTAAATTGCAATGCAAACAAAACTCATTGTGCATTGAATAGACACCTACTTTGCAATGCATAACGTAACTTGTTTTGCACTGAAGAGATTATTGCTTTTGCGTGGCAATGCATACAAACTTGTTGTGCATTGAAGAGATTAGTGCTTTAGCATTGCAATGAATATAGAAATCATAGTGCATTGAAGAGATCATTGCTTTTGCTTTGGAATGCATATGAGTAATCTTTGTGCAATGAATAGACACTGCTTTCGCAATGCATATAAAGCTCTTTGTGCATTGAATAGACAACTGCTTTTGCAAAGCATAAAATAACTTGTTGTGCATTGAAGATATTAGTGCTTTTGCATTGCAATGCAATAAAATAAATATTTGTACATTAAATAGCAACTGCTTTTGGAATGCAATAAAGAATCTTTGTGCAATGAAGTCATTAGTGATTTTTGACATTGCAATACTTGTTGCAAGACTTAATGTGCATTGAAGAGTTCTTGCATTGCAATGCATATAATAAATCTTTGTGCATTGAAGAGATCATTGCTGTTACATTGCACTGAATAGAAAGTGCTGTGCATTGAGTAGAGAACTGCTTTTGCAAATACGCATTGAAGAGATTAGTGATTTTGCATTACATTGCATATAAGAAATCTTAGTGCTTTTATATTGCAATGCAAACAAAACTCATTGTGCATTGAATAGATAACTGCTTTTGCAATGCATAACGTAACTTGTTTTGCATTGAAGAGATTATTGCTTTTGCGTGGCAATGCATACAAACTTGTTGTGCATTGAAGAGATTAGTGCTTTTGCAGTGCAATGCATATAAGAATCGTTTTGCCTTGAATAGACGACTGCTTTTGCAATGCATAAAATAACTTGTGCATTGAAGAGATTAGTGATTTTGCATTGCATTACATTCAAGATCTGATGTGCTTAAAGTGATAAGTGCTTTTGCATGAAACAACTTGTTGTGTATTGAACAGATTAGTATTTTTAGATTACATTGCATATAAGAAATATCTGTGCAATCTAAATGTCTATTGACAACTGCTTTCGCAATGCAGAAAACAACTTGTTATGCATTGAAGAGATTAGTGCTTTGCATTACATTGCATATAAGAAATCTTAGTGCTTTTTAAATTGCAATGCAAACAAAACTCATTGTGCATTGAATAGACACCTACTTTTGCAATGCATAACGTAACTTGTTTTGCACTGAAGAGATTATTGCTTTTGCGTGGCAATGCATACAAACTTGTTGTGCATTGAAGAGATTAGTGCTTTAGCATTGCAATGAATATAGAAATCATAGTGCATTGAAGAGATCATTGCTTTTGCTTTGGAATGCATATGAGTAATCTTTGTGCAATGAATAGACACTGCTTTCAATGCATATAAAGCTCTTTGTGCATTGAATAGACAACTGCTTTTGCAAAGCATAAAATAACTTGTTGTGCATTGAAGATATTAGTGCTTTTGCATTGCAATGCACAAAAAAACTTGTTGTGCATTGAGATATTAGTGCTGTTGCATTGCAGTGAATAAAATAAATATTTGTGCATTAAATAGACAACTGCTTTTGGAATGCAATAAAAGAACGTCTTGTGCATTGACGCGATTAGTGCTTTTGCGTTGCGTGCATACAATTCTTGTTGTGCACTGAAGAGTTCTTGTACATTGCAATGCATATAATAAATCTTTGTGCAATGAAGTCATTAGTGATTTTTGACATTGCAATATACAAGACTTGATATGCATTGAAGAGTTTAGTGCTTTTGCATTGCAATGCATTAAGAAATCTTTGTGCATTGAAGAGATCATTGCTGTTGCATTGCAATGAATAAAAGAAATTGCTGTGCATTGAGTAGAGAACTGCTTTGCAATGCATAAAAAACTTTTTGTGCACTGAGATTAGTTTGCATTGCAAAAGACAATATTGTTGTGCAATGAAGAGATTAGTGATTTTGCATAAAATAACATTGCATATAAGAAATCTTAGTGCTTTTTATATTGCATTATGCATCAAATCTCATTGTGCATTGAATAGATAAGTGCTTTTGCATGCAAACAAACTTGTTGTGCATTGAACAGATTGGTATTTTTAGATTACATTGCATATAAGAAATATCTGTGCCAATCAATAGACAACTGCTTTGCAATGCAGAAAACAACTTGTTGTGCATTGAAGATATTAGTGCTGTTGCATTGCATTGAATAAAATTAATATTAAATAGACAACTTCGTTGTGTATTAAACAGATTAGTATTTTTAGATTACATTGCATATAAGAAATATCTGTGCAATCTAAATGTCTATTGACAACTGCTTTGCAATGCAGAAAACAACTTGTTATGCATTGAAGAGATTAGTGCTTTGCATTACATTGCATATAAGAAATCTTAGTGCTTTTTAAAATGCAAACAAAACTCATTGTGCATTGAATAGACAACTGCTTTTGCAATGCATAAAATAACTTGTTTTGCACTGAAGAGATTATTGCTTTTGCATTGCAATGCATACAAACTTGTTGTGCATTGAAGATATTAGTGCTGTTGCATTGCAGTGAATAAAATAAATATTAAATAGACAACTGCTTTTGGAATGCAATAAAAGAACGTCTTGTGCATCTATGCTTTTTGCGTTGCATGCATAGATTTCTTGTTGTGCACTGAAGAGTTCTTGTACATTGTAATGCATATAATAAATCTTTGTGCAATGAAGTCATTAGTGATTTTTTGACATTGCAATACATACAAGACTTGATGTGCATTGAAGAGTTTAGTGCTTTTGCATTGCAATGCATAAGAAATCTTTGTGCATTGAAGAGATCATTGCTGTTACATTGCAGTGAATAAAAGAAAGTGCTGTGCATTGAGTAGAGAACTGCTTTTGCAATGCATAAAAAAACTTTTTGTGCATTGAATAGATTAGTGATTTTGCATTGCAAAAGACAATATTGTTGTGCAATGAAGAGATTAGTGATTTTGCATTGCATTACATTCAAGATCTGATGCGCTTTGCTTTTGCATGAAACAACTTGTTGTGTATTGAACAGATTAGTATTTTTAGATTACATTGCATATAAGAAATATCTGTGCAATCAATAGACAACTGCTTTCGCAATGCAGAAAACAACTTGTTGTGCGTTGAAGAGATTAGTGCTTTTGCATTACATTGCATATAAGAAATCTTAGTGCTTTTATATTGCAATGCAAACAAAACTCATTGTGCATTGAATAGATAACTGCTTTTGCAATGCATAACGTAACTTGTTTTGCATTGCATTGCGTGGCAATGCATACAAACTTGTTGTGCATTGAAGAGATTAGTGCTTTCGCATTGCAATGAATATAGAAATCATAGTGCATTGAAGAGATCATTGCTTTTGCTTTGGAATGCATATGAGTAATCTTTGTGCAATGAATAGACACTGCTTTAAATGCATATAAAGCTCTTTGTGCATTGAATAGACAACTGCTTTTGCAAAGCATAAAATAACTTGTTGTGCATTGAAGATATTAGTGCTTTTGCATTGCAATGCACAAAAAAACTTGTTGTGCATTGAGATATTAGTGCAGTTGCATTGCAGTGATTAAAATAAATATTTGTGCATTAAATAGACAACTGCTTTTGGAATGCAATAAAAGAACGTCTTGTGCATTGACGCGATTAGTGCTTTTGCGTTGTGTGCCTACAATTCTTGTTGTGCACTGAAGAGTTCTTGTACATTGCAATGCATATAATAAATCTTTGTGCAATGAAGTCATTAGTGATTTTTTGACATTGCAATACATACAAGACTTGATGTGCATTGAAGAGTTTAGTGCTTTTGCATTGCAATGCATATAAAAATCTTTGTGCATTGAAGAGATCATTGCTGTTACATTGCAGTGAATAAAAGAAAGTGCTGTGCATTGAGTAGAGAACTGCTTTTGCAATGCATAAAAAACTTTTTGTGCATTGAATAGATTAGTGCTTTTGCATTGCAATGCATATAAGAATCGTTTTGCCTTGAATAGACGACTGCTTTTGAAATGCATAAAATAACTTGTGCATTGAAGAATTTTGTGCTTTTGCATTGCATTTCATCAAGATCTGATGTGCTTAAAGAGATAAGTGCTTTTGCATGAAACAACTTGTTGTGTATTGAACAGATTAGTATTTTTACATTATATTGCATATGAGAAATATTTGTGCAATGAATAATAGACAACTGCTTTCGCAATGCAGAAAACAACTTGTTGTGCATTGAATAGACACCTGCTTTTGCAATGCATAGCGTAACTTGTTTTGCATTGAAGAGATTATTCCTTTTGCGTAGCAATGCATACAAACTTGTTGTGCATTGAAGAGATTAGTGCTTTCGCATTGCAATGAATATAGAAAGCATAGTGCATTGAAGAGATCATTGCTTTTGCTTTGGAATGCATATGAGTAATCTTTGTGAAATGAATAGACACTGCTTTCGCAATGCATATAAAGCTCTTTGTGCATTGAATAGACAACTGCTTTTGCAAAGCATAAAATAACTTGTTGTGCTTTGAAGATATTAGTGCTTTTGCATTGCAATGCACAAAAAAACTTGTTGTGCATTGAGATATAGTGCTGTTGCATTGAAGTGAATAAAATAAATATTTGTGCATTAAATAGACAACTGCTTTTGGAATGCATTAAAAGAAGGTCTTGTGCATTGACGCGATTAGTGCTTTTGCGTTGCGTGCATACAATTCTTGTTGTGCACTGAAGAGTTCTTGTACATTGCAATGCATATAATAAATCTTTGTGCAATGAAGTCATTAGTGATTTTTTGACATTGCAATACATACAAGCTTGATGTGCATTGAAGAGTTTAGTGCTTTTGCATTGCAATGCATTAAGAAATCTTTGTGCATTGAAGAGATTAGTGCGTTTGTACAATGTAAATGAATGAACTATAAACAAAGTGGTATTGCTTGAGTAGAGAACTGCTTTTGCTAGAATGCATAAATATAAGATGCTTTTAAGCACTGAATTGTGCATTGAATAAAAGACCGTACAACATGCTTTAGCAATCCATACTTTGTGCAGTTGAATAGATGAATTGCATCTAAATTGCATATAACATTAACTGCTATATTGCAGAAAACAACTTGTTATGCATTCAGATTAGTGCTTTGCATTGACATTGCAAATGTATTAAGAAATCTTAGTTGTGTTTTGCATTGAATGCAATATTATTGCTTGTGCATGCTGCAATCAAAGACATACAAAATAAATACTTTTGTGCATTGATAGACAACTGCTTTTTAACTGCATTTTGATCGCGGATTAGCCAATTGCTGTTGCGTGGCACGTGAATGCATGAAAAGGGTAGTAGATTTGCCACAGTTTACCTGTTGACGTAAAGAGATTAGTGCTTGCATTTTGGTAAATGAATATAGAAACCATAGTGCACGAAGAGATCATTGCTTTGCTTTGGACAGCATATGAGTAATGTGCTTAAGACTTAATGTGCATTGAATGCATATAAAGCTCTGCATTGCAAATGCATTGAATCATTTAAAAAAGCATAAATATCATTGTTGTGCATTGGAAATTGAATAAAAGAAGTGACAAAATGAGTAAAAAACTGCTTTTGCAAATGAGATATTAGGTGCAGCTGTACTTGCATATAATGACTTCTGTACAGCCATAATATGTAGAAAACTAAATAAATATATAAAACCTTTTGTGGAACTTTTGTCGAGTAATGGGAATCAGAAGTGAAGTCAATGAGTATTTCTAGTAAGTTTGTGTTTAAAGACTAAAAAGTATGTTCAGGTGGACTTCTGTACAGCCATAACGTAAAAAAAAAAAAATACATTAACTGATCCTTTTGTAGAATTTTGGGTTAGAAATAGGAATCAGAAGGAAGTCGATAAGTTTGTGTTTATGGACTCTTGGGCCAAAAATGTTCAGTATGTCAAATATGGACTTCTGTACAGCCATAATATATATTTAAAAAACGTGACAATCGAATGGGGTTTAGAAGCCTATCAACCGAGATCTGTAAAGCTTGCATTGAATGCAATCAAACTTGTTTGGGTATATCAGGAAGAAAACTGGCAAGATCATATTATGTTTCTGCTTGAGACAAATACACTCTTCACTCCTCAAAGCTTTCTGAGATTCTGTTAGCTTCTTGAGACGAGCGGCCTTCCAGTTGGTGTTGGTGTTACCGTTCCAGCGATCGCATACTTCCTGCTTGCTGATCTGTTGGCGAAGTGCGATCGACCCTGTCCCTCCAGCCAGCCCCTACTTGCATTGAAGAAAACATTAGCACTTGTTGCAATGCATTGAGATATTAGTGCAGTTGCATTGCAGTGATTAAAATAAATATTTGTGCATTAAATAGACAGCTACTTTTGGAGATAATAAAAAGAACGTCTTGTGCATTCGACCTGAAGGACACCTGCTTCCGTGTCTCCATCCTACCTCGACACAGACCGTTCCTATGGTTTGCCTTCGAGGGGCGGGCATAACAGTATGGTTCTCCCATTCGGCTATCTCGTCACTGGGAGAAGAGCAAACTCTGCCCAGTGCAGAGGATCACTGCTGACTTGC
Source organism: Gobiocypris rarus (assembly GCA_023029165.1). Classification (NCBI taxonomy): domain Eukaryota; kingdom Metazoa; phylum Chordata; class Actinopteri; order Cypriniformes; family Gobionidae; genus Gobiocypris; species Gobiocypris rarus. The sequence continues at coordinate 410,370 of JAFJHK010000022.1, read as the reverse complement.
CTCCGTCAAATCGAGAGCAAGAGTGCTCAGAGAGGCTCCTGGGGCATATGGCATCTGAAGCACCACTCAGATAGTTTCATATTAGACCGCTTCAGCAATGGCTTGAGTCCCGAGATGGGCATGGCAGACAGGCACGCATGGCAGACAGGCACATGTGATGCGGGCCTGCCTACAGACCTTCACCCGTGGTCGAACCACAGTTTTCTACGGGCGGTGTGCTCTTAGAATGAGTTTCCTGGCATGTTGTTGTGTCAACAGATGCCTCCGCCACTGGCTGGTGTGCCATGTGCAATGGACATGCTGCCGCGGGCTCTTGGACAGGACATGCATGTCAACTGCCTCGAGTTGCTGGCAGCCCTGCACCGCTTCCGAGTGTTGCTCAAGGGTCAACATGTGCTAGTCAGGATGGACAATACGCCACAGTAGAGTACATCAACCATCAGGGTGATCTACGCTCCGGATGTCTCAATTTGCCCTCCATCTCATTCTATGGAGTCAGAAACATCTGAGGTCCCTTCGTGCTGTCCATATCCGGAGAACTGAACCGTGCAGATGGCGAGCTCTCACGGTGTCAGCCACTTTCTGGAAAATGGCAGACTCCATGCCCAGACGGTCCAGCTGATTTGGGAACAGTTCGGTGACGCGCACGTAGATCTGTTTCCCACGACTCTTCCCACTCTTTTATTCCCAGACCGAGGGCACGCTCGGCACGGATGCAGGCGCACAGCTGGCCGCGGGGCCTGCAAAAATATGCGTTACCCCCAGTGAGCCTTCTCACACAGCGACTGTGTAAGATCAGGAGAACAAGGAGCAGGTCCTTCTGGTCGCCCCGCTGGCGGACCTGGTTCCCGGAACTCTTACTCGTCCGTACTAGTCTTACGACAGGAACTTCGCGCGGGGCACTGGAAGACAGCTGAGTGGCGTGATTATATTGGGACTCCCATTCGTCAGTCACTGGCGTTACTCGGAGTGAATGAGCGAGGAAATGTCTCGTTCGGATGTAACCCTCATTCCCTGAGGAGGGAACGGAGATGTAACGTCCCTCTGCCACATCCGCTGTACCGCTGAAGCGGCCAGGAGTTCAGTCTTGGCTCCTCAGCAGGTAACAATGCTATCTTGCCAGCGTTCTTCCTGGTATACCCACAAGGTGGTGCGAGTCTGCTATGCAAATTCCGCTTGCCCAAGGCATTGGCACTGCCACTGGGCGCTTTCTAGATCTCGAAGTTGAAAGGCTTCTAAGCGAAAGCCCCATTCGTCAGTCACTGATGTTACATCTCCGTTCCTCCTCAGGAGCAGGGTTATATGTAACCGAGATGTTCTGTAGGTCAAAAATGGACTTCTGTACAGCCATAACATGTAACATAAAACAAATAAAAATAAAAATACTGTAACGTTCCTATTGTGGAGTGTTTGGCTTGAAATGGGAATCAGAAGTGAATACAATAAATATAGCAAGTTAGTGTTTAAGGACTTAAATAAACCTTTTAAAAACCTTTTGTGGAATTTTTGGCCAGTAATGGTAATCTGAAGGGTAGTAGTAAGATAGTGTTTAAGGACTCTTGTGCCAACACTATGTACAGTATGAAAAATATGGACTTCATACAGCCATAACATGTAACTAAAAAATATTTTGTGTAACTTTTGGCTAGTAATAGTAATCAGAAGGAAGTGTTAACCAAATAACCATACAAATAAAAAATAAATTAACGATCTTATTGTAGAATTTTGGGATAGAAATAATACATTTTAAATCAATTTAAAAAAAAACGTTTTTGCTAGTAATGTGAATCAGAAGGGAAGTCAATGAGTATGTATGGTAAATAGGCTTACATAGAAATAGCTGTTAAGATGCAAAAACAAAATTATTTCATTTTTCATTAAAGAATAACACATGCTCTTTGCATAAAAATGTTGTATCATATTTTGAAGAGATCATTTATTTTGCACCATCTACCTTAAATGCGTGGTGTTAAGTTAGAGGAGATAACGTGAACAAGAAATGTGATAACAAGTGAACAAGATAACGTGCATATAAGAAAGTGCATACAAAGCGAACATTATGAGACAAGTACTTTTGCATTGCAATGAGAAATATTTGTGCAATGAGGAGATTAGTGCTTTTTACATTGCAATGCATACACTACAATGCATTGTAGTGGGGAAAAAAATCGCTGTGCATTGAATTAACAACTGCTTTTCCAATGCATAAAATAATTTGTGCATTGTAGAGATTAGGGATTTTATGTTGCAATGCATACGATACTTGTTGTGCATTGTGAAGAGTTGAGTGCTTTTGCATTGTAATGCATGTAAGAACTCGTTGTGCATTGAAGAGACAAATTCCTTTGCAGTTTATAAAAGAACTTGCGTTGTGCATTGAAGAGATCATTGCTGTTGCATTGCAATGTATATATGAAATTATTGTGCATTGAATGACAACCGTTTTTGCAATGCATAAAATAACTTGTGCATTGAAGAATTTAGTGCTTTTGCATTGCATTACATCAAGATCTGATGTGCTTAAAGAGATAAGTGCTTTTGCATAAAACAACTTGTTGTGTATTGAAGAGATTAGTATTTTTAGATTACATTGAATATAAGAAATATTTGTGCAATGAATAGACAACTGCTTTCGCAATGCAGAAAACAACTTGTTGTGCATTGAAGAGATTAGTGCTTTTGCTTTGGAATGCATATGAGTAATCTTTGTGCATGAATAGACACTGCTTTTCATAATGCATATAAAACTTGTTGTGCATTGAATAGACAATTGCTTTTGCAAAGCACAAAAAAACTTGTTGTGCATTGAAGAGATTAGTGCTTTTGCATTGCAATGCATATAAGAATCGTTTTGCCATTGTAGAGGAAAAATTTAATCATAGAAGAAGATTTATGTTTGAGTTCATTCATAAGTCAATGTCTGTTTGTGAAACACCTTTTTCAGCTGTTCAGACACAACTGCTGCTGAAGCCCAGGGGGGTAACGGTGGGACATCTAAAGTGGGAGCTTTCCCGTCTTAGGGTGTCGGATCATTTAAATGATTTTATCTCCAAGACAGTGAAGGGACAATTTACATATTGTGTTTGTGCCCTGTACTCTGTGGAAAAATACTGGGGAATGTTATCACTTGATTGACCCGCCGAATGTTATCACTTGATTGAATGGGCGTTATCAGTGGTTATCAGCGCATAGGAATGGGCTAGAAGGTGCCTACTGTGCCTACTGGTAGGCTCAGAAGGCTGTTATCATCCATCCACATCGACAATCAGCGATACGAATACAAGCGAAGACTCCAGATCCAATCCTCGAGGATTCCAGCTCGCCGGTTGTTGGAAATCTACTGGATGGCGGCTTAGCGTTGCGATATTTCCGCTTGATATTTTCAGGTAAGACCATACTGTTCACAATTACTCAATAAGGAAAACAATACATTATGTTGCTTTACTTGAGAGAACCGTATTGCAATTGTATTTGTAAACGCGTACAATATCACGAAGTCCGTTCATAAAAGCGTAATGTCACGGAAGTCCGTTCATAAAAGCGTAACGTTAATGTCACTGAATGAATGGGGCAGGCGCGCCAGCACAATTCATTCGCACAGAGACATAAAACATGCAGGATTCATATTTAAATAGTGTTTTGCTGTTTAATATCCACACACACTAGTAGTCCATATCGCGATTTGATTATTATGTCTGTCTATTTGTCTGTCTGTCAATCTATCCATCTATCTAACTATCTATCATCTATAGATAGATAGATAAAGATATAGGCCTATATATTCTGATATCTATCCATGGCGCCAAATACATATCTCTCATCTGCATCCCATGTTCACTGATGTGTTTCTGTCTTTTAGGCTGTGATAATAAGTATGACTTGCACTTTGCTTTATTTAATAATTGCCAAATATTTTGATTTCAGATATGGGAAAAGCAGTTAAAACCACACGCTTCAGGAGCGTTAAGATTAAGGTGGTGAGGAGGTGTATCGCTGGCCCTTCAAAGGTTTCTTACCTTAGTCAAGGTCTTCCCCAGCCCGACTCCAAACAGACCCACCCTTCCGACCCTACATGTCTATTACTTCTCAACCGGCTGAACCTGATGATGTTGCACCGAGCTGTAGTTCAAGTTCTGAGACTGCATACAGTAAGGCAAAGAAGAGAGAGCTTCATGCTTGGGATGCAGTCAAGGATGACATATATATATATATATGTCACAGAGTTTGTTGTTTTAAAAACATGGTAAGATCTATCAATATGTCTTACAGAATGACCACTATGAACCATCCTCCCTGGGGTTATTCCTATATTTACCGGAAGGCCATGGCACCCATGCTGTGTACACGAAGGACATGAACTTCATTGTCAGCACAGGTTTGTCATTTTACATGATACAAAATCTTACAGTTTTTCTCAGTCGCTTTGGTACATTTCTCGAATCATCCTTGACATTTTCGAAACAGTAAGTGCATTTCCCAAAACAATTCATACAAATAGCAAAACACCATGGATTACGGATAAGACAGTCAAATTGCCAATAACACAGTTATGTACAATTATTGTAAATTGTAGGTTACACCTTATTGTATGTGGGAGTTTGATTGCAAGAGACTGGACAAGATTAACATTTACGCTTTTACTGTTTGTGCTGTAATTTGTTGACAGACCATGCCATTGATACAGAAAGGAAAAGACAGCACTGAATAGCACAAAGAAAAAAAGCAAAAGTAGAAATGTGAATGTCTAATGGAAATGTATACAAATAGGATTGACATATGACAACTTGTTCAACCATTTTGCATGTACTAATGCCTAAATGTTGTGGGGGTGAGACTATTCAACAGAGATCCATTATAATAAATTGATAATGTAGGAAACAGCAGAGAATTGTACATACTCATTTGCATGGATGTACCAAAGCATTTGCAACTTGTTCAAAGAAATAAGAAACTGCTTTTGATGTGCACAAGTGACAATGATGTGAAGATTGAACAGGGAGTTTTGAGAATTTCAATTCTGATCTGAGAAATGTACCAAAGCAGCTGAGAAAACTGTTATGTATTTAATTTTCTTGACAGGTTAAGGAATTCAATCCTATTACATGTGGAGTAATTATTTCCTATAAGGAATTCATCAAATTTGTGATACAAAATTTGAAAAAAAAGTTGTTTGCTGATAATAACAAACATTAAGTTATAGGAAACACACTCATTTGATTTATTTTATGCTGATATGGTAGTCTCTATAGTTGTACTTGGTTATGTGTTTTATTTTATTTCCCTTTTATATTTGACAGGACGGCTCTGCACTGTCACAGTCAATATGTGTGTGTGTGAACCAGAAACCTGCACTCTACTAAGGTATGGGCTCTGGCCAGCAACAGCCGACAAGCCTCAGACTGCCTTCTCCATCCCTCTGCTAGAGCTTTTTGTTTGTCTGTCACTGGAGTGTCAGGTTTCTGTTGAGGGTTTTGCAACACCATGCGCTGGAAAAATGACCTCACACTTGCAGAGGTAAGTCAGTTTGCAGAAGTCAGTTTGAAGTCTTGTCTGTGAAGTGAACATTTCAATTACTTTCATGGAAGATGGATGTGAAAATTCCTTGATTGTACTATATCATTAATTATCACACTAAAAGTAAAAATTGTTGGAACCATCTAGGATAGTACATTTGCATGCTAAAGTATTCTTTATATATTCTATAAAATAACAACTTCTGAGTGAACCACCATCTCCAGATGTAAGTGTACAAAATAGTAATGTTTTCTCTGACTGCTGCTTATACCTAGGTTAACACACTCTACAGAGCCCTGGTGGGAGAATCCATATCCCAATTTAGGCATCACCACTTCCGACAAAGAAGTTTGGTAGATATTTGCCCACAATTAGATGATGGGACCATATGCCCAGCATGTCCAAAGGTTGGTTCTAGTTTCAGCGTGGTTCTTGTTTGATTAACCTGATTGCATTTTCCATTACCTAATGGCATTGAATTGATATCTGCAAACTTTGTTAATTTTTTTATGAGGTATTATAATAAAATAATAATTTTATAAATGTATAAACTTGTTGCAGATGCAAAACAAGGATTACTGTAAGTGTTTGTTTTCTAGGCGGATGGAGATATGATTGTAACATTGGATGCCAACTTTGGCCTGGTGAGGAAGCAAAGCTCGGGTACAAGTGCGGTTGAGCCATTACATGGAACGCGCATGTTTGTTGATGAAAAGGATGTAGAGGAATACCTTCTATCACATGTTGACAGCTCAAAGCCTCACGAGGTTAGTCATGAGTCCATGAAATATTAATTTAACTCATGGAAAAAGATAATTATTCCTCCCACAAATCTATGTTTCCGTAAATCTTTAGGAATGCAGTAACTTCAAGGCTGGCAACATGCTGAGGTCACAAAAACAAGCAAAGAAACTTGATGTTACAGGAGTGTTTGGAGCCTCTTGTCGTCATGAAATGCCCCTAATGTTTGTCAACATGAGCCAAGGAGAACGGCAAGTCTATGCCACATTAGTGACATCTCTGACTATTGACCCAGTGTTAGACCTAGATAGTGTTCCAGAATGATAATTTCCCTGTTTGATTCTTCCTATTCATAAAATGCTTAGAATAGCATGACCCTAACATAAGATATATTTTACTTGGTTTTTTATATATATGTTTGGACCCACTTTATAAGAGGTGGCCTTAACTACTATGTACTAACATTTAAATTAATCATTTGATACAATGCACTTATTGTGTACACACATGTTTTTACATTGTACTTACATTTGTAAAAACACCTGCATGTAATTACATCTGTAATCTGTAGTTACATTTGTAATTACACAGTTGATCCTTCCTTACATCTAACTCTTAAACTTACCCACACCACCACACCAGTCCCTAACTTTACCCTTAACTTCACCCACACCACCACACCAGTCCCTAACTTCACCCACACCACCACACCTGTCCCTAACTTTGCCCTTAACTTCACCCACACCACCACACCAGTCCCTAACTTCACCCACACCACCACACCAGTCCCTAACTTTACCCTTTAACTTCACCCACACCACCACACCTGTCCCTAACTTTACCCTTAACTTCACCCACACCACCAAACCAGTCCCTAACTTTACCCTTAACTTCACCCACACCACCACACCAGTCCCTAACTTTACCCTTAACTTCACCCACACCACCACACCAGTCCCTAACTTTACCCTTAACTTCACCCACACCACCACACCAGTCCCTAACTTTACCCTTAACTTCACCCACACCACCACACCAGTCCCTAACTTCACCCACACCGCCACACCTGTCCCTAACTTTACCCTTAACTTCACCCACACCACCACACCTGTCCCTAACTTTACCCTTAACTTTACCCACACCACCACACCTGTCCTTAACTTTACCCTTAACTTCACCCACACCACCAAACCAGTCCCTAACTTTACCCTTAACTTCACCCACACCACCACACCTGTCCCTAACTTTACCCTTAACTTCACCCACACCACCAAACCAGTCCCTAACTTTACCCTTAACTTCACCCACACCACCACACCAGTCCCTAACTTTACCCTTAACTTCACCCACACCACCACACCTGTCCCTAACTTTACCCTTAACTTTACCCACACCACCACACCTGTCCTTAACTTTACCCTTAAACTTACCCACACCACCACACTTGTCCCTAACTTTACCCTTAAACTTACCCACACCACCACACCTGTCCCTAACTTTACCCTTAAACTTACCCATACCACCACACCTGTCCCTAACTTTACCCTTAACTTCACCCACACCACCACACCAGTCCCTAACTTCACCCACACCACCACACCAGTCCCTAACTTCACCCACACCACCACACCTGTCCCTAACTTCACCCACACCACCACACCTGTCCCTAACTTTACCCTTAACTTCACCCACACCACCACACCAGTCCCTAACTTCACCCACACCACCACACCTGTCCCTAACTTCACCCACACCACCACACCAGTCCCTAACTTCACCCACACCACCACACCAGTCCCTAACTTCACCCACACCACCACACCTGTCCCTAACTTTACCTGTATCCCACCTCGATATCAGCAAAAGTGTGTGCAATACAATATGTACACAGTAAATTGTACTTATTTTTTGATGCAAGTACATAGCAATTAAGGCCACCTAATATAAAGTGGGGCCATACATGAACCTCATGGAATGTATATGGGTGATTACAAAAGATTACAACATTTTAAATTTGCCGCCATTCTCTAATCTCCACTAATATAAGATTTTTTTTTTTTTTAACATTTAGAGTGTCTTTATTGAGTTTTAGGTATTTAATTTGATGCTGGAAAGTGTATAATTATTTTTTACTTTTCCTCAGTTATATAGTGTCATCATTAACATTTGTGTTAATAAAAATAGGATTAGCCTATCCCCTGTATGTCATCGATGAGCTACTGAAGATGTGAGGACAAGAACATACACCTGCGAGTAGTGTATGACATTGCCTGTGTTGTTGCCTCACATTTGCATGTAAGTACTTTTTTCTGTATAAAACTGAATTATTGTTTTGAGAAAGGACCATGACATATTTACTCAAAATTATGCCATACTGTGTTCGATCAGAAATCAGGGAAGGACATACTTCACAACATCTCCTTGGCCGTACCAGCATTTCATGTTTATGGACACAAATTGCCCTGCCAGGTAATTCATTGAATTTATAGAGACATTAGGACCTGTGTCACACATCATTCACTCCCTGTTTGGCCTCCATATTCCTGTATATCAACTGCACGGCTGAAATTAAGTAGATGTGCCTAAAAGAAATCTTTAATCTAGCATTTTTCCAACCTGGTGTTTGTCTAAACTTGTTTTAGAGATGCACCCTTTAGACATTACAGTGGAAACTGCTCATCTCAAATCTGTCTGGGTCAAATCACTATAAGCAGATGGTTGTTATAACCAAATTTGTTTTATGCAGATTACTATCTAATTTGTATACTTACTATATTAATATAAAGTAATAAAATGAACAGCTTTGATATTTTTTCTGATTTATAAAATTAAATAATATAAGCTATAAAAGCCAGCAGAGCAGTAACACTCCGTAGACCACAGCAATGTGAGTAGAGGAAAACATCACATGACGCACAGCAAGCATGTACACACACACACACCAAACACACACAATATGAACACGGTAAGCGGACTATTTGATTACTCTAAGCAAATTATTTACACAGCATTTCTATAGGAATGATTAAGTTTGAATGAAGTTTTTGATCTGGATCATGCTCAGTGACAGTATCTGTGATATTCTACCACTTTGCTTTAATCACAGATCAAGTACAGCACTAGGCGGCTCAATGGATTTGGGCTCACAGACGGGAAGGAATGGAAAGGCTGTGGTCTTTCCTCCGAAGATTTGCCAGAGTCACAAAGGAGATGACTCCATCTCATCGCCTTGACCTGTTGACCGATGGCCTTTTGCATTATGGACGGAGGAAATCAACTGACCTAGGTTTGTCCACTGCTGCATAACCTATCAAAATTCTGTGTTGGTGGTTCATTGTTTATACATTTTATATTTTCTGGAGTGAAGCTGATCACTCACAAATTGGTCAGCATAAGTGAATTAAACTGTCTTTGCAGAGATACAGCTCCTGCAAAGACTTGACAAAGCAGAGAAAATATTGATTCTTGCTCAAGAAGACATCTCCTCAGTCATCAGAGAGGCACCAGGTAAACAGTGCACATAAGAAGCAGGTAGCAATAGTCGTAAATGGCAGAATTTTAGATTCCATTTACAAGCGGAGTATGCAGTATTGATGTTGTCTTGTTTCCTGTTATTTTTGTTGTCTAGTGTTGGTTTCTGAGGGAGACATGGAGAAATGGATGAAAAGGGAGATGGAGCTAGCTCAACAGAAACAGAAACCAATAAGTAAGCAACTAAAGTGAATGCATTTCTTGAATACTGTTTGAAGGTCATGAATATTATTAGCAAAGATATTGCAAATATATTATACTTAACTTTCCGTGTACAGTAATGAAATACAATCAGTAGTAATGTCTTTATCTGTTCTCCAGACACTGTCTGTAGATGGAAAAGGGACTACATCTTCAAGCTGATTCAGTTCTATAAGTTCAAGTAAGAGTTCAATGTTTTTATGTAAGACTATATGGTAATTACAGCCATCTTAAAGTGCTCTGCTGATGAGCCTAGGTGTTATTACAGCAACAGCATAGTTTTGAAGGAAACTGTCACAATGGTTATAAATTAAGAGTTGCTGTAATACTGCAGTAATTTAATATGGTGTGATTAGTAATAATTTACTACCAAGGCCTCCCCTTATAACGGATACACTGTTTGGTCAGGTGTACCACGGTAATGCTTTCTGCTTGGTGAATTTTTGTGCTGTGTTTTGTTTTTTGTAATGTATAGATCTGGGACTCATGAGTCGGACATGGAGTGTGAAACGGAGTAAGTAAGCAGTAATCTGTCTGTTACCGTTCTCTGAGCAAGTGTATAAATAACAATTAATAAGATTTATTTGCTGATCATTGTAGAATTGAGGACTCTCTGCAGAACATGGAGAAAAAACACCGGATTGGGAGAAGATGGCAAGAATCTGATTCAGACTTCCAGTCTACCCTTAAAGATGTTGACTGTGAACTCCGAGGCCAACTTATCTGCAGGGCTAGAACTGAAGCAAGGGAGAGAGCAGTTCTCCTCCATCTGAAAAAAAAAATATCCAGGTAAAGTGCTGTGGATAGATACATTAAGATCAACTTTGAAAAGGACCATAATACAAATGAATACATTAATTTATCTGTATGCGTGTTTTCTAACTTTGCTACAGATGGGCAGGGAATTGCCATTAGGCTGTCCAAGCAGGTTGGCAGCTCCAACAAGAGACTGAGACAGGCCATACAAGAATACAACCGCATTCAGTGGCCACCGCAGATGAGCATCTTCCCTACAACAATGGATTTTCAGGAAGCATGCGATCCCTCTTGGCATGTCTACTTCTGCTTTGATGACACTGTAAGTATAGTTACCTAACCCCAGCAACCACACAGCAGTCACTCTAGAAACAACCTGACAACTGCTTACTAACCACAACTACATGCCCATCATTTTAAAAACCACCTGGTAACATGACATGGCACTTATTTCTTTTGTCTTCCAGACTGAAGAAGATAATGTTTCGAGGAGTCTAAAAAGGCGAGGGATTGATGCTTTGCATATGAAGACTCGAGCAGCTGAAGAAAAGTGCATGCTTTACCAGGAAATGAGAACTGTAACTCAACACCTCCATCAGCAGCATGCCTTTCTGTGCTCTGCCATCAAAGACACAGATCAGCCTGGTCCAAAAGCTGCTCTTATCCAACGTCTCCAACAGCTGGAAAGAAAACGACATCAAGCCACTGTGATGTTTCATACATATGTACCAGACATTGTTCCTTTAGACAACCCATACTGTCAGGCCCTTCCCATGTCAAGCATACAAACATTGGTATCAATGCTGATGGTGATGTTGACAATGAGGATGACACTGAGGATGACAATGAGTAGAAAAAAAGTCCCAACTGGCCTAAAATCCTCAGAATGTATATTCAAACCTGCACTTCAAAAACTTTTTTAATCCTAATAAATATTTTCCTGATCTCTCAAAAGATGTGTTTTACTAGGTACTGTATTTAAGCACAAATACAGTTTGTTTACTAAATTGTTTGTTTACAATGTTGCCATATTACTTAGTTACTGTATGTGGTCAATGTGTGGGGGGTGTTTTGTTTTTTTGTGAGCTCACCAAATCAAATTCCTTCGAATGAGTTGAAATTACAATAAAGTATTGAATCTTGAATCATCTGAAGCAACTATAAGTTTGTAAAAACAATTAAAGGGAACATACAGGTGTATTGACTCTACAATACTGCTTTCCCACAATGAGTTATAGCCATTGTCAATAATTTACTTAATAAATGACATACAATGATTTTAGTCATAATCCGCCAGAAAATGTCATACGGTAGGTTCTTTATTCAGGACCATTATTGACTTGAAATGCTCCAGATCCAGACCTATGTAGAATAAACTTTTTTCTCTTCTTCTTCCAATTGGCTGCTTTCATTTTATGTTCACATTCTTTGTTCAGTGAATGCATCTTACAGTTGTATTTTTATCTTGCATTTAGTTGCTATGGTGGTTGCTATTGACGCTACTATGCTGAAATCACGCAGCTGGCATTACATACTTCTACAGCAGTTTATTCACAGGCACTTTTTTAAATTATAAATGCTAAATTCAACATTTGTCCACAGAAAAACCACAACTTGATAACTCAACAATATGATATGTTCATGTTAACACTTTAATAATTTCTCCTTCGATTCTGAGAAATACGGAAGTATGTTGTGTTGTGGGCGGGGTTCACGTGTTCAACTCCTGTTTCGGCTAAAATATCTTAAATAAACCAACATACTTACATTTCTTAACGTAGATCATCTAGATACAGTATAATTAATAGCTTGGCTGCAATAGATATTAGATATATTCAGTAGATATATCTTTTTACAACCCTAATTTACAACCCTAATTTGAAAACCAGAAAAACTACAACTGTCGTGCTGATTTGTATCTAGCTGCATTGAGTAGCTATAGGGAATTGTAGTTTTTACAATATTAGTGTTTTTCTTAGAATTGGAGGCTGTAAATAGTGAGTTGAGAGTACAGTGAGGAGTTTAGGGGGACTGTAAAAACTTCTATGTGATCAGATTTTAAATTTAAAAATTTTAAATGGGTTAAAGTTATTTTTATCTATTTATTTTTAACCATACTTGACAGTGTCCCAAATTGTTGACTATATTCACATAACTGAGGACAAGAGCTCTCTATAACAGTTGGTCCCATGTCTTTAGCCCCTTTTATTGCTTAATTATAAGCCTTCAAACATGCACCAAGGTGATGTTTCAAAGGTCAGTATTTTGAAACAGGAGCCATGTCGAATCTTCATACTTACATATGTTACTCTCCATGTCAAGGCCTTTCTAACGATGTATTTAGTTTAGCTCTACAACAAAGTTAAAAATTTTCTCATTTCACGTACACAAGCCATTCCTGCTGTAGTTTAATAGAGCATTCATAGAGGCTCAATAGGCATAGCCTATATATATTAAGCTTTTTGTTTGTTTTTTTGTTTGTTTCTGAATGTAAACAGATGTACAATCCCACAACATAAGGTATACCACCCCCTACCCCCACCCCACCCAGAGGTTTGTTTTGCTATCTAAGTGAGGACATTCCATAGACATAATGGTTTTACAAACTGTACATTATATCCCCCTACACCACCCCTATTTATACAAATTTGTGTCTTCATAAATCACAAAAGATGGATGCATGTTTTCTCTGTCCATGTTACCAAAATTTGTAGTGGGAAAATGTATTTAATCAATAGAAGAAAATAAAATCATAGAGGAGAGTGATTTTAACAATATGTATGAATTTGTTTTAACACATATAATCATTATTGTAGTATGCTTAACATGTAGTTTGCTACATGTCCTTAGAATTTAACTGAAAGGGTTATTTCTGTGTGAGAACGCCCGGTCCTCCTCGCATAAACTGACAATAAAGTTTATTTCTCAGAATCCAAGGAGAAACAATTGATATCCTTAACACAGATAAAATGATACCCTTCATTTTTTTCTCTAAATGTTAATCATTAAAAGAAAAGCATAACACGGTGAATGTGTAGAAAATACTTCTGATGGAAGTATGTCATGTGAACTAGGTGGCTTCAGTGAAAGCAGCGTCCATAGCAACCATTATATTTAATGTTTAAAAATTTAATTGTAGTGTATACCAAAGTTTTCACAAGTATCTCTGACATAAACCATCTTTCAATAACCATTTTGCCAAACATCTCCCAGTGACAGCAGGACTGTAAACAATTGAAAGTTACATGAAGCATTTGATCATAACATGAAATACTTTGACCCACTGTTTTGTATATAATGGTAAGGTGCTTGCTAACACCCAGCCCTACAGAACCAGTGATAAAACATGCTATATATAAAAACATGGAGACTCAATTCAGTACAATAGAACTTTATTGGTCCCCACATGGCACAGTTTAAAGGAGACCACATTGATGGTGCCAACAAACGACAACAATAAATAAAAGTTAGGGAATTGAAATGAACAAAAATATATTTTCTTCTTACAAGTGAAGTGTAATCATTACAACGAATTTGCAGCATATAAATTATATTTTAATGAAAAAGATGAAAAGGCACTTAATACATTTTAAAATGTGTGTGTGTGTGTGTGTGTGTGTGTGGGGGTACAAAGTAAAAACAACTCAAACAAGGAATGCAGTAATAAAATAGGTTCAGGGTGTTTGCATGATGTTTTGACACTGGCAGTGGAGGCACATTTTCTTTTTAAAACCACATGCAGTGTGTGACCATGATTGGCACACTGTGCACTGTGACCATGAACGCCACTTCTTTCTTGCGTTCTTCTTCTTGTCATCAAAATGGATATGGCAGACACAGCACAAATTGCCTCCATCTACCAAAGGAAAAACACAAATATTTTGGAAGTCAAACCAGTTAGTTGAAAGCATACTCATCACCATATTCAAAGCAAAGTTCTCGAAGGCAGCTTGTTGCCAATTTTCATCTGTTGCCAAATGAAAATGTGGATATTGCACATCAATTCATCTCAGGTCTTGCTGATGCTCAATCCTAAGATTAAAGCAGGTCAACAAAGAAGAGTTCCTGGGTTCCATTTCATAAAGCGGCTTTAATATAACCCTGAAATAAGAAAATAAGGTTTGCCATTTCAGAAATAGATGTAAATCAAACCTGAGACAGAGGGGTAACCCAGTTTTAATTGATTATGTATTCCGCACGTTCTGCCTGGAATCTGCCCCTTGAAAGACTTACAAGTGAATCTAGTTAAATGCTGTTGTATGGTAAATGAAAGGATTGGAGAGTGATTTGTCAGTTTGTCACTGTCTAATTTTTTTAGTCTATGCTTCTGTTTCCATATCTGTTCTTATTGTAATCTGTTAAATGTTTTTTTTTTTTCTGCGCTGCTGCTAGTCTTGGCCAGGTCTACTATGAGGTAGAGCTCATTCGTCTCAATGGGACTTCCTGGTAAATAAAAATAACCCCAATGTGGAAAGATACCTTTATCTGCAGTCATCACAATGGCTACAGTTGTGTCTGTTTCTGTGGAATCTTCTTCCATCTGCTGTGCACCTTAAGTAAATAAAACAAAACAAAACACAATAACAACTTTAATACAAATTTTGAATCTTAATCACAAATGTATAATTCAGTTTGTCAGCATTTATGCTGTCAATAGTTAATTAGTAAATCAGTGATTAAAAATAGACAGTCACATTATTTGCATCTAAATCTCAACAGCCAATTCAAAGTATAAAATGATCAGAATACCAACCTTATATATGCTGTTTAATGTCACCTGGATAAATACTGTCTCCATAAAATGTAATTTTTAAAAAGTTTTGGAATTAAGCAATACCAAAATTTGTAGCATTTGGTAAAATGTATTACGATTACCATTTTCACACATGGCCTCTAATATTTCCTCCACCGACTTTGCCTGGACAGCATCTGCTGTGTCTGTTGATTTGAAAACATTAAACCATAACACAAAGGTGAAAATTTTATATTTTGATTTTATTTTATTATTTCAATAATGTATACAGTGGTCAAATGTGCTGTTTAATGACCACTGTTGTATATCTATTAAACTATGCTTCTTAAAGGGATAGTTCACCCAAAAATGAAAAATAGCCCATGATTTACTCACCCTCAAGTCAACCTAGGTGTATATGACTTTATTCTTTCAGACAATTACAATCAGAATTATATTAAAAAAGGGCCTCCTGAAACGAAGTGATGCTTTTGTGTAAGAAAAATTAAGACTTTATAGACTAAAACTAAAGCTTTGACGGCTCTCATGGATAGGGCTGGGCAACAAACTCAAGCCCTCTTCTCTTATATCGAAAGTCTCTGCCATTTCTCTTTTCAAAATTATTGTTCTCTTTTCAAAAATATCACTTAGCTTCAGAAGGCCTTTATAAACCCCTGGAGGAATGTGGAGTTATATTATGGATAGATGCACTTTTATGACAGATAGATGCACTTATGATGGATAAATGCACTTATGATGGATAAATGCACTTATGATGGATAGATGCACTTATGATAGATAGATGCACTTATGATGGATAGATGCACTTATGATGGATAGATGCACTTATGATGGATAGATGCACTTATGATGGATAGATGCACTTATGATGGATAGATGCACTTAAGATGGATAGATGCACTTATGATGGATAGATGCACTTATGATGGATAGATGCACTTATGATGCACTTATGATGGATAGATGCACATGCACTTATGATGGATAGATGCACTTATGATGGATAGATGCACTTATGATGGATAGATGCACTTTTTGATGGATAGATGCACTTATGATGGATAGATGCACTTATGATGGATAGATGCACTTATGATGGATAAATGCACTTAAGATGGATAGATGCACTTATGATGGATAGATGCACTTATGATGCACTTATGATGGATAGATGCACTTATGATGGATAGATGCACTTATGATGGATAGATGATGATGCACTTATGATGGATAGATGCACTTATGATGGATAGATGCACTTATGATGGATAGATGCACTTATGATGGATAGATGCACTTATGATGGATAGATGCACTTATGATGGATAGATGCTGCACTTTTATGATGGATAGATGCACTTATGATGGATAGATGCACTTATGATGCACTTATGATGGATAGATGCACTTATGATGGATAGATGCACTTATGATGGATAGATGCACTTTTATGATGGATAGATGCACTTATGATGGATAGATGCACTTATGATGGATAGATGCACTTATGATGGATAGATGCACTTATGATGGATAGATGCTGCACTTATGATGGATAGATGCACTTATGATGCACTTATGATGGATAGATGCACTTATGATGGATAGATGCACTTATGATGGATAGATGCACTTTATGATGGATAGATGCACTTAACAAGTCACTGCCATTATAAAGCTTTATTAGGCAGGACATTTTTAATATAACACTGATTTTATTCATCTGAAAGAAGAATCAGGGATGCAAACATATGTATGTTCTGATTATCACGACAGGCTAAATCTGAGCCTGTCTGAGTTTTGTCGACAGACAGAACTCGTTATTCTCTATGCAGGAAAAACCCTGTATAACATTATAAACCAACAATACCTAACCTGCAGTGATCTTACCAAAACGTTGCCAGTAAGACGGGAAGGCGCAGCGCCGAACTCTGGTCTCGGGGAGAACTGTTGCAGTGGCAGATACCACAGACATTAAAAGATGCGCAGCCAGAAGAAACACTAGCGGTTCACCCATGCTCATTAGCACTCAGTGTTTTGATTTACTAGCTCATATTTACTGTTTGGTGGAAGCAATCCAGAATTACTGTTGGTGAAACTATAATCAGACACCCCCGCCCCCATCTAAAAAAGTCTTCGGATCTGCACGATTCACACAAGTCACCCAAAATGACGTGAAAAAAGCGGGAGGCGCCGAAAAGCGCGCTGTTTGCATCCCTGAAGAATGTCATATACACTTAGGATGACTTGAGGGGGAGTAAATTATGGGATAATTTTAATTTTTGGGTGAACTAAACCTTTAAGTTTAATGTTATATTTATTTAAAGATAAAATAAAAACAACTCAGCGTACCTTCTGCATCCATGTGCTCTGACATTCCCTCTGCCATGTCAGTGGGGTTGAATTGTGCAGCATCTGATTGATATTTTTAGGGGAAAAAAAAAAAGAGTGTAGCATGAGCATAACAAATAATTGGCCTTCCTGCATTACTGGAGAAAAATAATTAATCACATAGCAGTATCAATGAAGGAATGTAATTTGCAAGAATTATATACATATAATTGAATTAGTGAATAGTTTGATGAGCATGAAAAAGAAAACCATTACCAAGGGCCACAGTCACTAGTCACATTTAACTAAACAGCTATAGGACATTCTGGAGAGAGGTTCCTTTTTAGAAATTGTGTTCCATTATAATGCGAAACTGAGAAATATTGTCACATTCCATACAAACTGTCAAAGACACATACAGAATCTATAACCTGAATCTGTTCCAATTAAATTGTATTTATATAGTGCCAATTCATAACTTCTCACAGCATTTTTCAAACATAGTAGGTCTAGAACATACTCTTTATAATTATTAACAAAGACCCAACAATTCCCACCATGAACAAGCACTAGGTACCAGAGGCAAGGAAAAACTTCCTTTTAAAGGGGTCATGTGATGATTCTAAAAAGAACATTATTTTGTGTATTTGGTTTAATGCAATGTGTTTATGCGGTTTTAGATTTAAAAAAGTAATTGCTTCTCTATGCCCTGCCTTTCTGCAACACGTTGAAAGTATCGGATTGGTAAATTTGTATTTGTTATCGTAGAAAGCGGTCTGTGCTCTCCCAGGTCTTCGAAATGCAGCACGGTCGAATATTTGGGTTGTGCTGTTCTAGAACAGAGTTGTAACTAAAGCTTAGCCACTGTTTCCTAATTGTCTCCTCTTTTGGAAGGCCAAACAAAGTAGTTTGGCTTTCGTAACGAAAAACACAGCGTCTCAATGACATGGTGGCGCCGACGGGAATAAAAGTTATGCCTATTTTCTTTGCGTATACATTTGGGTGGTGTTATGAAACTCTATCCCGTAGACTGACATAGATTTGTCGTGTGTTTGAATGAAGTGTTTTAGGAAGGTGTGGCTGAGCCTTAACTTTTACAAAGAATATCTCTTTCGGTTTGAGTCTTTGAACTTTGCAGATCTTATACATGCACAAACAGCTATTTAGCACACTTAAGAGAAAGGAAAACAAGAAATCGCATCATGACCCCTTTAAGAGGCAGAAACCTCAAGCAGAACCAAGGCTCAGGGTGGGCAGCTAATCCGCCTTGACCAAGTTGGGATGAAGAGACGGAGAGAGCAATGGCCCAGCACTACTCAAAAACTCACATGTAGGACTGTATTATTCTTTAGTTAACTTATTTTCCCCACTTTGCATAGAGCCAAATGATTTGCCAAAACACAAGTGGAGAAAGACAAGTCTGGTAATGTCACTTACTTATTTCAAATGAAATCTCCTCGGCAGCTTTTAAAATTGCTTCCAGTTGTTTCCTTCCATAAAAGGAAGGCTTTCTGAGGGATAGGCTGTTGGGCAGTCCAACAACGTTAATGGCCATGCCCTGATTCACCAGGGACTGGTAGGGGAGCCTTCCAGTACCTCCAGCCTCCTCTGAAAGACACGCCACACACATGCATGCACACGTTACACAGTGTTACACAGTTGGACAATTGTGACTCATCTAGTTGATGTACAGGCTGCAAACAGTCATTTTGGGAAGGTGTCATAATCTAATGGTTGATGGGTACATTAGCTAATTTATTAATTTGATAATAATGCCATGGATTCATGAAGGTATATTAGGTTATCAAGATAAGCAGCTTCTTTAAATCAGTTTTAAAAGTATTTGAACTTATACTTACTATATTTTTGGTTAAAAGTTCTTGCACTTTTCCTACCAGGACACTGACTTGATCTTTAGGCATTGCGGCTGAGGAGCTGGCTACTGATGTAACAACAGACAACAATTAATTTAATAAAACTGTATTATGTATATTTGCAGTATTATGGACCAGAGTCCATTTCTGTGGATTTTCATATAACCAATACCTTTGAAATGCAGTGCAAAGTTGTTCACTGTGTCCGACGAATCAAGGAAATCAGTGGCTCCTTTGCTGCTCAGTTCGAACACCTCTAGTGTGGACTTCTGGCGGTCAAATGATAAAGCGGCAGTTTCCACACCCAGATCTTCAAGCTTGGACACCTTTACAATATTTAGATAAATAATACAACCACAAAAATAGTAAATTGATACACAAAATAGACAAAACCTACTTTTAAAAATCTAACACACACTGAAGAAACAACTTATAACAGGGCTTGGCAAGGACCACCAGGGTTGCATTAACTATACATTAGCTGTGTTTACACAAATTTGACTCATGGCCATATGTGACTTCTAATGCTTCAATTGACCAACTTGATCTGAATAGAGTAGAACAACCATTAAAAATGTAGTTTGAGAGGGTGGTATGAGCCTTTGACAATTTCTTCAATGTGAGAATATTTGTTGATAGCCTTGTAAACAAAAATCATCTAGAATATTTATTTGGGATTAATTCATTTGAAATGAGGAACAAAATCTACAGATAAACAATCCAGTTGTCTGTCACAATGTTCTGATCGCATCACAATTGTTGTCAATCATCCTTCCATCTAATAATATAATAATACCTATAATCTATGAAGCATGTTTCCAAACCTGTAACTTCAGCTTTTTAAGGTGCATTTTGATTCGGGCATCCCTCATCTCAGGGCTAAGGTCCTGCCCATGTGCCCTCAGTGCTGCTGCCTCTTGAGAGTATTTCATTTTTTCTTCTTCTGCCAATGTGGCCCACCTACCCTTAATATCATTCATTGAGCCTAAGGAAAAAGTAGATGCACAGAAAACTTAACACTTTAGAGTCAGCATCTCTTTTTTAAAGTAACGACAATCTGTCCAACACACTGGTTTACTTGGGTTGTGAAACCTATTTCTCTGTAACAACTCAGCAGTCTCAAACTGCTGAATGCAATTGTGTGAGTGAAGTACTTGCTTGGTAGGAAGATCCTATCTTGAAAATCTGTTTCAAACCCCTGATGTAAACAGGCCACTATGTACAACAACAAACCATTTAGTATAACAATTAAAATCAGCCATTAAATTTTGTCTCTCACCTTTGTTTGAAGTATGTCCCGACAAAAAGATTGTAAGGCGACAGCTCTCTAATATGAGCTTTGGCCTTTGATGGCAGGGCTCAGAGCGCAGCTTTTGTCATTAAACTTGATCTTTTGTAATTACCAATCCAGTTCTGAAAAGAAAGAATAACAAAGAGTATTACACCAATTAAACTGAATGTCAATAATTTTTATGTGATGTTGTTTGTTAGTGTAGCACTAAAGTAAACCTTACTTCTACGACACTAGTGTCCAAACCAGTGGCGATGCAGCTCTCGGTATCAATTACGCCTACTCTTGTCATTCCTTCCTTAAAGAAGGATTTCAGGGTTTCCTTTGATTAGGACTGATTGGAGTTCTCTCTTGTTGAATAACAACACAGAAAGAAAAAGCTAGTCAGTAATATATCAGTAATAAAAAAAAGATTGCAGATCATACCATTGTTCTCAGGCACACTTGCCTATGCTTCTAGATTAGCAACTGTAAGGCTTACCTCTCTGGGCCATTTTCAAACTGGAAATTGTTGCTGTAAAGGGAGACAAAAAAGTTAGGTAAAGAGAAATTAATGTTACACAGGCAAGCAGACAGCTAGATAAACAGACTGACAGGCAGACCTGTGCTTTTGAGTTTTATTTTTCAAGTTCAATGTCGAGGACAGCAATAAATGTGACACACACCGACACCACATTTACTTCTCTTTTACTTCTAATATATTGCCATTTGTCTTTTGCATGAATGTAATTGTAAGCTTCCTCGTGTGAGATCAAATCCATCTAAGCTTTGTTCAAATCTACAGAACTTCATTTTACATTCTAGTCAAGATCCCAAGGTTTCCAAACTACCATCAAATACGTATTGGGTTTTAATATTTCACTTAAATTAATCAATATGAGTCTTACAGCGTGGAAAAAGTCCTTTTACAGGCTAACTTTGCATTTAACTAGTAAACTAAATTTCCCCATTAGCTTCAGATGTAAAAATATGCTTATTAGCAACGTAAATGCTGACATAAAGCCAGGCAAAATACAGAAATGGGGCCCTATACAATTGCACATTATAACCTTGAGGTTCCTTTCACTGTTGTGATGATTAATGCTGCATGACCTTGTCCCATAGTTGTGTCCAATTATTAAATATTTAATGTACATGTTATAAATAGTTGCTTTCATGTTGTAGATCCCTTGTTCACGTGTAAGCGGGTAAGTTACAGTATTAGAGTAGGTTGAACACTAGGTGGTAATTTTCACTGCACAATTGTTTACACTACACAATGCTGTCTAATTTTAAACTAAATTGTATTAACCGAAAAGCATATGTAATTAATTAATTTAAATCATGAAACTTTAACAGCAATTTAATTTAACAGCAATTTATTAAAAGTTTATGGTAACTTTAGGCCTGTCACGGAATTGGTGAAATTGTGGATGAATAAATCCAATTCAAGTCAGCACACTTCAATCAAATCGCGATATGGACTACTAGTGTGTGTGGATATTAAGCGGCAAAAACACTATTTAAATATGAATCCTGCATGTTTTATGTCTCTGTGCGAATGAATTGTGCTGGCGCGTCTGCCCCATTCATTCAGTGACATTAACGTTACGCTTTTATGAAAGGACTTCCGTGACATTACGCTTTTATGAGCGGACTTTGATATTATGCGCGTTTACAAATACAATTGCAATACGGTTCTCTCAAGTAAAGCAACATAATGTATTGTTTTCCCTTATTGAGTAATTGTGAACAGTATGGTCTTACCTGAAAATATCAAGCGGGAAATATCGCAGCGTTGCGCGTCATCCAGTAGATTTCCAACAACGGCGAGCTGGAATCCTCGAGGATTGGATCTGGAGTCTTCGCTTGTATTCGTATCGCTGATTGTCGATGTGGATGGATGATAACAGCCTTCTGAGCCTACCAGTAGGCACAGTAGGCACCTTCTAGCCCATTCCTGCGCTGATAACCACTGATAACGCCCATTCAATCAAGTGATAACATTCGAGCGGGTGGTGATTAAGAAATTCTGGGAGAATTGAAATCACAGATGGTGCTGGAAGCGTCCGCCCGTCTGTCCTGGGTGAAGGATCAGATCTGTACGGAGTCCAACATATTAATAGCGTGCGCAAAGACCACAGAAAGACTGCCACTATGGAAAATCCCAAAGAAGCTAGCAGAATATGATACACGGTATTTTGTCAAATGAAAAAATTATATGGCCAGAGATGCATTGGGGATATAGAAATTTATTAAATATCATGATTTCCAAAAAGAAAAGCGCTTTGAGTCAACAGGATGAGAGTGGTGAAAGAATCTGTTGAGGAGAGGAGACAAATCTAAGGGCTGTTGTGGGGGATGTGGTTGTGAGAAATGCAAACTAACAGTGTTGAATGAAATTGATAGCAGGAAGGAACATTTTTGATCGCAAAGAATGTGGCATCACAAAGAAGCCACAGCTGTTTAAAGATCATTGGTGAGTATGAACTTTGATTATGGATAACACTTTGTGATAACAAAATTAGAGCTAACAAGGGCTGTTGTGGGAAATGTGTGTGAGAAATGCAAATGAATATTGTTATAAGAAGCAGATTTATAAGAAGCAGATAACAGGGAAAGGAAGATGTTGTCTGATCACACAGAAGCTACAGCTGTTTAAAGATCATTGGTGAGTATGAACTTTGATAAGCTATGGATAACAGTTTGTGATAACAAAATTAGAGCTAACAATTTGAGAGACATGATCAGTAACTTGATCAGGCCGGATAAAGATTTTGAGACGAGAGAGCAAATGCTGTAAACAGCTCTGGCTCTGAAGCAATTTAACTGGCTACAAATAAATTGAGAACAAGAGAAATTCAAATTTCTAGATGTTAGTGCATAACGAATAATGAATAATCATGGGTTGTAAAATGGGTGGAATGCCATTAAACCCTGAAGGAAAGATCCCAGTAACCGAGGATTGTATAATCTGATAACATTAAACCCTGAAGGAAAGATCCCAGTAACTGAGGGAATCTTATAACATTAAACCCTGAAGGAAAGATCCCAGTAACTGTGGGAATCTGATAGCTAAATGTGATTTTTGTTTTGAAAAAGCAGATGAAAGATACCATGAATTGCTGAATGACACAGAGTGTTTTAATTGTGGTCAGCGGCGCTGTGTCCACTCACCCATAAGGTGTCGAAGGTGTGACAAATGAGGCCACCACACTGAAATCTGTGAATGAAACCCAGTAAAAGAAGGAAACAGAGATGAGATTTAAACTCTGTCTAAGAAAATAATGAAATAACAATAGGGTTTTAATAAATATGTTCTTGCTCTTCTCACTTTTGCAAAACTCTGATAATGCTTATTGGACTGAATATTGGGTTGTAAATAACTATAGGTAAGTTAATATGTTGGAAACCCTAGAAGTTGATGCTTTGGTTTCAAAAGATAAGCTTGTGCTGAGCTGTAATAAAATGATTTGCTTATCTGAATCTGGCACTACCACGTCATTTCTGGTGCTGTGGCCTAGCTTGAGTAACACACACTCAGTCTGAGGTGATTTGAAAGTGTGATATCAGTCTATGGATAGAGTTTAAAAGGAAAATGTCTGAAGTTTATTTGAAAACAATTTTAATTTCTAACCAGATCTCACTAGCTTGTGTGAAGAGTGAAAAGTTGCAGTGCAGATGAAGATGCAGTGTGCCAGCCCTGAAGGCCTCAGAGTCTCTCTCTCTCATTCAAACCCAGCACAAAGCTGTTATCTGAGCATGTGTCATAAGTGATGAGATACTTATGGTTAAGCACAGGGCATCAGTTGAAAATCATAGAGACAATGATTTGATAAAAAGGACATTTTGACTAATAGTTAAAGGATTGCCATGGAGGGCAATGATAGATATTTTGATGAAACAAAATGAGATGTTTTACAAAATGAGATGTTTTTAAAATATAGAACTGAAAATGTTGTGTCTGATCTAAGCCTTCACCATGTACAGGACTGATGAATCGAGACACAAAGGTAGCAGAACATTAAACTGAAAGGACAGTTGTTCTGGCTAAATTCACTGAGTGGTGGATTTTACTGATTTAGTTGTATTGTGATAATTAACCTGTCTCCATGTTCTACCTATAGTAAGCAGACCAGATGGCTATGATGACTCTTGAATGCACTCTATGCAAAGCTCCAGAAAACATCATCTAGAGGGTCCAAAAAAAATAAAATAAAAATTCAAGCGATGACCAATGTGCGTGAGATGATTCACCAAAAGGTAAGATCCTCTCTTGGCCAGTAGGGGACAACCTAAGCCAGGGTTTCATCGACATTGGAGGCACCTCCAAGAAGGGGTGTTTTATGTGAGGTGTGTATGAGAGTTGAGCAGATGTCTGTAAGGCCAGCAGCATCATTAAGGGAGGAGTTGTGTTTTTAGGGGCCGAGAGTCCAGACAGATATACAGCAGTCCGACCTAGAGATGTTCCTCTATACCGCTCACCGAAGAATCGCTTATCCAGGGAAGACCCTGAGGGAAAGTTATGATGGTAAAGGGCATTCAAGAGCCAGCTGAGACCATGCTGTGATTGTCATAAATTTTATGGAGAACAGAACAAAATGTATTAATTGGTATAAGTAAAACTGTGTGATATTGAACTAATATGTCTCTATCATAGTCTTAAATCCTGCAGGTCATTAGATATGGCATAGGATAATTTGAAGACATGGGGATGGCTTTAAGATGAGGACAGCTTTTGAAGTTCAAAAGAGAAGGTCTGGATAACAAAGGTATTTAAATAAAAGATTATAGTTTGTTCTGAGTTAAAGTCTCAGAGGCTGTTGAAAAGATTATCTGTGTAAGAGAGAGAGAGAGAGAGAGAGAGAGAGAGAGAGAGAGAGAGAGAGAGAGAGAGAGAGAGAGAGAGAGAGGCTGTAATCGGGCATGTTAAAGCTGAGACAAAACCAAAACAACCCAGCTGACTTTTCTAAAGACAACTTAATAGTGAACAGAAATGATTTGAAAATGGTTAAGAAACCAAGTAGAAGCAAATTTTGAGAATGAGCAGTTCATATTTATGCCCTGATTGAGCGTAGTGTTTTATCACTACAGATGGGTTAAGTTAAGCGACAAACTTTAAAAGAAGCGTATTATTCTGAGTGATTCTGATAAAAGATGATCCAGAACATGGGACGAGCTTTAAGTTGATTGATATCCAGCTTGGTCTGTTACTGGTAATGATGATGACTACTTTTGTCATTTATGATGAGGATTTGAATTACTCTCTGGATTAGTTAAAATAGTAAGCGTAAATATAGACTTGAGGACAGAGACAAAATGACAAATTGGCTTAAGTCATTATCTAAATTATCCAGAGAATCCATCACAATTATGAAAGGCCAGAGGGCGAACAAAGGAATATAAACTTTAAATTGAAAAGTTTTATTTTTGTGTTTCCTCCATTAAATGGAGGCAGGACATTAATTTATCTAGAGAACCACAATTAATGTAAGAAAAACAAAAACAAAACAAGAGGCTGTGAGGCTTTCTGTGTGACTAGGATTGAGATGGAGGACAGTAATATTTTGGATTTCTGCAGAGCAGTGGACAGTGGAAAGGTGTGTCGTAGGTGAGACAGAGGACTTCACGGTGAAGGTGAGACTGCATTAAGGATCGGCTCTGAGCCCCTTCTTGTTTGCAGTGGTGATGGACAGGCTGACAGAGGAGGTCAGACAGGAATGTACATGGACTATGATGTTTGAGGATAACATTGTGATCTGTAGTGAGAGCAGGTGGACGAAAGTCTAGAGAGGTGAAGATTTGCTCTGGAGAGAAGAGGAATGAAGGTTAGGCAGGAAGACAGAATACATGTGTGTGAATGAGAGGGAACCATGTGGAACAGTGAGGTTACAGGGAAAAGAGGTGAAGAAATGTGTGTGTAGGCAGGTTGGAATGGGTGGAGAAAAGTGTCAGGTCTGTTGTGTGAGAGTTACAGCAAGAATGAAAGGGAAGGTGTGCAGAACAGTAGTGAGACCAGTGATGATGTACGGTTTGGAGACAGTTGCACTGAGGAAAAGAGTTGCACTGAGGTTTAAGGAAGACCAAAGAGGACGTTTATGGATGTAGTGAAGGAGGAACATGAAGGTAGGGAAAGAAGGAAAAAAGAAGATTCAAGACATTGAAAGGAAAATGTACTTTAAAATCCTAATTAATTGGAAAGATTTTGATAAAGAATTGGGTATTGAATATGATTAAGCATAATGTCACAAGAGAAAGATGAGTGAACGAGCTGATTGAATGTAATACGAATAGATAATCATGTCGTTTTGATGAAAAGTTTTCAACATTAACAAATTTAGGTTTATGTTATAAATGGTTAGAAATTATGAGTGAAATTGCAGTTGATGGAAACAGTAATTTTTAACAAAAACAGGGTGGTTTGTAAAAGATTTGTGTTGAAACAACGAACTGGAGGAAGTTTGACAAGAATATGATGTTCAGTGAGAAACTGGGAGCATTTAGATCTGAATATAAACATGAAGTTGAGTTAGAGAGGATAATGACAACCATGACAGATGCACAAAAGAGAATCAGTGCATTTCAAACATACGGCTTGCATGGGCAGAGGAGTCATCTGAACTGTGGCCAAAACACAAACTGAAGGATGTTTATATGGAGATTTAAAGCGCTTAGATGGATTTTTATCTATCTTACTTATTTTTGTCGTTTAGTTTGAGTTGGACAACATTGGGGTCTGTGATGATTTGGAATTATCAAGAGAATCAATTATTGCTTTTCTTCCTTTACACTAATCACGTATTTGGTCTCTGAGGAGTGACTGAGGTCTGGCCTAGGGATGTGTGATGTGTCGTTAAAACACTTGAAAGCAACAAGGTGTCCTGTGTTTGGATTTTGAAGGTATCACACCCCTAAATTGACAGGAGTGCAGTAACAGAGCTTACTCATTTAGCCCGGCTTCCAGAGTTGAAATACGGATTTTATATTAACTTTCACTGAAACACGAAGAATCAGGATAAAGATTGCCTGGTTAAGACTGGAGCTCGTAGCCCTGACTGAAACATGCAAGCTGATGAAAGGTAAAAGTGTAACAATTTGAAAAGATTTGCATTTTGAATTCGGAGTTGGGCATAATTTAAAATTGTAATATCGGATGGGCGCCCAATTCTGAGTGGTTCAACTGCATCTGCTCCTCAAGACACAATTTTCTTGACTGGCCAGGATGATATATGTGAATGCGCAGCGCACATTAATAACAAAGATTTTATTTAAACAGGCAGATGAGATTGCGAAGGCCGAGGCAGAAGCAGTCAAAGGAACCATAATGTCTTTTGATATTTGAAATAAACACAAACGCTTTCACTTCTTTACAGAGTACAGAGACCTTCGCCACAACAGCGGAGAAACAGCTGTGGAAACGATGTGGCTGCACTTTTCAAAATGGTGTGGTGATGGCAAGCCTTGTTTACCCCGAAAATTCTTTGACCATTATGTTTAGATGGCTGCATGGATAATCAGGCAGCCAAAGGGGAATTAGTTAAATGAAAACTGATGAAAACTGTCTGGGGTACAGTATTTTTATGAAAAATTTTGTAGAAGGAAAGGCCTAGAGCAAATCTGAGTCTGTTGGAGACTGTTTAATGGAAGGGGTAAACAATAGCTTACATCAATATAATTTGTGAATTATTGCAAAAGAAATGTCCTCTCTGTGTCTAAGATCTGTGTGCAGGTTAAGGGACTCCTTTACATAATATCAGACCAGATGTTTGATGTCGTGATACAGGACTACAGAAGGAACAGATGGAAAATGAAAAGGTGACTAGGGCCTTTTGTCGTGCTTCTGATGACAAACACCGCCATCAAGGTAGCTGAGAAAGATCCCACCAGTGATCGGAGAGAAGGAACCGAGAGGAGCTGGAGGCACACGTCTGTGCGGACGGAGGTCACACAAACATCACTTGCCGCTATCACCTCAGGAGCAGAGACACTGGCACAACGTGGAGCCGAGACAACAAGTTTATTATTGCAACCTATTGCAAGCCCACAGAATCAGAGTTACAAAATCTACAGAGAGGTGGCGTCCTTTCATTAACAGAGCAGCTTTCTGGGCGTACAGCTGTGCGATTCAATTTGCCATCTGAAATTGCCATCTGAAAGACTGGAGCAAAGCAAAGCCGTGGTGCTCTTTTCGATGCTTGGACTGTGCGACTTGAGAAGAACAACATTCATATATGCATTTAAAATTTTTCTTGTGCATTTAAAATTGTTTGAGTTCATTCAGAAGTCAATGTCTGTTTGTGAAACACCTTTTTCAGCTGTTCAGACACAGCTGCTGCTGAAACCAGGGGGTAATGGTGGGACATCTAAAGTGGGAGCTTTCCGTCTTAGGGTGTCGGATCATTTAAATGATTTTATCTCCAAGACAGTGAAGGGACAATTTACATATTGTGTTTGTGCCATGTACTCTGTGGAAAAATACTGGGGGGGTTGCTTAAACATTGGGGGTATAAAATCTTGGGCCTTCTATTGTTCCTCAGTTCACACTTGGTCACCACGAGTATGGTTGCTTCAACTGTGGATTCATTTCTTGCAAGGAATTAAATCTTTATAAAGACACAATTGGCTAAGGTTTGTCTCTTATTCAGAAATGCAACGGAGTTAACGTATTTTTGCCGCAACACCTTGAATAGACGACTGCTTTTGCAATGCATAAAATAACTTGTGCATTGAAGAATTTAGTGCTTTTGCATTGCATTTCATCAAGATCTGATGTGCTTAAAGTGATAAGTGCTTTTGCATGAAACAACTTGTTGTGTATTGAACAGATTAGTATTTTTACATTACATTGCATATGAGAAATATTTGTGCAATGAATAAATAGACAACTGCTTTCGCAATGCAGAAAACAACTTGTTGTGCATTGAAGAGATTAGTGCTTTTTATTACATTGCATATAAGAAATCTTAGTGCTTTTATATTGCAATGCAAACAAAACTCATTGTGCATTGAATAGACAACTGCTTTTGCAAGCGTAACTTGTTTTGCATTGAAGAGATTATTGCTTTTGCGTAGCAATGCATACAAACTTGTTGTGCATTGAAGAGATCATTGCTTTTGCTTTGGAATGCATATGAGTAATCTTTGTGCAATGAATAGACACTGCTTTCGCAATGCATATAAAGCTCTTTGTGCATTGAATAGACAACTGCTTTTGCAAAGCATAAAATAACTTGTTGTGCATTAAAGATATTAGTGCTTTTGCATTGCAATGCACAAAAAAAAATGTTGTGCATTGGAGATATTAGTGCTGTTGCATTGCAGTGAATAAAATAAATATTTGTGCATTAAATAGACATCTGCTTTTGGAATGCAATAAAAGAACGTCTTGTGCATTGACGCGATTAGTGCTTTTGCGTTGCGTGCATACAATTCTTGTTGTGCACTGAAGAGTTCTTGTACATTGCAATGCATATAATAAATCTTTGTGCAATGAAGTCATTAGTGATTTTTTGACATTGCAATACATACAAGACTTGATGTGCATTGAAGAGTTTAGTGCTTTTGCATTGCAATGCATATAAAAAATCGTTGTGCATTGAAGAGATCATTGCTGTTACATTGCAGTGAATAAAATAAATTGCTGTGCATTGAATAGATTATTGCGTTTGCATTGCATTACATTCAAGATCTCGTGTGCATTAAAGATATGTGCTTTTGTATTACAATGCATACAAGACTTGTTAAAGATTTCAGTGTTTTTGCATTGTAATGCATATAAGAAATCGTTGTGCATTGGGGGATCATTGCTGTTGCATTGCAATGTGTATATGAAATTGTTGTGCATTGAATAGACAACCGTTTTTGCAATGCATAAAATAACCTTTTTGTGCATTGATGAGATTAGTGCATTGCAATGCATATAAGAATCGTTGTGCTGTTGCATTGCAGTGAATAAAATAAATATTTGTGCATTAAATAGACAACTGCTTTTGGAATGCAATAAAAGAACGTCTTTTGCATTGAAGATTAGTGCTTTTGCGTTGCGTGCATACAATTCTTGTTGTGCACTGAAGAGTTCTTGTACATTGCAATGCATATAATAAATCTTTGTGCAATGAAGTCATTAGTGATTGCAATACATACAAGACTTGATATGCATTGAAGAGTTTAGTGCTTTGCATTGCAATGCATATAAGAAATCTTAGTGCATTTTAAATTGCAATGCAAACAAAACTCATTGTTTGCATTGAATAGACAACCTACTTTTGCAATGCATAGAATAACTTGTTTTGCATTGATGAGATTAGTGCATTGCAATGCATATAAGAATCGTTGTGCATTGAATAGACGACTGCTTTAGTGCTTTTGCATTGCATTACATCAAGAAATCATGATGTGCATTGAAGAGATAAGTGCTTTTGCATGAAACAACTTGTTGTGTATTGAACAGATTAGTATTTTTAGATTACATTGCATAAAATATCTGTGCAATCAATAGACAACTGCTTTTTTGCAGAAAACAACTTGTTGTGCATTGAAGATATTAGTGCTGTTGCATTGCAGTGAATAAAATAAATATTAAATAGACAACTTCTTTTGGAATGCAATAAAAGAACGTCTTATGCATTGACGAGATTAGTGCTTTTGCGTTGCGTGCATACAATTCTTGTTGTGCACTGAAGAGTTCTTGTACATTGCAATGCATATAATAAATATTTGTGCAATGAAGTCATTAGTGATTTTTGGACATTGCAATACATACAAGACTTGATGTACATTGAAGAGTTTAGTGCTTTTGCATTGCAATGCATATAAGAAATCTTTGTGCATTGAAAAGATCATTGCTGTTACATTGCAGTGAAAAAATAATGTGCTGTGCACTGAGTAGAGAACGTCTCGGTTACGTATGTAACCCTAGTTCCCTGAGAACGAGACGCTGCGTCGAAGCAGCTGTGAGAACGCCCCTGCGTGATCGCGTCATGAAGCGCGTGTAGAACCAATCCAATCAGGAGATAGAACGTCATCGGCTGGGTGACGTCATCGACCGGAAACTATAAAACACCCGTGAAAACAAACAGGAACTAGCTTCTGCAAAAGCCTGAAGTAAGTGATCACGGGCATGCGGGAGTATGGCGGCGACGCGGCGTCTCGTTCCCCTCAGGGAACTAGGGTTACATCGTAACCGAGGCGTTCCCTATCTGGGAACTCGAGCTGCGTCGAAGCGCTGTGAGAACGCTTATACCCACATCGCCATAGGACCAAGTGCCGTATGTGGAAACCGTGGCGCACCGACTACGATAACACCTGTGCCCCAACTGTAGATGCTACGTCAAGTTCGTAGAATCTTACAAAGGTCAGCGAGGACCAACCGCGCGTTACATATATCTTGGAGGAAGCCCCGACAGAAGTGCTTTAGAAGCAGCCATACCCTAGTAGAATCGCCGGACAGCCAGAGGAGACGGCTGTCCGACCGCTTCATAGGCAAGCGAGATGGCCTCGACCAACCACTTGCTCATTCTCTGCTTGACACTGGCGCCCCTTTTTAGGGGCTCGAAACAGACAAATAGTTGATCCGTCTTTCTCCACAGGGCAGCTCTGTGGACATAGGCATCAGCGCCCTAACCGGGCAAAGCAGATTTAATTTTTCCTGGTCTGGCGTCACGAAAGGAGGAGGACAGAAGGCTTGCAGAGTAATAGGACCCCTCGGGCTCGTATGAACCTTGGGGATATATCCTGGTCTGGAGTGAAGAAAAGCCTTCACCATGCCAGGCGCAAACTCTAGACATGAGGCCCTACCGACAGGGACTGCATGTCCCTACTCTTTGAGGGACGAAATGGCCAATAAAAGATGGTCTTAAGTGTCAGAAATTTATCTGGCACTTCTTCCAATGGTTCAAAGGAGCCTCAGACAGGCCCGCAGAACAATAGCCAAATCCCAGGTCGGGACCTCAGATGCACCACGGCCTCAACCTCAAAGTGCCACGGAGAAGCGTGTAACTAAAGGGTGTCTTCCCAAAGACACTCCACCCAAAGGAGTGTGGAAGGCAGCTAAGGCCGCCACGTACACCTTTATTGTGGAGGGGGTCAACCCTGCAGAGAATCTCGCCTGCAGAAACTCCAGCACTGTACCAACCGGGCAGTTAACTGGGTCCAACTGGCGTTCTCTACACCACACTGAGAACAATCTCCATTTTAGTGCGTACAGCTTCACCGTGGACGGAGCTCTGGGTGAAGAATGGTCTCCACGACCTCAGTCGAGAGACCCTCTTCTAGGAGCCTAGCCCCCTCAGAGGCCAGGCCCACAGTTTCCACAACTCCGGGCGGGGATGAAGGAATCTCCCGCCCGCTTGGGAAAGGAGGTCCCTCCTGGTTGGAATCTCCATGGGAGAGCCTTCCAGGAGAGATATCAGGTCCGAAAACCAGATCCTGGTCGGCCAGCGAGCCACTAGTAGCACCGGACTCCGTCCGGCGCACCTCTCCAGAACTCCCGGAAGCAGAGCAATCGGGGAAATGCGTGCAGGGGCAGCCTCGGCCACTCCTGTACCATGGCGTCCAGCCCCAGAGGGCTGGATGTGACAGAGAAAACCACTGAGGACAGTGGGAATTCTCTGCGAAGCAAACAGATCTACCTCTGCTCTCTCGAACTTTTGCCATAGGAGCTCCACCACCTCGGGGTGAAGTCTCCATTCCCGGGAACCTCGGCCCCTGCCTCGACAGGATGTCTGCTTCCTGATTCAAGACCCTGGGATGTAAACTGCCCTGATGGAACGCAGTTTCCTTGGGCCCACAGGAGGATCTGACGTGCCAGCTTGTATAAGGGCGAGACCTCAGACCCCCTGGTGATTTATAGGCGACCACCGATGTGTTGTCTGTCCTGACTAACACATGGTGGCCCCTGAGGTCGGGCAGGAACTGTTTCAATGCAAGAAACACAGCCAGCATCTCTAGCCGATTTATGTGCCATAGCCGCTGATGTTCCTGCCATAGACCCTGGGATGAGCGACCACTCATGACCGCCCCACCCCGTGAGGAAGCATCTGTCGTTAGCGTTACGCGGCGAACCTGAGCCCCAACACTGGTCCCTGGGCCAAAAACCGGGATTCTTCCACATGACCAGAGCACGAAGGCATCGCCGTGACTTTGATCGTCGCGGGCGGATTTCCCCTCGGGAAAACCCTCTCGTTCTGAGCCACCACTGTAACGGCCTCATGTTCAGCAGGCCAAAAGGTATCACGTTGGGCGCGGCTGCCATGAGGCCTAACAGTTTCTGAAACTGCTTCACAGTGATAGCGCGGTCTAGCTTCAGTTCTTTTTACTGCTGTGCGGATCGATGTTATGCGTGTCGGCGATAATTGCGCCCGCATAATTACGAGTCCCACTTCACGCCTAGAAAGGTGGTCCTCTGAGCCGGAGAAAGCACACTTTTCTTTGCGTTCAGTCTCAACCCCAACCTTGACATGTGTGCGAGAACAGCATCTCGATGCTGAACCGCCATCTGCTCGGAGTGAGCTAGGATCAACCAATCGTCGATATAATTGAGTATCACGGATGCCCTGCAGGCCTTAGCGGCGCTCAGAGCTGCATCCACACACTTGGTAAAGGTGCGGGGTGACAGTGCTAGACCGAAGGAAGTACTCGATATTGGTATGCCTCTCCCCGAAGGCAAACCTCAGAAACTTCCTGTGATGTGGAAGGATGGAGACATGAAAGTATGCGTCTTTGAGGTCTATGGTCACAAACCAATCCTCGGATCTGATCTGAGACACAATCTGTCTGAGTGTAAGCATCTTGAATTTGAGCTTTGCCACAGAGCGATTTAGTAGACGCAGATCTAATATCGGGCGCAACCCCCATCCTTCTTTGTACGATAAAGTAACGGCTGTAAAGCCCGACTCCCTGCTGGGAGGAGGAACCCTTTCTATAGCCCCCTTTTAGGAGTGTCTCTACTTCCTGTGCCATTACAGAGCCTGCTCCGGGCCTACCTCTGTGGGTAGGACACCGCTGAAGCAGGTGGCCGCTCTTTGAACTGAATCGCGTACCCCTCTCTATTATCTGCAGGACCCAACGAGATATGTTCGATAGACGTTTCCACTCGCCTAGAAACTCTACTAAGGAACCAGCCTCTCGAGGCTGGCCTCTGGTGTACTTTGAGCAACAAGTGCAGTGCCCTGAAACGGGCGGACCGGCAGGGAACGCCTGACTTGACTGCTCGGGAACCTCCCGAGGAGGAAGCGGACCACCCTCGGTTGGCCGCGAGGACCATCTGCGCCCGGCGTTGCGGCGGGAGTTGGCAGCGTGGCCCCAGAGGCGCCGCAGGAAGGCGGGTACCGTGTGCTGAGGTAAACACCGTCTTCCTGCGGAGGACAACCCTCAGCGTCCTGGCGTTCCTGGCGTCAGGACCGCTTTGTGCCTTCTTGGCGATAAGGACTGTCCTCAGATCAGCCCTACCCCTCGAAGGCCTGCGTCTGAGAGCGCCGCCCGCCTCCCATTCTCTCTGCGGAGGAGCACGGGTGGCGGCGCTCTGCTTCTGTTGCGCCCTGTGCGAGGAGCTCGTACTCGGCCTCTCCTTGGGCTGCTGCCCCGGGACTTGGATTCGGAGAGGGAGAAACTGCTTAGCGCCGCTGCCTGTTTTCTTGACTCCTGGAACCTCGGTGACTGACTGTACAGCGTCACGAAGAGGCCCTCAGGGGACAGCGGCGCATCGAGCAAAAGCTCTTCTCCCTCTCCTTGATCTCAGTGGGGTTTAGCCACAAATGCCTCTCCGTGGCCACCAAGGCTGCCATAGAGCGGCCCACACATCTAGCCGTCTCCTTGGTGGCCGGAGAGCGAGATCGGCAGACTGCCTGAGCTCAGTTATTAAATCTGAGCCCACCTCATCTCTGCCATCCAAGTCCCTAAGCAGGTCGGCCTGGTATGCCTGCATGATAGCCATCGTATGCAGGCATGCAGCGGCCTGACCTGCCGCCCTGCCTTACCCACCAGCGCCCGGCGTTGTTTTTAACGGCTTGGTGGGTAAAGTCGAAGGCCTTTAGGGGCGATGCCGATGAAGCGAGAGATGGCTATAGCGTCTCTTCAACCTTAGGCATCGCCCCATAACCATGCTGTTTCAGCCCTATGATGTTACTATAAGTCGAAGTCTGAGGGCTGAAAACTCTAAATGACGCTGGCTTCTTCCAGGACCTAGACACCTCGGTGTGCAGGTCAGGGAAGACGGCAGGCAGCGTTGAGGTTCTGCTGCGAGAGGCAGGAACCGCTCATCCAGTTTACTCCTTCTCACTTGATGGGATTCTGATCTCTCGGCTGGCCAGTCTATATTTAACCTGGCCACCGCTCTCGTGAAAGCACCTCCATTAGCTCCTCGCCTGCTGGTGACTGAAGTGGCGAGTCTTCAGTTGCGATGCTCTCAACGTCCAACTCCTCAGAGCTGGATAGTTGGAGCATCGGCGCCTCACCGGGGAAGAAACCGCAGGGCGGGCTTCCAAACCCGAGATGAAGCGCTGGGCGATGCAGGTGAGGGCTGAGATAAGGCTGGGCCGTCTCACACCCCTCTGCAAGGTCCATTTGTGAACCCCGACTGAAGCCGCCGCTCTGCCTCGGCAGAAGCGGGACCCGAGCCGCGGGAACACGCGCGCCGAGCACCCTCCTCAAAGAGTGCCTGGCGGGGCGCAGCGTTCTCAGCGAAGCCGCTCACAATGCTGCAAGCAGCCCCCTCAAGGGCTGCCTGGGCATGCTGCGCTCCCAAACAGATCACACAAAGAGAGTGTGTATCCCCAGCCGTGATAAAACGAGGGCAGGGATGCACACATTTGGTGAACTGTTCACTCGCCATATTTTCTCCTTTCTTTTCTCTTTTTTGTAATATTTAACAAAAGGTGGAAAATTCTCTCTCATAGACAGACAAAAACACCAAATAGAC
This sequence comes from Gobiocypris rarus, assembly GCA_023029165.1. Taxonomy (NCBI): domain Eukaryota; kingdom Metazoa; phylum Chordata; class Actinopteri; order Cypriniformes; family Gobionidae; genus Gobiocypris; species Gobiocypris rarus. Next base: position 373,483 of record JAFJHK010000022.1, on the reverse strand, counting down.
AGACAGGTTCACACAGATCGCTTACTGAAGGCTCAGAAGCTAGTTCCTGTTTGTTTTCACGGGTGTTTTATAGTTTCGATGCGATGGCGTCACCCAGCCGATGACGTTCTATCTCCTGATTGGATTGGTTCTACACGCGCTTCATGACGCGATCACGCAGGGGCGTTCTCACAGCGTTTCGACGCAGCTCGAGTTCCCAGATAGGGAACTGCTTTTGCAATGCATAAAAAAACTTTTTGTGCATTGAATAGATTAGTGATTTTTTATTGCAAAAGACAATATTGTTGTGCAATGAAGAGATTAGTGATTTTGCATTGCATTACATTCAAGATCTGATGTGCGTAAAGAGATAAGTGCTTTTGCATGAAACAACTTGTTGTGTATTGAACAGATTAGTATTTTTAGATTCCATTGCATATAAGAAATATCTGTGCAATCAATAGACAACTGCTTTCGCAATGCAGAAAACAACTTGTTGTGCATTGAAGAGAGTAGTGCTTTTGCATTACATTGCATATAAGAAATCTTAGTGCTTTTTATTGCAATGCAAACAAAACTCATTGTGCATTGAATAGATAACTGCTTTTGCAATGCATAATGTAACTTGTTTTGCATTGAAGAGATTATTGCTTTTGCGTGGCAATGCATACAAACTTGTTGTGCATTGAAGAGATTAGTGCTTTTGCAGTGCAATGCATATAAGAATCGTTTTGCCTTGAATAGACGACTGCTTTTGCAATGCATAAAATAACTTGTGCATTGAAGAGATTAGTGATTTTGCATTGCATTACATTCAAGATCTGATGTGCTTAAAGTGATAAGTGCTTTTGCATGAAACAACTTGTTGTGTATTGAACAGATTAGTATTTTTAGATTACATTGCATATAAGAAATATCTGTGCAATCTAAATGTCTATTGACAACTGCTTTCGCAATGCAGAAAACAACTTGTTATGCATTGAAGAGATTAGTGCTTTGCATTACATTGCATATAAGAAATCTTAGTGCTTTTAAATTGCAATGCAAACAAAACTCATTGTGCATTGAATAGACACCTACTTTTGCAATGCATAACGTAACTTGTTTTGCACTGAAGAGATTATTGCTTTTGCGTGGCAATGCATACAAACTTGTTGTGCATTGAAGAGATTAGTGCTTTAGCATTGCAATGAATATAGAAATCATAGTGCATTGAAGAGATCATTGCTTTTGCTTTGGAATGCATATGAGTAATCTTTGTGCAATGAATAGACACTGCTTTCGCAATGCATATAAAGCTCTTTGTGCATTGAATAGACAACTGCTTTTGCAAAGCATAAAATAACTTGTTGTGCATTGAAGATATTAGTGCTTTTGCATTGCAGTGAATAAAATAAATATTTGTGCATTAAATAGCCAACTTCTTTTGGAATGCAATAAAAGAACGTCTTGTGCATTGACGCGATTAGTGCTTTTGCGTTGCGTGCATACAATTCTTGTTGTGCACTGAAGAGTTCTTGTACATTGCAATGCATATAATAAATCTTTGTGCAATGAAGTCATTAGTGATTTTTGGACATTGCAATACATACAAGACGTAATGTGCATTGAAGAGTTTAGTGCTTTTGCATTGCAATGCATATAAGAAATCTTTGTGCATTGAAGAGATCATTGCTGTTACATTGCAGTGAATAAAAGAAAGTGCTGTGCATTGAGTAGAGAACTGCTTTTGCAATGCATAAAAAAACTTTTTGTGCACTGAATTTTGCATTGCAAAAGACTATTGTTGTGCAATGAAGAGATTAGTGATTTTGAGAAAAGTGATTTTTTTTTGTGCTTAAAGAGATAAGTGCTTTTGCATGAAACAACTTGTTGTGTATTGAACAGATTAGTATTTTTACATTACATTGCATATGAGAAATATTTGTGCAATGAATAGACAACTCTTTCGCAATGCAGAAAACAACTTGTTGTGCATTGAAGATTAGTGCTATTGCATATAAGAAATCTTAGTGCTTTTTATATTGCAATGCAAACAAAACTCATTGTGCATTGAATAGACACCTGCTTTTGCAATGCATAGCGTAACTTGTTTTGCATTGAAGAGATTATTGCTTTGCGTGGCAATGCATACAAACTTGTTGTGCATTGAAGAGATTAGTGCTTTCGCATTGCAATGAATATAGAAATCATAGTGCATTGAAGAGATCATTGCTTTTGCTTTGGAATGCATATGAGTAATCTTTGTGCAATGAATAGACACTGCTTTCGCAATGCATATAAAGCTCTTTGTGCATTGAATAGACAACTGCTTTTGCAAAGCATAAAATAACTTGTTGTGCATTGAAGATATTAGTGCTGTTGCATTGCAGTGAATAAAATAAATATTTGTGCATTAAATAGACAACTGCTTTTGGAATGCAATAAAGAACGTCTTGTGCATTGGCGATTAGTGCTTTTGCGTTGCGTGCATACAATTCTTGTTGTGCACTGAAGAGTTCTTGTACATTGCAATGCATATCATAAATCTTTGTGCAATGAAGTCATTAGTGATTTTTTTGACATTGCAATACATACAAGACTTGATATGCATTGAAGAGTTTAGTGCTTTTGCATTGCAATGCATATAAGAAATCGTTGTGCATTCGGGTTAATTGCTGTTGCATTGCAATGTATATATGAAATTGTTGTGCAATGAATAGACAACCGTTTTTGCAATGCATAAAATAACCTTTTTATGCATTGATGAGATTAGTGCATTGCAATGCAAATAAGAATCGTTCGCATTGAATAGACGACTGCTTTTGCAATACATAAAATAACTTGTGCATTGAAAAATTTAGTGCTTTTGCATTGCATTGCATCAAGATCTGATGTGCTTAAAGAGATAAGTGCTTTTGCATGAAACAACTTGTTGTGTATTGAACAGATTAGTATTTTTAGATTACATTGCATATAAGAAATAGCTGTGCAATCAATAGACAACTGCTTTCAATGCAGAAAACAACTTGATGTGCATTGAAGATATTAGTGCTGTTGCATTGCAGTGAATAAAATAAATATTAAATAGACAACTTCTTTTGGAATGCAATAAAAGAACGTCTTATGCATTGACGAGATTAGTGCTTTTGCGTTGCGTGCATACAATTCTTGTTGTGCACTGAAGAGTTCTTGTACATGTAATAAATATTTGTGCAATGAAGTCATTAGTGATTTTTGGACATTGCAATACATACACGACTTGATGTACATTGAATAGTTTAGTGCTTTTGCATTGCAATGCATTTAAGAAATATTTGTGCATTGAAAAGATCATTGCTGTTACATTGCAGTGAAAAAAAGAATGTGCTGTGCATTGAGTAGAGAACTGCTTTTGCAATGCATAAAAACCACACCACCACACCTGTCCCTAACTTTACCTGTATCCCACCTCGATATCAGCAAAAGTGTGTGCAATACAATATGTACACAGTAAATTTTACTTATTTTTTTGATGCAAGTACATAGCAATTAAGGCCACCTAATATAAAGTGGGGCCATACATGAACCTCATGGAATGTATATGGATGATTACAAAACATTACAACATTTTAAATTTGCCGCCATTCTCTAATCTCCACTAATATAAGAATTTTTTTTTAACATTTAGAGTGTCTTTATTGAGTTTTAGGTATTTAATTTGATGCTGGAAAGTGTATAATTATTTTTTACTTTTCCTCAGTTATATAGTGTCATCATTAACATTTGTGTTAATAAAAATAGGATTAGCCTATGCCCTGTATGTCATCGATGAGCTACTTCGAAGATGTGAGGACAAGAACATACACCTGCGAGTAGTGTATGACATTGCCTGTGTTGTTGCCTCACATTTGCATGTAAGTACTTTTTTCTGTATAAAACTGAATTATTGTTTTGAGAAAGGACCATGACATATTTACTCAAAATTATGCCATACTGGGTTCGATCAGAAATCAGGGAAGGACATACTTCACAACATCTCCTTGGCCGTACCAGCATTTCATGTTTATGGACACAAATTGCCCTGCCAGGTAATTCATTGAATTTATTTACTCCCTGTTTGGCCTCCATATTCCTGTATATCAACTGCACGGCTGAAATTAAGTAGATGTGCATAAAAGAAATCTTTAATCTAGCATTTTCCAACCTGGTGTTTGTCTAAACTTGTTTTAGAGATGCACCCTTTAGGACATTACAGTGGAAACTGCTCATCTCAAATCTGTCTGGGTCAAATCACTATAAGCAGATGGTTGTTATAACCAAATTTGTTTTATGCAGATTACTATCTAATTTGTATACTTACTATATTAATATAAAGTAATAAAATGAACAGCTTTGATATTTTTCTGATTTATAAAATTAAATAATATAAGCTATAAAAGCCAGCAGAGCAGTAACACTCCGTAGACCACAGCAATGTGAGTAGAGGAAAACATCACATGACGCACAGCAAGCATGTACACACACACACACCAAACACACACAATATGAACATGGTAAGCGGACTATTTGATTACTCTAAGCAAATTATTTACACAGCATTTCTATAGGAATGATTAAGTTTGAATGAAGTTTTTGATCTGGATCATGCTCAGTGACAGTATCTGTGATATTCTACCACTTTGCTTTAATCACAGATCAAGTACAGCACTAGGCGGCTCAATGGATTTGGGCTCACAGACGGGAAGGAATGGAAAGGCTGTGGTCTTTCCTCCGAAGATTTGCCAGAGTCACAAAGGAGATGACTCCATCTCATCGCCTTGACCTGTTGACCGATGGCCTTTTGCATTATGGACGGAGAAATCAACTGACCTAGGTTTGTCCACTGCTGCATAACCTATCAAAATTCTGTGTTGGTGGTTCATTGTTTATACATTTTATATTTTCTGGAGTGAAGCTGATCACTCACAAATTGGTCAGCATAAGTGAATTAAACTGTCTTTGCAGAGATACAGCTCCTGCAAAGACTTGACAAAACAGAGAAAATATTGATTCTTGCTCAAGAAGACATCTCCTCAGTCATCAGAGAGGCACCAGGTAAACAGTGCACATAAGAAGCAGGTAGCAATAGTCGTAAATGGCAGAATTTTAGATTCCATTTACAAGCGGAGTATGCAGTATTGATGTTGTCTTGTTTCCTGTTATTTTTGTTGTCTAGTGTTGGTTTCTGAGGAGACATGGAGAAATGGATGAAAAGGGAGATGGAGCTAGCTCAACAGAAACAGAAACCAATAAGTAAGCAACTAAAGTGAATGCATTTCTTGAATACTGTTTGAAGGTCATGAATATTATTAGCAAAGATATTGCAAATATATTATACTTAACTTTCCGTGTACAGTAATGAAATACAAACAGTAGTAATGTCTTTATCTGTTCTCCAGACACTGTCTGTAGATGGAAAAGGGACTACATCTTCAAGCTGATTCAGTTCTATAAGTTCAAGTAAGAGTTCAATGTTTTTATGTAAGACTATATGGTAATTACAGCCATCTTAAAGTGCTCTGCTGATGAGCCTAGGTGTTATTACAGCAACAGCATAGTTTTGAAGGAAACTGTCACAATGGTTATAAATTAAGAGTTGCTGTAATACTGCAGTAATTTAATATGGTGTGATTAGTAATAATTTACTACCAAGGCCTCCTTATAACGGATACACTGTTTGGTCAGGTGTACCACGGTAATGCTTTCTGCTTGGTGAATTTTTGTGCTGTGTTTTGTTTTTGTAATGTATAGATCTGGGACTCATGAGTCGGACATGGAGTGTGAAAGCGGAGTAAGTAAGCAGTAATCTGTCTGTTACCGTTCTCTGAGCAAGTGTATAAATAACAATTAATAAGATTTATTTGCTGATCATTGTAGAATTGAGGACTTTGTGCAGAACATGGAGAAAAACACCGGATTGGGAGAAGATGGCAGAATCTGATTCAGACTTCCAGTCTACCCTTAAAGATGTTGACTGTGAACTCCGAGGCCAACTTATCTGCAGGGCTAGAACTGAAGCAAGGGAGAGAGCAGTTCTCCTCCATCTGAAAAAAAAATATCCAGGTAAAGTGCTGTGGATAGATACATTAAGATCAACTTTGAAAAGGACCATAATACAAATGAATACATTAATTTATCTGTATGCGTGTTTTCTAACTTTGCTACAGATGGGCAGGGAATTGTCATTAGGCTGTCCAAGCAGGTTGGCAGCTCCAACAAGAGACTGAGACAGGCCATACAAGAATACAACCGCATTCAGTGGCCACCGCAGATGAGCATCTTCCCTACAACAATGGATTTTCAGGAAGCATGCGATCCTCTTGGCATGTCTACTTCTGCTTTGATGACACTGTAAGTATAGTTACCTAACCCCAGCAACCACACAGCAGTCACTCTAGAAACAACCTGACAACTGCTTACTAACCACAACTACATGCCCATCATTTTAAAAACCACCTGGTAACATGACATGGCACTTATTTCTTTTGTCTTCCAGACTGAAGAAGATAATGTTTCGAGGAGTCTAAAAGGCGAGGGATTGATGCTTTGCATATGAAGACTCGAGCAGCTGAAGAAAAGTGCATGCTTTACCAGGAAATGAGAACTGTAACTCAACACCTCCATCAGCAGCATGCCTTTCTGTGCTCTGCCATCAAAGACACAGATCAGCCTGGTCCAAAAGCTGCTCTTATCCAACGTCTCCAACAGCTGGAAAGAAAACGACATCAAGCCACTGTGATGTTTCATACATATGTACCAGACATTGTTCCTTTAGACAACCCATACTGTCAGGCCCTTCCCATGTCAAGCATACAAACATTGGTATCAATGCTGATGGTGATGTTGACAATGAGGATGACACTGAGGATGACAATGAGTAGAAAAAAAGTCCCAACTGGCCTAAAATCCTCAGAATGTATATTCAAACCTGCACTTCAAAAACTTTTTTAATCCTAATAAATATTTTCCTGATCTCTCAAAAGATGTGTTTTACTAGGTACTGTATTTAAGCACAAATACAGTTTGTTTACTAAATTGTTTGTTTACAATGTTGCCATATTACTTAGTTACTGTATGTGGTCAATGTGTGGGGGGTGTTTTGTTTTTTTGTGAGCTCACCAAATCAAATTCCCTTCGAATGAGTTGAAATTACAATAAAGTATTGAATCTTGAATCATCTGAAGCAACTATAAGTTTGTAAAAACAATTAAAGGGAACATACAGGTGTATTGACTCTACAATACTGCTTTCCCACAATGAGTTATAGCCATTGTCAATAATTTACTTAATAAATGACATACAATGATTTTAGTCATAATCCGCAGAAAATGTGCCACATACGGTAGGTTCTTTATTCAGGACCATTATTGACTTGAAATGCTCCAGATCCAGACCTATGTAGAATAAACTTTTTTCTCTTCTTCTTCCAATTGGCTGCTTTCATTTTATGTTCACATTCTTTGTTCAGTGAATGCATCTTACAGTTGTATTTTTATCTTGCATTTAGTTGCTATGGTGGTTGCTATTGACGCTACTATGCTGAAATCACGCAGCTGGCATTACATACTTCCGCCCTACAGCAGTTTATTCACAGGCACTTTTTTAAATTATAAATGCTAAATTCAACATTTGTCCACAGAAAAACCACAACTTGATAACTCAACAATACGATATGTTCATGTTAACACTTTAATAATTTCTCCTTCGATTCTGAGAAATACGGAAGTATGTTGTGTTGTGGGCGGGGTTCACGTGTTCAACTCCTGTTTCGGCTAAAATATCTTAAATAAACCAACATACTTAAATTTCTTAACGTAGATCATCTAGATACAGTATAATTAATAGCTTGGCTGCAATAGATATTAGATATATTCAGTAGATATATCTTTTTACAACCCTAATTTACAACCCTAATTTGAAAACCAGAAAAACTACAACTGTCCTGATTTGTATCTAGCTGCATTGAGTAGCTATAGGGAATTGTAGTTTTTACAATATTAGTGTTTTTCTTAGAATTGGAGGCTGTAAATAGTGAGTTGAGAGTACAGTGAGGAGTTTAGGGGGACTGTAAAAACTTCTATGTGATCAGATTTTAAATTTAAAAAATTTAAATGGGTTAAAGTTATTTTTATCTATTTATTTTTAACCATACTTGACAGTGTCCCAAATTGTTGACTATATTCACATAACTGAGGACAAGAGCTCTCTATAACAGTTGGTCCCATGTCTTTAGCCTTTTATTGCTTAATTATAAGCCTTCAAACATGCACCAAGGTGATGTTTCAAAGGTCAGTATTTTGAAACAGGAGCCATGTCGAATCTTCATACTTACATATGTTACTCTCCATGTCAAGGCCTTTCTAACGATGTATTTAGTTTAGCTCTACAACAAAGTTAAACATTTTCTCATTTCACGTACACAAGCCATTCCTGCTGTAGTTTAATAGAGCATTCATAGAGGCTCAATAGGCATAGCCTATATATATTAAGCTTTTTGTTTGTTTTTTTGTTTGTTTCTGAATGTAAACAGATGTACAATCCCACAACATAAGGTATACCACCCTACCCCCACCCCACCCAGAGGTTTGTTTTGCTATCTAAGTGAGGACATTCCATAGACATAATGGTTTTACAAACTGTACATTATATCCCCTACACCCCTATTTATACAAATTTGTGTCTTCATAAATCACAAAAGATGGATGCATGTTTTCTCTGTCCATGTTACCAAAATTTGTAGTGGGAAAAATGTATTTAATCAATAGAAGAAAATAAAATCATAGAGGAGAGTGATTTTAACAATATGTATGAATTTGTTTTAACACATATAATCATTATTGTAGTATGCTTAACATGTAGTTTGCTACATGTCCTTAGAATTTAACTGAAAGGGTTATTTCTGTGTGAGAACGCGCCTGTCCTCCTCGCATAAACTGACAATAAAGTTTATTTCTCAGAATCCAAGGAGAAACAATTGATATCCTTAACACAGATAAAATGATACCCTTCATTTTTTTTCTCTTAAATGTTAATCATTAAAAGAAAAGCATAACACGGTGAATGTGTAGAAAATACTTCTGATGGAAGTATGTCATGTGAACTAGGTGGCTTCAGTGAAAGCAGCGTCCATAGCAACCATTATATTTAATGTTTAAAAATTTAATTGTAGTGTATACCAAAGTTTTCACAAGTATCTCTGACATAAACCATCTTTTCAATAACCATTTTGCCAAACATCTCCCAGTGACAGCAGGACTGTAAACAATTGAAAGTTACATAAAGCATTTGATCATAACATGAAATACTTTGACCCACTGTTTTGTATATAATGGTAAGGTGCTTGCTAACACCCAGCCCTCCAGAACCAGTGATAAAACATGCTATATATAAAAACATGGAGACTCAATTCAGTACAATAGAACTTTATTGGTCCCCACATGGCACAGTTTAAAGGAGACCACATTGATGGTGCCAACAAAGCGACAACAATAAATAAAAGTTAGGGAATTGAAATGAACAAAAATATATTTTCTTCTTACAAGTGAAGTGTAATCATTACAACGAATTTGCAGCATATAAATTATATTTTAATGAAAAAGATGAAAAGGCACTTAATACATTTTAAAATGTGTGTGTGTGTGTGTGTGTGTGTGGGGTACAAAGTAAAAACAACTCAAACAAGGAATGCAGTAATAAAATAGGTTCAGGGTGTTTGCATGATGTTTTGACACTGGCAGTGGAGGCACATTTTCTTTTAAAACCACATGCAGTGTGTGACCATGATTGGCACACTGTGCACTGTGACCATGAACGCCACTTCTTTCTTGCGTTCTTCTTCTTGTCATCAAAATGGATATGGCAGACACAGCACAAATTGCCTCCATCTACCAAAGGAAAAACACAAATATTTTGGAAGTCAAACCAGTTAGTTGAAAGCATACTCATCACCATATTCAAAGCAAAGTTCTCGAAGGCAGCTTGTTGCCAATTTTCATCTGTTGCCAAATGAAAATGTGGATATTGCACATCAATTCATCTCAGGTCTTGCTGATGCTCAATCCTAAGATTAAAGCAGGTCAACAAAGAAGAGTTCCTGGGTTCCATTTCATAAAGCGGCTTTAATATAACCCTGAAATAAGAAAATAAGGTTTGCCATTTCAGAAATAGATGTAAATCAAACCTGAGACAGAGGGGTAACCCAGTTTTAATTGATTATGTATTCGCACGTTCTGCCTGGAATCTGCCCCTTGAAAGACTTACAAGTGAATCTAGTTAAATGCTGTTGTATGGTAAATGAAAGGATTGGAGAGTGATTTGTCAGTTTGTCACTGTCTAATTTTTAGTCTATGCTTCTGTTTCCATATCTGTTCTTATTGTAATCTGTTAAATGTTTTTTTTTCTGCGCTGCTGCTAGTCTTGCCAGGTCTACTATGAGGTAGAGCCAACACGATCTCATGACAATGCGTATAAATAGCAGTGTGCAATCTGTAGAATGTATACGCCAAAATGAGTTTTGGCGTGCATATGGTACGTCGTTTTTGGCGTGCATGTAATCTTTATGGCGTGTATATGACACGCTTTTGGGTAGGGTGAGGGTGGGGGTGTGGGGTTAGTACATACGCCATTAAAGTGCGTATCATATGCACGCCAAAAACGACGTACCATATGCACGCCAAAATGAGTTTTGGCGTATACATTCTACGAGATTGCACACTCGTACTATTGATACGCATTTTCGTGAGATCGGGCTCGGTAGAGCTCATTCGTCTCAATGGGACTTCCTGGTAAATAAAAATAACCCCAATGTGGAAAGATACCTTTATCTGCAGTCATCACAATGGCTACAGTTGTGTCTGTTTCTGTGGAATCTTCTTCCATCTGCTGTGCACCTTAAGTAAATAAAACAAAACAAAACACAATAACAACTTTAATACAAATTTTGAATCTTAATCACAAATGTATAATTCAGTTTGTCAGCATTTATGCTGTCAATAGTTAATTAGTAAATCAGTGATTAAAAATAGACAGTCACATTATTTGCATCTAAATCTCAACAGCCAATTCAAAGTATAAAATGATCAGAATACCAACCTTATATATGCTGTTTAATGTCACCTGGATAAATACTGTCTCCATAAAATGTAATTTTTAAAAGTTTTGGAATTAAGCAATACCAAAATTTGTAGCATTTGAGTAAAATGTATTACGATTACCATTTTCACACATGGCCTCTAATATTTCCTCCACCGACTTTGCCTGGACAGCATCTGCTGTGTCTGTTGATTTGAAAACATTAAACCATAACACAAAGGTGAAAATTTTATATTTTGATTTTATTTTATTATTTCAATAATGTATACAGTGGTCAAATGTGCTGTTTAATGACCACTGTTGTATATCTATTAAACTATGCTTCTTAAAGGGATAGTTCACCCAAAAATGAAAAATAGCCCATGATTTACTCACCCTCAAGTCAACCTAGGTGTATATGACTTTATTCTTTCAGACGATTACAATCAGAATTATATTAAAAAAGGGCCTCCTGAAACGAAGTGATGCTTTTGTGTAAGAAAAATTAAGACTTTATAGACTAAAACTAAAGCTTTGACGGCTCTCATGGATAGGGCTGGGCAACAAACTCAAGCCCCTCTTCTCTTATATCGAAAGTCTCTGCCATTTCTCTTTTCAAAATTATTGTTTTCTTTTCAAAAATATCACTTAGCTTCAAAAGGCCTTTATAAACCCCTGGAGGAATGTGGAGTTATATTATGGATAGATGCACTTTTATGACAGATAGATGCACTTATGATGGATAGATGCACTTATGATGGATAAATGCACTTATGATGGATAAATGCACTTATGATGGATAGATGCACTTATGATGGATAAATGCACTTAAGATGGATAGATGCACTTATGATGGATAGATGCACTTATGATGGATAGATGCACTTATGATGCACTTATGATGGATAGATGCACTTATGATGGATAGATGCACTTTTATGATGGATAGATGCACTTATGATGGATAGATGCACTTATGATGGATAGATGCACTTTTATGATGGATAGATGCACTTATGATGGATAGATGCACTTATGATGGATAGATGCACTTATGATGGATTACATTCTACATTACATTTTAAAAACCTGCATGTAATTACATCTGTAATTAATTTCTGTAGTTACATTTGTAATTACACAGTTGACACTTCCCTTACCCCTAACCCTACCCTTAAACTTACCCATCCCACCACACCTGTCCCTAACCCTACCTGTATCCCACCTCAATATCAGCAAAAGTGTTTTGCAATACAATATGAACACAGTAAGTACATGTTACTTATTTTTTTATGTAAGTATGCACTTATGATGGATAGATGCCCACCTAATATAAAGATGGATAGATGCACTTATGATGGATAAATGCACTTAAGATGGATAGATGCACTTATGATGGATAGATGCACTTATGATGCACTTATGATCGATAGATGCACTTATGATGGATAGATGCACTTATGATGGATAGATGCACTTATGATGCACTTATGATGGATAGATGCACTTATGATGGATAGATGCACTTATGATGGATAGATGCTGCACTTTTATGATGGATAAATGCACTTATGATGGATAGATGCACTTATGATGGATAGATGCACTTATGATGGATAGATGCACTTATGATGGATAGATGCTGCACTTTTATGATGGATAGATGCACTTATGATGGATAGATGCACTTATGATGGATAGATGCACTTATGATGGATAGATGCACTTATGATGGATAGATGCACTTTTATGATGGATAGATGCACTTATGATGGATAGATGCACTTATGATGGATAGATGCACTTATGATGGATAGATGCTGCACTTTTATGATAGATTCTGCACTTTTATGATGGATAGATGCTGCACTTTATGGACTTCAAGAATGACCCAACAAGTCACTGCCATTATAAAGCTTTAATTAGGCAGGACATTTTTAATATAACACTGATTTTATTCATCTGAAAGAAGAATCAGGGATGCAAACATATGTATGTTCTGATTATCACGACAGGCTAAATCTGAGCCTGTCTGAGTTTTGTCGACAGACAGAACTCGTTATTCTCTATGCAGGAAAAACCCTGTATAACATTATAAACCAACAATACCTAACCTGCAGTGATCTTACCAAAACGTTGCCAGTAAGACGGGAAGGCGCAGCGCCGAACTCTGGTCTCGGGGAGAACTGTTGCAGTGGCAGATACCACAGACATTAAAAGATGCGCAGCCAGAAGAAACACTAGCGGTTCACCCATGCTCATTAGCACTCAGTGTTTTGATTTACTAGCTCATATTTACTGTTTGGTGGAAGCAATCCAGAATTACTGTTGGTGAAACTATAATCAGACACCCCGCCCCCATCTAAAAGTCGGCTCGGGTTATGTATATAACCCTTGTTCCCTGAGAAAGGAACGAGCACTGCGCCGGACGACGATTTGGGGATGCTCCCTAAGCATCAGCGAATCTGAAGTCTGAATAAACACTAGTCCAATCCGATTGGTCGTGCGTGATGACGCCATTGTGACGGCATACCGGAAAGTATAAAAGGAGCGGCGCGTAATGGCGGCAGCTATTGCTCTGAAGCATGCGCTCCAGGCGTGCCGAGGTGCGGCGACGCGACGCAGTGCTCGTTCCCTTTCTCAGGGAACAAGGGTTATATACATAACCCGAGCCGTTCCCTTCGAGGAACTCACACTGCGTCGGGACGACGATTTGAACGAGTACCCACTAGGCCACACCGAGGGTAGTGCCTGCCCTAGTGTGAAGCCGGAGACCGGGCACAGCTAGGACTGGAGCACCCTAGCGCCAGGCGTCGTAGGGAGATGTAGGCTATAAAACCTAATAAAGGTGTGTGGGTAGCCCACCGCCGCCGCAGATATCCTGCAAGGGGACCCCAGAAAGGAGGGCCACCAAGAGGCCATGCCTCTGGTGGAATGAGCCCTCACTGCCATAGGTGAAGGCAAACTGCACCTGATAAGCCATGGTTATCGCCTGGACAATCCAATTACTGATTGTCTGAGTAGACGCAGGCAATCCTTTCTTGGGTGAGCCGAAACACACCAAAAGTTGTTGGGACCTCCTCCACTGTGCCGACTTCTCCAAGTACACTCTGAGTGCCCTAACCGGGCAGAGCAGGTGAAGCCTCTCCTCTTCCGCCGTCACGTGAGGCGGAGGATGGAATGCCTGCAGAACCAAAGACCTGACCACCCTTGATGGGACCTTAGGCACGTAGCCTGGCCTAGGGTGTAAGATGGCTTTTACTCCACCCGGGGCAAACTCCAGGCAAGTTGGCGTTACCGCCAAGGCCTGGAGATCACCCACTCTCCTCAGAGAGGTAATGGCGAGGAGAAAAGCCACCTTAAGGGTCAGGTTCTTTGGTTCAGCCGACTCCAATGGCTCGAAGGGGGCCTCAGCCAGCCCTCCGAGAACCACTGCCAGATCCCAAGTTGGAACTCTGGATTGAGCCACAGGCCTCATCCTCCGAACCCCACGGAGGAACTGTACAACCAACTGGTGCCTACCCAAAGGCCCATCACCCGTAGGAGTGTGGAAAGCCGCAATGGCAGCCACGTACACCTTGAGTGTGGACGGGGTTAGACCCGCAGAGAAGCGATCTTGGAGGAACTCCAGCACTGAAGCCACCGGGCAGTTAACTGGGTCCACCTCACGCTCTGCACCAAGTGGAAAATACATTCCACTTGAGGCTGTACAGTCTCCTTGTAGACGGAGCCCTGGAACTGAGTAACGTCTCTACCACCTCTGCCGACAGGCCAGCCTCTAGGTACCTGGCCCCTCAGGGCCAGACCCAAAGGTTCCAAATCTCGGGCCGGGGTAAAATATTGTACCCGCCTGAGACAGGAGATCCCTCCTCAGAGGAATCTGCCACGGATGACCTGCCAGCAGAGCTATGATATCCGAGAACCATACTGGTCGGCCAACAGGGTGCTACCAGAAGTAGGCTGACCCCTTGTTGACGGACCCTCTCCAGGACTCCCGGGAGCAGAGCAATCGGGGGAAATGCGTACAGACGCAGCCTCGGCCACGTCTGAACCATGGCATCCAACCCCAGCGGGATGCGTGAGGGAGAACCACAGTGGACAGTGGGACGTCTCTCGAGACGCAAATAGGTCCACTTCCACTGGGCCGAACCTCTTGCATATGGCCTCCACCACCTCTGGGTGGAGCCGCCACTCCCCGGGCCTCAGCCCCTGCCTCGACAGGATGTCTGCTCCCTGATTTTGGACCCCCGGGACATACATTGCCCTGATGGACAACAGTTTCCCTTGGGACCACAGGAGGATTAGATGCGCCAGTCTGCACAGAGGGCACGACCTGAACCCTCCCTGATGATTGAGGTACGCTACGACAGCCGTATTGTCTGTCCGCACCAGGACATGTTGGCTGCGGAGGTCCGGGAAAAAGCTCCTGAGAGCTTTGTAGACCGCCAGCATCTCCAGGCAACTTATATGCCAGGAGGAATGACGGCCCCCATAGGCCCCTCGCAAAGCGGCCGTCCATGACCGCGCCCCAGCCAGTGAGGGAGGCGTCTGTTGAAACGGATTCCCGGCAACAGGACGCTCCCAACACTGGCCCCTGGGACAGAAACCAAGGTTTCTTCCATATGACTAGGGAACGAAGGCCACTGCGCGTTACCCTGATCATACAGAATGGATTTCCCCTCAAGGAAAGTCACCTGGTTTACTTCGTATCAGGACATGGTGGCCGCGGAGGTCCGGGAAAAAGCCCCTCAGAGCTTTGTAGACCGCCAGCATCTCCAGGCAGTAAATGTGCCAGGAGAAATGCCGGGTCTCCCACAGACCTCTCGCAAAGCGGCCGCCATGACCACGTCCCAGCCAGTGAGGGAGGCATCCGTTGAAACGGTCTTCCGGCAACGTGATGCTCCCAACACTGGCCCCTGGGACAGAAACCAAGGTTTCTTCCATATGACTAGGAGCGAAGGCATCTGCGGCGTTACCCTGATCATACAGAACGGTTTTCCTCGAGAAAACCCCTGATTCCCAGCCACCACTGTAAGGGTCTCGTGCAGCAGGCCAAAAGATATTCTGTTGGACGCAGCCGCAATGAGCCCCAGCAGTCCTTAAAACTGCTTCACAGTGATGCTGTGGCCTAGCTTCACTTTAGAGACCACCGCCCGTATGGACTCAATACGTGCGGGAGACAGTGTGCCCACAACGTAGAGACTCACACGACTCCCAGGAACACTGTTCTCTGAGAAGGCGTCAACACGCTACTGCGTGTAGAGTCTCAACCCCAAGCACTGAGAGCAGCCAAGGGCGACACCTCAATGCCGAACTGCTGCTACCACAGAGGGGAAGGGCTAGGCCGTATGGGCGAACCCGATGTTGGCACGCTTTGCCCCCAAAAGCAAACCTCAGGAACTTCCTGTGACACAGAAGGATGGATACAGGGAAGCCTGCGTCCTCTTTAGACCCGTCGTGACAGACCAGTCCTCAGACTGGATCTGAATCACAACGGAGGAACTGTAAGCATCTTGAATCTGAATCTCCTCAGAGAACGATTCAAGAACCTCAGATCTAAAGTTTGGACTCAACTCGCCATCCTTCTTAGGAACTATGAAGTACCGGCTGTAGAACCCGGACTCCCTGTCTGGCGGAGGAGCACCTTCTGTGGCCTCCTTACCAACGGGGAGTGGACTTCCTGTTCCATTACCCGAACCTGCCCAGGGACCACTGCAGTCCAGACCACCCCACTGAAATTCGGGGGAAGGTAACTGAACTGCAGTCTGTATTCCCTTCTCTACAGTACGCAGGGCCCATGCAGATAGCTATGCGGAGGCATAACCATGCGCCAAGATAATCTGCTAAGGAACCAGCCTCTCGAGGCCGGCCTCGGTGTCAACCGAGCCTCCTCCCGACCCCTGAAGCGGCTAACCGGCAGGGTGAAATCGAGAAGATTTTCGGTGTGCGTGACGCGTTTGCGGACTGCCGCAAGTCTTGCTAGAGGCGGCTGGTGCAGCAGCGCGCGGGTAAACGATGTGGCCCGAAGCATACTTGATGGCGGGAGCACAGCATCGATTCGAAAACTCCACAGGAGGCGACCTAAATCGCTCCTACCGGGAGAGGCGTCGGGTGTTACACGAGCCTCGTCCCAAACCCCTGAAGCGGCTGACCGGCAGGGAGTAGTTGGGAACGAGCCTCTGTGTGCGGACGCGAGCTGCCCAGCCGCAGGTCTTTTCAGAGGCGGCTGGAGCAGTGTGCGTTCGCGGGAAATCGATGTGGCCAGCGTCATAGGCGGCGGGATTACCACATCGATTTCCCAGAGCGCCGCGGAAGAAGCAACCTCAGTTGCCTTCGCGGAGCCTCATCTAAGGAGCAGCTCTACAGGGCCGCACGCTAGGGCGGACACTGGGAATAGCAATTGCCTGAAACTGATGTGTCCCGCAGGCCACAAGGCGGCGAGAACGACATCGACTTCAGGAGGGCTCCACCTAGATGAATATCCAGACAAGTCACCTGGTCTGAATGATAGGCTGAATAAAAATACATCTAACTCCTCAAAGTCAGATAATATTTTAATTTAATTCCTTGGAATTAAATACAGCCACAATAAGGTGAAACATGGTCTGAATGATAGGCTGAATATCTAACTCCTCAAAGTCAGATTATATTTTATTTAATTCCTCAGAATTAAATGTAGCCATAATCCTCAGACGACACTGTTTTATTGTATTTATACGGACTCATAAACCACACGTTGCCTCAGCAACGTGGTTCAACTCCGTCATAGTACAATTGGCTTTCATCACGAGAAAAAGCCAAACAGTATCACGGTGAAACATGGTCTGAATGACAGGCTGAATATAACTCCTTAGAGTCAAATAATATTTCATTTAAATCCTCAGACTTAAATGATCATCAGGCAATACTGTTTTATCGTCAACCAGTATTCCATGCACACCGATCGCGTGTGTTCACCTTAATAGCAGACCCATACCTGCACGCTGCCTCGGCAATCGTGAGATTGAGTCTTGCATATAAGAAGTGGCGAGCTCGTTATAACCGACTGCCCGATGCTGAGCACGTCTAATTCCCCAGAATCAGACCGTTCACATCGGGTCCTCCGCCCCGGGGGAAGAAGCCGCATCGCGGGCTTCCACACGGGGAAGGAGAACATCTGAACTGACAGACAAAGACTGGGAAGATGCCTCAGCAGTCCCAAGTCTCGCTGACATGTCCATCCGTGAGCCCCATGACCGGCCTCGCCGCACCGCCTCGGCGAATGCGGGACCGATCCACAGGGCTCACGAGGCTGGCCGGCCTCATCGAACACGGCCAGCCGAGCGGAGCAGCCTGAGTGTCAGCTTCTCACAATGCTCACAAGCGGCTCCCTCGAGAGCCGCCCGAGCATGCTGAACACCCAGGCATTGCACACAAAGCAGGTGTGCATCCGAGCCCGAAATGTAGCGGGACACGGATGCACACACTGCTTAAACTCTCTTGCTTTCTCTCGCCTACTTCTTTCACACACTTGCACAACTGGACAAACAACAGTAAATAGACAGACAATCACAGAGAGCGCTATGCTGAAGAGCAATAACTGCCGCCATTACGCGCCGGCTCCCCTTTTATACTTCCGGGTATGCCGTCACAATGACGTCATCACGCACGACCAATCGGATTGGACTAGTGTTTATTCAGACTTCAGATTCGCTGATGCTTAGGGAGCATCCCCAAATCGTCGTCCCGACGCAGTGTGAGTTCCCTCGAAAGGGAACTTCGGATCGATTCACACAAGTCACCCAAAATGACGTGAAAAAAGCGGGAGCGCGAAAAAGCGCTGTTTGCATCCCTGAAGAATGTCATATACACTTAGGATGACTTGAGGGGGAGTAAATTATGGGATAATTTTAATTTTTGGGTGAACTAAACCTTTAAGTTTAATGTTATATTTATTTAAAGATAAAATAAAAACAACTCAGCGTACCTTCTGCATCCATGTGCTCTGACATTCCCTCTGCCATGTCAGTGGGGTTGAATTGTGCAGCATCTGATTGATATTTTTAGGGGAAAAAAAAAAAGAGTGTAGCATGAGCATAACAAATAATTGGCCTTCCTGCATTACTGGAGAAAAATAATTAATCACATAGCAGTATCAATGAAGGAATGTAATTTGCAAGAATTATATACATATAATTGAATTAGTGAATAGTTTGATGAGCGTGAAAAGAGAAAACCATTACCAAGGGCCACAGTCACTAGTCACATTTAACTAAACAGCTATAGGACATTCTGGAGAGAGGTTCCTTTTAGAAATTGTGTTCCATTATAATGCCGAAACTGAGAAATATTGTCACATTCCTTACAAACTGTCAAAGACACATACAGAATCTATAACCTGAATCTGTTCCAATTAAATTGTATTTATATAGTGCCAATTCATAACTTCTCACAGCATTTTTCAAACATAGTAGGTCTAGAACATACTCTTTATAATTATTAACAAAGACCCAACAATTCCCACCATGAACAAGCACTAGGTACCAGAGGCAAGGAAAAACTTCCTTTTAAAGGGGTCATGTGATGATTCTAAAAAGAACATTATTTTGTGTATTTGGTTTAATGCAATGTGTTTATGCGGTTTTAGATTTAAAAAAGTAATTGCTTCTCTATGCCCTGCCTTTCTGCAACACGTTGAAAGTATCGGATTGGTAAACTTGCATGTTACACGGTCTGTGCTCTCCCAGGTCTTCCGAAATGCGCAGCACGGTCGAATATTTGGGTTGTGCTGTTCTAGAACAGAGTTGTAACTAAAGCTTAGCCACTGTTTTCTAATTGTCTCCTCTTTTGGAAGGCCAAACAAAGTAGTTTGGCTTTTCGGGGAATTTAAAAAGCTTAACGAAAACACAGCGTCTCAATGACATGGTGGCGCCGACGGGAATAAAAGTTATGCCTATTTTCTTTGCGTATACATTTGGGTGGTGTTATGAAACTCTATCCCCGTAGACTGACATAGATTTGTCGTGTGTTTGAATGAAGTGTGGAAGGTGTGGCTGAGCCTTAACTTTTACAAAGAATATCTCTTTCGGTTTGAGTCTTTGAACTTTGCAGATCTTATACATGCACAAACAGCTATTTAGCACACTTAAGAGAAAGGAAAACAAGAAATCGCATCATGACCCCTTTAAGAGGCAGAAACCTCAAGCAGAACCAAGGCTCAGGGTGGGCAGCTAATCCGCCT
Organism: Gobiocypris rarus; assembly: GCA_023029165.1. Taxonomy (NCBI): domain Eukaryota; kingdom Metazoa; phylum Chordata; class Actinopteri; order Cypriniformes; family Gobionidae; genus Gobiocypris; species Gobiocypris rarus. The sequence continues at coordinate 353,214 of JAFJHK010000022.1, read as the reverse complement.
TGACCAAGTTGGGATGAAGAGACGGAGAGAGTTGCAATGGCCCAGCACTACTCAAAAACTCACATGTAGGACTGTATTATTCTTTAGTTAACTTATTTTCCCCACTTTGCATAGAGCCAAATGATTTGCCAAAACACAAGTGGAGAAAGACAAGTCTGGTAATGTCACTTACTTACTCAAATGAAATCTCCTCGGCAGCTTTTAAAATTGCTTCCAGTTGTTTCCTTCCATAAAAGGAAGGCTTTCTGAGGGATAGGCTGTTGGGCAGTCCAACAACGTTAATGGCCATGCCCTGATTCACCAGGGACTGGTAGGGGAGCCTTCCAGTACCTCCAGCCTCCTCTGAAAGACACGCCACACACATGCATGCACACGTTACACAGTGTTACACAGTTGGACAATTGTGACTCATCTAGTTGATGTACAGGCTGCAAACAGTCATTTTGGGAAGGTGTCATAATCTAATGGTTGATGGGTACATTAGCTAATTTATTAATTTGATAATAATGCCATGGATTCATGAAGGTATATTAGGTTATCAAGATAAGCAGCTTCTTTAAATCAGTTTTAAAAGTATTTGAACTTATACTTACTATATTTTTGGTTAAAAGTTCTTGCACTTTTCCTACCAGGACACTGACTTGATCTTTAGGCATTGCGGCTGAGGAGCTGGCTACTGATGTAACAACAGACAACAATTAATTTAATAAAACTGTATTATGTATATTTGCAGTATTATGGACCAGAGTCCATTTCTGTGGATTTTCATATAACCAATACCTTTGAAATGCAGTGCAAAGTTGTTCACTGTGTCCGACGAATCAAGGAAATCAGTGGCTCCTTTGCTGCTCAGTTCGAACACCTCTAGTGTGGACTTCTGGCGGTCAAATGATAAAACGGCAGTTTCCACACCCAGATCTTCAAGCTTGGACACCTTTACAATATTTAGATAAATAATACAACCACAAAAATAGTAAATTGATACACAAAATAGACAAAACCTACTTTTAAAAATCTAACACACACTGAAGAAACAACTTATAACAGGGCTTGGCAAGGACCACCAGGGTTGCATTAACTATACATTAGCTGTGTTTACACAAATTTGACTCATGGCCATATGTGACTTCTAATGCTTCAATTGACCAACTTGATCTGAATAGAGTAGAACAACCATTAAAAATGTAGTTTGAGAGGGTGGTATGAGCCTTTGACAATTTCTTCAATGTGAGAATATTTGTTGATAGCCTTGTAAACAAAAATCATCTAGAATATTTATTTGGGATTAATTCATTTGAAATGAGGAACAAAATCTACAGATAAACAATCCAGTTGTCTGTCACAATGTTCTGATCGCATCACAATTGTTGTCAATCATCCTTCCATCTAATAATATAATAATACCTATAATGTATGAAGCATGTTTCCAAACCTCTAACTTCAGCTTTTTAAGGTGCATTTTGATTCGGGCATCCCTCATCTCAGGGCTAAGGTCCTGCCCATGTGCCCTCAGTGCTGCTGCCTCTTGAGAGTATTTCATTTTTTCTTCTTCTGCCAATGTGGCCCACCTACCCATAATATCATTCATTGAGCCTAAGGAAAAAGTAGATGCACAGAAAACTTAACACTTTAGAGTCAGCATCTCTTTTTTAAAGTAACGACAATCTGTCCAACACACTGGTTTACTTGGGTTGTGAAACCTATTTCTCTGTAACAACTCAGCAGTCTCAAACTGCTGAATGCAATTTGTGAAGTACTTGCTTGGTAGGAAGATCCTATCTTGAAAATCTGTTTCAAACCCCTGATGTAAACAGGCCACTATGTACAACAACAAACCATTTAGTATAACAATTAAAATCAGCCATTAAATTTTGTCTCTCACCTTTGTTTGAAGTATGTCTCGACAAAAAGATTGTAAGCGACAGCTCTCTAATATGAGCTTTGGCCTTTGATGGCCGGGCTCAGACGAAGCTTTTGTCATTAAACTTGATCTTTTGTAATTACCAATCCAGTTCTGAAAAAGAAAGAATAACAAAAGAGTATTACACCAATTAAACTGAATGTCAATAATTTTTATGTGATGTTGTTTGTTAGTGTAGCACTAAAGTAAACCTTACTTCTACGACACTAGTGTCCAAACCAGTGGCCGATGCAGCTCTCGGTATCAATTCGCCGCCTACTCTTGTCATTCCTTCCTTAAAGAAGGATTTCAGGGTTTCCCTTTGATTAGGACTGATTGGAGTTCTCTCTTGTTGAATAACAACACAGAAAGAAAAAGCTAGTCAGTAATATATCAGTAATAAAAAAAAGATTGCAGATCATACCATTGTTCTCAGGCACACTTGCCTATGCTTCTAGATTAGCAACTGTAAGGCTTACCTCTCTGGGCCATTTTCAAACTGGAAATTGTTGCTGTAAAGGGAGACAAAAAAGTTAGGTAAAGAGAAATTAATGTTACACAGGCAAGCAGACAGCTAGATAAACAGACTGACATGCAGACCTGTGCTTTTGAGTTTTATTTTTTCAAGTTCAATGTCGAGGACAGCAATAAATGTGACACACACCGACACCACATTTACTTCTCTTTTTACTTCTAATATATTGCCATTTGTCTTTTGCATGAATGTAATTGTAAGCTTCCTCGTGTGAGATCAAATCCATCTAAGCTTTGTTCAAATCTACAGAACTTCATTTTACATTCTAGTCAAGATCCCAAGGTTTCCAAACTACCATCAAATACGTATTGGGTTTTAATATTTCACTTAAATTAATCAATATGAGTCTTACAGCGTGGAAAAAGTCCTTTTTACAGGCTAACTTTGCATTTAACTAGTAAACTAAATTTCCCCATTAGCTTCAGATGTAAAAATATGCTTATTAGCAACGTAAATGCTGACATAAAGCCAGGCAAAATACAGAAATGGGGCCCTATACAATTGCACATTATAACCTTGAGGTTCCTTTCACTGTTGTGATGATTAATGCTGCATGACCTTGTCCCATAGTTGTGTCCAATTATTAAATATTTAATGTACATGTTATAAATAGTTGCTTTCGTCATGTTGTAGATCCCTTGTTCACGTGTAAACGGGTAAGTTACAGTAATTTTCACTGCACAATTGTTTACACTACACAATGCTGTCTAATTTTAAACTAAATTGTATTAACCGAAAAGCATATGTAATTAATTAATTTAAATCATGAAACTTTAACAGCAATTTAATTTAACAGCAATTTATTAAAAGTTTATGGTAACTTTAGGCCTGTCACGGAATTGGTGAAATTGTGGATGAATAAATCCAATGCAAGTCAGCACACTTCAATCAAATCGCGATATGGACTACTAGTGTGTGTGGATATTAAACGGCAAAAACACTATTTAAATATGAATCCTGCATGTTTTATGTCTCTGTGCGAATGAATTGTGCTGGCGCGTCTGCCCCATTCATTCAGATTAACGTTACGCTTTTATGAGCGGACTTCCGTGACATTACGCTTTATGAACGGACTTTGTGATATTATGCGCGTTTACAAATACAATTGCAATACGGTTCTCTCAAGTAAAGCAACATAATGTATTGTTTTCCCTTATTGAGTAATTGTGAACAGTATGGTCTTACCTGAAAATATCAAGCGGGAAATATCATAGCGTTGCGCGTCATCCAGTAGATTTCCAACAACGGCGAGCTGGAATCCTCGAGGATTGGATCTGGAGTCTTCGCTTGTATTCGTATCGCTGATTGTCGATGTGGATGGATGATAGCCTTCTGAGCCTACCAGTAGGCACAGTAGGCACCTTCTAGCCCATTCCTATGCGCTGATAACCACTGATAACGCCCATTCAATCAAGTGATAACATTCGAAGCGGGTAGTGATTAAGAAATTCTGGGAGAATTGAAATCACAGATGGTGCTGGAAGCGTCCGCCCGTCTGTCCTGGGTGAAGGATCAGATCTGTACGGAGACGTCCAACATATTAATAGCGTGCACGCAAAAGACCACAGAAAGACTGCCACTATGGAAAATCCCAAAGAAGCTAGCAGAATATGATACACCGGTATTTTGTCAAATGAAAAAATTATATGGCCAGAGATGCATTGGGGATATAGAGAAATTTATTAAATATCATGATTTCCAAAAGAAAAGAAACGCTTTGAGTCAACAGGATGAGAGTGGTGAAAGAATCTGTTGAGGAGAGGAGACAAATCTAAGGGCTGTTGTGGGGGATGTGGTTGTGAGAAATGCAAACTAACAGTGTTGAATGAAATTGATAGCAGGAAGGAACATTTTTGATCGCAAAGAATGTGGCATCACAAAGAAGCCACAGCTGTTTAAAGATCATTGGTGAGTATGAACTTTGATTATGGATAACACTTTGTGATAACAAAATTAGAGCTAACAAGGGCTGTTGTGGGAAATGTGTGTGAGAAATGCAAATGAATATTGTTATAAGAAGCAGATTTATAAGAAGCAGATAACAGGGAAAGGAAGATGTTGTCTGATCACACAGAAGCTACAGCTGTTTAAAGATCATTGGTGAGTATGAACTTTGATAAGCTATGGATAACAGTTTGTGATAACAAAATTAGAGCTAACAATTTGAGAGACATGATCAGTAACTTGATCAGGCCGGATAAAGATTTTGAGACGAGAGCAAATGCTGTAAACAGCTCTGCTCTGAAGCCAGCAATTTAAAGAAATAAGCAGAACTTATTAAGAAAATGGGCAGCAATGTTTTAATTATGTTTAGAAAATTATACGGCAATTTAACTGGCTACAAATAAATTGAGAACAAGAGAAATTCAAATTTCTAGATGTTAGTGCATAACGAATAATGAATAATCATGGGTTGTAAAATGGGTGGAATGCCATTAAACCCTGAAGGAAAGATCCCAGTAACCGAGGATTGTATAATCTGATAACATTAAACCCTGAAGGAAAGATCCCAGTAACTGAGGGAATCTTATAACATTAAACCCTGAAGGAAAGATCCCAGTAACTGTGGGAATCTGATAGCTAAATGTGATTTTTGTTTTGAAAAAGCAGATGAAAGATACCATGAATTGCTGAATGACACAGAGTGTTTTAATTGTGGTCAGCGGCGCTGTGTCCACTCACCCATAAGGTGTCGAAGGTGTGACAAATGAGGCCACCACACTGAAATCTGTGAATGAAACCCAGTAAAAAGAAGGAAACAGAGATGAGATTTAAACTCTGTCTAAGAAAATAATGAAATAACAATAGGGTTTTAATAAATATGTTCTTGCTCTTCTCACTTTTGCAAAACTCTGATAATGCTTATTGGACTGAATATTGGGTTGTAAATAACTATAGGTAAGTTAATATGTTGGAAACCCTAGAAGTTGATGCTTTGGTTTCAAAAGATAAGCTTGTGCTGAGCTGTAATAAAATGATTTGCTTATCTGAATCTGGCACTACCACGTCATTTCTGGTGCTGTGGCCCTTGAGTAACACACACTCAGTCTGAGGGTGATTTGAAAGTGTGATATCAGTCTATGGATAGAGTTTAAAAGGAAAATGTCTGAAGTTTATTTGAAAACAATTTTAATTTCTAACCAGATCTCACTAGCTTGTGTGAAGAGTGAAAAGTTGCAGTGCAGATGAAGATGCAGTGTGCCAGCCCTGAAGGCCTCAGAGTCTCTCTCTCTCATTCAAACCCAGCACAAAGCTGTTATCTGAGCATGTGTCATAAGTGATGAGATACTTATGGTTAAGCACAGGGCATCAGTTGAAAATCATAGAGACAATGATTTGATAAAAAGGACATTTTGACTAATAGTTAAAGGATTGCCATGGAGGGCAATGATAGATATTTTGATGAAACAAAATGAGATGTTTTTACAAAATGAGATGTTTTTAAAATATAGAACTGAAAATGTTGTGTCTGATCTAAGCCTTCACCATGTACAGGACTGATGAATCGAGACACAAAGGTAGCAGAACATTAAACTGAAAGGACAGTTGTTCTGGCTAAATTCACTGAGTGGTGGATTTTACTGATTTAGTTGTATTGTGATAATTAACCTGTCTCCATGTTCTACCTATAGTAAGCAGACCAGATGGCTATGATGACTCTTGAATGCACTCTATGCAAAGCTCCAGAAAACATCATCTAGAGGGTCCAAAAAAAAATAAAATAAAAATTCAAGCGATGACCAATGTGCGTGAGATGATTCACCAAAGACGGGTAAGATCCTCTCTTGGCCAGTAGGGGGACAACCTAAGCCAGGGTTTCATCGACATTGGAGGCACCTCCAAGAAGGGGTGTTTTTATGTGAGGTGTGTATGAGAGTTGAGCAGATGTCTGTAAGGCCAGCAGCATCATTAAGGGAGGAGTTGTGTTTTTTTAGGGGCCGAGAGTCCAGATAGATATACAGCAGTCCGACCTAGAGATGTTCCTCTATACCGCTCACCGAAGAATCGCTTATCCAGGGAAGACCCTGAGGGAAAGTTATGATGGTAAAGGGCATTCAAGAGCCAGCTGAGACCATGCTGTGATTGTCATAAATTTTATGGAGAACAGAACAAAATGTATTAATTGGTATAAGTAAAACTGTGTGATATTGAACTAATATGTCTCTATCATAGTCTTAAATCCTGCAGGTCATTAGATATGGCATAGGATAATTCGAAGACATGGGGATGGCTTTAAGATGAGGACAGCTTTTGAAGTTCAAAAGAGAAGGTCTGGATAACAAAGGTATTTAAACAAAAGATTATAGTTTGTTCTGAGTTAAAGTCTCAGAGGCTGTTGAAAAGATTATCTGTGTAAGAGAGAGAGAGAGAGAGAGAGAGAGAGAGAGAGAGAGAGAGAGGCTGCTTGTGGAGGCAGGGATGGCACAGTGTCTGTAATCGGGCATGTTAAAGCTGAGCCAAAAACCAAAACAACCCAGCTGACTTTTCTAAAGACAACTTAATAGTGAACAGAAATGATTTGAAAATGGTTAAGAAACCAAGTAGAAGCAAATTTTGAGAATGAGCAGTTCATATTTATGCCCTGATTGAGCGTAGTGTTTTATCACTACAGATGGGTTAAGTTAAACGACAAACTTTAAAAGAAGCGTATTATTCTGAGTGATTCTGATAAAAGATGATCCAGAACATGGGACGAGCTTTAAGTTGATTGATATCCAGCTTGGTCTGTTACTGGTAATGATGATGACTACTTTTGTCATTTATGATGAGGATTTGAATTACTCTCTGGATTAGTTAAAATAGTAAGCGTAAATATAGTCTTGAGGACAGAGACAAAATGACAAATTGGCTTAAGTCATTATCTAAATTATCCAGAGAATCCATCACAATTATGAAAGGCCAGAGGGCGAACAAAGGAATATAAACTTTAAAATGAAAAGTTTTATTTTTGTGTTTCCTCCATTAAATGGAGGCAGGACATTAATTTATCTAGAGAACTACAATTAATGTAAGAGAGAAACAAAAACAAAACAAAACAAGAGGCTGTGAGGCTTTCTGTGTGACTAGGATTGAGATGGAGCAGGACAGTAATATTTTGGATTTCTGCAGAGCAGTGGACAGTGGAAAGGTGTGTCGTAGGTGAGACAGAGGACTTCACGGTGAAGGTGAGACTGCATTAAGGATCGGCTCTGAGCCCCTTCTTGTTTGCAGTGGTGATGGACAGGCTGACAGAGGAGGTCAGACAGGAATGTGCATGGACTATGATGTTTGAGGATAACATTGTGATCTGTAGTGAGAGCAGGTGGACGAAAGTCTAGAGAGGTGAAGATTTGCTCTGGAGAGAAGAGGAATGAAGGTTAGTTGCAGGAAGACAGAATACATGTGTGTGAATGAGAGGGAACCATGTGGAACAGTGAGGTTACAGGGAAAAGAGGTGAAGAAGTGTGTGTGTAGGCAGGTTGGAATGGGTTGAGAAAAGTGTCAGGTCTGTTGTGTGAGAGTTACAGCAAGAATGAAAGGGAAGGTGTGCAGAACAGTAGTGATGTCATGATCCTGGTTCTATCCTTCGGTTTGTTGTCCTTTGTCTCCCTCTGCTGGTTAGTTTTCGTATTTCTCCTCTTTCCTTTCTCTCTCACACACACACTCATTATCTCCTCCTCTCATTACCGTCAGCTGATTCTCAGGCTCTTCTCACTTACACACCTGTTCTCTATTTCCCCTTTAGGTCCATGCTATATCTATCTCCCTATCTCTTGTCTATTTGTCGGATTATTGTCTAAAGCTTCACAGACGTAGTTTGATGTTTAAGCCTTCTCTGAGTGTGTCACCGTACTGTCCAGTCCTGTCCAGTCTTAGATGTCGGAACGTCACAGGTATCTGCTGCTGTGATTTATCTCTCCTATGCTGTACCCAGCCGTCCCCGGGGAGTGTAGCAGAGGGCCCATCATCTAGGCCGGTGTCCCGTCTTCCAGGTGCTTGATCCTTCAGAGCCTCCGGCTGAGAGATTCGGTTTTTGATCCGACCAGCGGATTGCCTTCGACCAGCGGAGCGTCTTTCCGTGTACCTTTTGAAAGAAAGATTTTTGTTTATTCCGCCTGAGAGGCGTTGTTCTATTTTCATTAAACAAACTCATTTGCAATCACCTCTGAACCCCTCAGTTCTTTGACAGAATAATCCGACCACCAGAAGGAATGGAGGAGGCTGGAAGTCGCCCCATCCAGGCCGCCGTGGAGATGCAAGGAGCCTTGTTGGGGAGACACGACGAGGAGCTCTCCGCGGTTCGCCGCGCTATGGACTCTTTATCAGCTCGGGTGGCAGATCTCTCTCAGCAGCTCCACGTGGTCCGTTTTGACACCGCTCAGTCTGCCGCACTGGATTCTCCTGAGCCACGGGTAAACAACCCTCCCTGTTACTCTGGTGAAACCACTGAGTGCTTGCCTTTTCTCACCCAGTGCGAGGTCGTTTTCTCACTTCAACCATCGACATACAGTAGAGAGCGGTCTCGCATAGCCTATGTTATCTCTCTGCTCAAGGGTCGGGCCCGCGAGTGGGGAACGGCCATCTGGAACACTGAGGGTGAGTGTTTATCCCAGTACTCCCTGTTTAGAGAGGAGATGCTGCGTGTTTTTGATCGATCTGTCCATGGTCCCGAGGCCTCTCGCGCATTGTCTTCGTTACGTCAGGGACACCGCACTGTCTCCGATTTTTCCGTGGAGTTTCGGACCCTCGCCACCTCCTGCGGATGGAACGAGCCTGCTCTGGTGGCTCGCTTCACGGAGGGTCTTAATGCCGAGATCAGGGACGAAGTGCTGGCTCGGGACGTGCCGACTCGTCTTGACTTCCTTATTGACTCTGCTTTACGTGTGGAGAGGCGGTTTGATCTGCGCCACCGCACTCGCGCGTCATGCCCACACCCACGTCATCCTCATCCAGTTCTCCGCTCACAGCTGCGGATCCTGAACCGATGCAGCTGGGAGGGATACGGATTTCAGCCAGCGAACGCCAGCGCCGGATCATCAACCATCTTTGTCTGTACTGCGGGTCCGACAAGCACTTCGTTTCTGGGTGCCCAGTAAAAGCCAGTGCTCACCCGTCATAAGAGGGAGACTGGTGAGCGCATCTTCTCTGGTCCCTCTACTACGCTCCCGTACGACTTTTTCTGTCTTTCTCCGCTGGGCTGACTCTTCTGCCACCTGTCCGGTCCTAATAGACTCAGGAGCGGAGGGAAATTTTATGGACAGGAACTGGGCCGTCGAGCAGGGGATCCCCCTGGTTGATCTTCAGGACCAAGCGTCCGTTTTTGCCCTGGACGGCAGTGTTCTTGCCCAGGTTAGCTGTGCTACAGCACCGGTGAGTCTCACCGTATCTGGCAACCACACAGAGACTATTTCTTTTTTAATTTTCAACTCTCCTACTACCCCTTTAGTTTTAGGCCATCCCTGGCTAGCCGAACATAACCCCCATATTAATTGGACTAAGAATTCCATACTCTCCTGGGGTCTTTCCTGTCATGTTAATTGTCTAGTGTCTGCTGTTTCTCCCGTGTCTTCCGTCTCTGTTTTTCAGGAAGAACCAGGGGATTTGTCCGGGGTTCCTGAGGAGTACCTTGATCTGCGGGCCGTGTTCAGTCGTTCCCGGGCCTCATCTCTCCCCCCCATTCGTCCGTATGATTGTAGGATTGAGTACCCTAAACGCGGGTACTATCGTGCCCTCCACCTCTCCGGCGGGGGCGGGGTTTTTTTTTGTGAAGAAGAAGGACGGTTCGCTGCGCCCTTGCATAGATTACAGAGGTCTGAATGACATAACTATTAAGAACCGGTATCCTTTACCTCTTATGTCTTCAGCTTTTGAGATCCTGCAGGGAGCGCAGTACTTCACAAAACTAGACCTCCGCAATGCCTATCACCTGGTCCGCATTAAGGAGGGTGACGAGTGGAAGACGGCGTTTAATACACCCCTTGGGCATTTTGAATATCGCGTTTTACCGTTCGGATTAGTCAACGCTCCCGCCGTATTCCAGGCCCTTGTTAATGATGTCCTCAGGGACATGCTAAACTTATTCGTTTTCGTCTATCTCGACGATATTCTGATTTTCTCTCCTAATCTCCAAGTTCATGTTCAACACGTAAGACAGGTCCTCCAGCGTCTTTTAGAGAACCGCCTTTTTGTCAAGGCCGAGAAATGCACCTTTCACGCGCCGTCGGTAACATTTCTCGGTTCCGTTATCTCCGCTCAGGGGATCAGTATGGACCCTGTCAAGGTTCGCGCCGTTACCGACTGGCCCCAGCCCGAGTCGCGTGTCGCTCTTCAACGTTTTTTGGGATTCGCGAATTTTTATCGACGCTTTATTCAGAATTTTAGTCAGATAGCGGCTCCTCTCTCCGCGCTCACATCTGTTAAGACTCGGTTCCATTGGTCCGCCGCCGCCCAGACTGCGTTTGAGCGCCTCAAGTCTCTTTTTCTTCGCGCCCATTCTTATTACCCGGAGTTTAAATAGACAGTTTATCGTCGAGGTCGGCGCTCGGAGGTGGGTGTGGGGGCGATTCTCTCTCAGCGCTCTACTGTTGATGGGCGGATTCACCCCTGCGCCTTCTTTTCACATCGTCTTACGCCGGCCGAGCGAAATTACGATGTGGGTAATCGGGAGCTTCTGGCCATTCGTCTCGCGTTGGGGGAGTGGCGTCACTGGCTGGAGGGGTCTGCGGTTCCGTTCGTGGTTTGGACTGACCATAAGAATCTCGAATACATCCGGTCAGCTAAGAGACTTAATGCTCGTCAGGCTCGCTGGTCTCTTTACTTCACACGTTTTGATTTTACCATCTCTTATAGACCGGGGTCCAAGAACCTTAAGCCAGATGCTCTGTCTCGCCAGTTTCCTTCTCCAGAGACCGTGCCTGCACAGGAGGGGATTCTTCCTGAGGGAAGGATTGTGGGCGTGGCCAACTGGGGAATCGAGCGTCAGGTTAGACGCGCGCTATCCCGTACCCAGACGCCGCGTTTGTGTCCTAAGGGTCTCTTATTTGTTCCTCCTGCTACTCGTCGTGCCGTAATTCAGTGGGGTCACTCATCTAAGTTATTCGCACACCCGGGAGTTAGAGGTACTATCGCCGCCGTCCGACAGCGGTTTTGGTGGCCTTCACGCGAACGAGACATTCGTCGCTTCATCGCCTCCTGTACTGTCTGCGCCCAGACTAAGAGCAGTAATAGACCCCCTGCCGGTTTTCTTAGACCTCTCCCCGTTCCGTCCCGCCCATGGGCTCAGATTGCCCTGGATTTTATCACTGGTCTTCCTTCCTCCAAGGGTAACCAGGTTATCCTCACGGTTATTGACCGCTTTTCTAAGGCCGCTCATTTCATTCCGCTAGCGAAGCTTCCGTCCGCCAGAGAGACCGCTCAGATAGTAGTCGATCACATTTTCAGGATTCATGGTCTCCCTGAGAATGTAGTCTCTGATAGAGGACCACAATTCTCTTCTCTCTTCTGGAGGGAGTTTTGTCGCCTTATTGGGGCCTCAGCCAGTCTCTCCTCCGGGTACCACCCCCAAACGAATGGCCAGGCCGAACGCGCGAACCAAACCATTGGCCGTCTGTTGCGCTCTCTAGCTTTCCGTAATCCTGCGTCTTGGGCAGAACAGCTCCCGTGGGCCGAATATGCCAATAATTCCGCCCCCGCGTCCGCTACCGGCGTTTCTCCTTTTCAGAGCTGTTTAGGGTACCAACCTCCTCTCTTTCCCTCCTCTGACCCTAAGTCCAAAGTGCCCTCCGTCCAAGCTTTTATTCAACGTTGTAAGCGAACTTGGAGAATGGTTAGGTCTGCACTTTGTAAGTCGCGCTCTGTTACGCTTCGAGCCGCCAACAAGCGTCGCGTCAAGAGTCCCCGTTATGCCTGCGGTCAAAGGGTTTGGCTCTCTACAGCTAACCTTCCGCTTCAATACCCCTCGCGTAAGCTCGCCCCGAAATTCATAGGGCCATTTCGCGTCATTAGGGTTCTTAACCCGGTTTCGGTCCAACTAAGATTACCAGCTCATCTCCGCCGTGTACACCCGGTGTTTCATGTCTCTTGTTTAAAGCCCTGGGTTCGCGCCTCGTCCCGTCCGGTCTCGTCTCCAGTCCGTGTCGAGGGTTCGCCCATCTATCAGGTTCGCAGGCTTCTGGACGTTCGCCCCAGGGGGAGGGGCCATCAGTTCCTTGTCGATTGGGTGGGTTATGGTCCTGAGGAGAGATGCTGGATCCCCTCCCGGAACGTTCTGGACCGCTCGCTGATTGACGACTTCTATCGCTCCCGTCAATCTACCTCGGGTGCGCCAGGTGGCGCGCACCTTGAGAAGGTACTGTCATGATCCTGGTTCTATCCTTCGGTTTGTTGTCCTTTGTCTCCCTCTGCTGGTTAGTTTTCGTATTTCTCCTCTTTCCTTTCTCTCTCACACACACACTCATTATCTCCTCCTCTCATTACCGTCAGCTGATTCTCAGGCTCTTCTCACTTACACACCTGTTCTCTATTTCCCCTTTAGGTCCATGCTATATCTATCTCCCTATCTCTTGTCTATTTGTCGGATTATTGTCTAAAGCTTCACAGACGTAGTTTGATGTTTAAGCCTTCTCTGAGTGTGTCACCGTACTGTCCAGTCCTGTCCAGTCTTAGATGTCGGAACGTCACAGGTATCTGCTGCTGTGATTTATCTCTCCTATGCTGTACCCAGCCGTCCCCGGGGAGTGTAGCAGAGGGCCCATCATCTAGGCCGGTGTCCCGTCTTCCAGGTGCTTGATCCTTCAGAGCCTCCGGCTGAGAGATTCGGTTTTTGATCCGACCAGCGGATTGCCTTCGACCAGCGGAGCGTCTTTCCGTGTACCTTTTGAAAGAAAGATTTTTGTTTATTCCGCCTGAGAGGCGTTGTTCTATTTTCATTAAACAAACTCATTTGCAATCACCTCTGAACCCCTCAGTTCTTTGACAAGTGAGACCAGTGATGATGTATGATTTGGAGACAGTTGCACTGATGAAAAGAGTTGCACGGAGGTTTAAGGAAGACCAAAGAGGACGTTTATGGATGTAGTGAAGGAGGAACATGAAGGTAGGGAAAGAAGGAAAAAAGAAGATTCAAGACATTGAAAGGAAAATGTACTTTAAAATCCGAATTAATTGGAAAGATTTTGATAAAGAATTGGGTATTGAATATGATTAAGCATAATGTCACAAGAGAAAGATGAGTGAACGAGCTGATTGAATGTAATACGAATAGATAATCATGTCGTTTTGATGAAAAGTTTTCAACATTAACAAATTTAGGTTTATGTTATAAATGGTTAGAAATTATGAGTGAAATTGCAGTTGATGGAAACAGTAATTTTTAACAAAAACAGGGTGGTTTGTAAAAGATTTGTGTTGAAACAACGAACTGGAGGAAGTTTGACAAGAATATGATGTTCAGTGAGAAACTGGGAGCATTTAGATCTGAATATAAACATGAAGTTGAGTTAGAGAGGATAATGACAACCATGACAGATGCACAAAAGAGAATCAGTGCATTTCAAACATACGGCTTGCATGGGCAGAGGAGTCATCTGAACTGTGGCCAAAACACAAACTGAAGGATGTTTATATGGAGATTTAAAGCGCTTAGATGGATTTTTATCTATCTTACTTATTTTTTTGTCGTTTAGTTTGAGTTGGACAACATTGGGGTCTGTGATGATTTGGAATTATCAAGAGAATCAATTATTGTTTTTCTTCCTTTACACTAATCACGTATTTGGTCTCTGAGGAGTGACTGAGGGTCTGGCCTAGGGATGTGTGGTGTGTCGTTAAAACACTTGAAAGCAACAAGGTGTCCTGTGTTTGGATTTTGAAGGTATCACACACCCCTAAATTGACAGGAGTACAGTAACAGAGCTTACTCATTTAGCCCGGCTTCCAGAGTTGAAATACGGACAAACATCACTTGCCACTATCACCTCAGGAGCAGAGACACTGGCACAACGTGGAGCTGAGACAACAAGTTTATTATTGCAACCTATTGCAAGCCCACAGAATCAGAGTTACAAAATCTACAGAGAGGTGGTGTCCTTTCATTAACAGAGCAGCTTTCTGGGCGTACAGCTGTGCGATTCATCTTGCCATCTGAAAGACTGGAGCAAAGCAAAGCCGTGGTGCTCTTTTCGATGCTTGGACTGTGCGACTTGAGAAGAACAACATTCATATATGCATTTAAAATTTTTCTTGTGCATTTAAAATTGTTTGAGTTCATTCACAAGTCAATGTCTGTTTGTGAAACACCTTTTTCAGCTGTTCAGACACAACTGCTGCTGAAGCCCAGGGGGGTAACGGTGGGACATCTAAAGTGGGAGCTTTCCCGTCTTAGGGTGTCGGATCATTTAAATGATTTTATCTCCAAGACAGTGAAGGGACAATTTACATATTGTGTTTGTGCCATGTACTCTGTGGAAAAATACTGGGGGGGTTGCTTAAACATTGGGGGTATAAAAGCTTGGGCCTTCTATTGTTCCTCGGTTCACACTTGTGGTCACCACGAGTATGGTTGCTTCAACTGTGGATTCATTTCTTGCAAGGAATTAAATCTTTATAAAGACACAATTGGCTAAGGTTTGTCTCTTATTCAGAAATGCAACGGAGTTAACATATTTTTGCCGCAACACCTTGAATAGACGACTGCTTTTGCAATGCATAAAATAACTTGTGCATTGAAGAATTTAGTGCTTTTGCATTGCATTACATCAAGATCTGATGTGCTTAAAGAGAAGTGCTTTTGCATGAAACAACTTGTTGTGTATTGAACAGATTGGTATTTTTAGATTACATTGCATATAAGAAATATCTGTGCAATCAATAGACAACTGCTTTCGCAATGCAGAGAACAACTTGTTGTGCATTGAAGAGATTAGTGCTTTTGCATTGCAGTGAATAAAATAAATATTAAATAGACAACTGCTTTTGGAATGCAATAAAAGAACGTCTTGTGCATTGACGAGATTAGTGCTTTTGCGTTGCGTGCATACAATTCTTGTTGTGCACTGAAGAGTTCTTGTACATTGCAATGCATATAATAAATATTTGTGCAATGAAGTCATTAGTGATTTTTTGACATTGCAATACATACAAGACTTGATGTGCATTGAAGAGTTTAGTGCTTTTGCATTGCAATGCATATAAGACATCTTTGTGCATTGAAGAGATCATTGCTGTTACATTGCAGTGAATAAAAGAAAGTGCTGTGCATTGAGTAGAGAACTGCTTTTGCAATGCATAAAAAAACTTTTTGTGCATTGAATAGATTAGTGATTTTGCATTGCAAAAGAAAATATTGTTGTGCAATGAAGAGATTAGTGATTTTGCATTGCATTACATTCAAGATCTGATGTGCTTAAAGAGATAAATGCTTTTGCATGAAACAACTTGTTGTGTATTGAACAGATTAGTATTTTTAGATTACATTGCATATAAGAAATATCTGTGCAATCAATAGACAACTGCTTTCGCAATGCAGAAAACAACTTGTTGTGCATTGAAGAGAGTAGTGCTTTTGCTTTGGAATGCATATGAGTAATCTTTGTGCAATGAATAGACACTGCTTTCGCAATGCATATAAAGCTCTTTGTGCATTGAATAGACACCTGCTTTTGCAAAGCATAAAATAACTTGTTGTGCATTGAAGATATTAGTGCTTTTGCATTGCAATGCACAAAAAAACTTGTTGTGCATTGAGATATTAGTGCTGTTGCATTGCAGTGAATAAAATAAATATTTGTGCATTAAATAGACAACTGCTTTTGGAATGCAATAAAAGAACGTCTTGTGCATTGACGCAATTAGTGCTTTTGCGTTGCGTGCATACAATTCTTGTTGTGCACTGAAGAGTTCTTGTACATTGCAATGCATATAATAAATCTTTGTGCAATGAAGTCATTAGTGATTTTTTGACATTGCAATACATACAAGACTTGATGTGCATTGAAGAGTTTAGTGCTTTTGCATTGCAATGCATATAAGAAATCGTTGTGCATTGAAGAGATCATTGCTGTTACATTGCAGTGAATAAAAGAAATTGCTGTGCATTGAATAGAGAACTGCTTTTGCAATGCATAGAACAACTTTTTGTGCATTGAATAGATTAGTGCGTTTGCATTGCATTACATTCAAGATCTCGTGTGCATTAAAGAGATGTGCTTTTGTATTACAATGCATACAAGACTTGTGTATTAAAGAGTTCCGTGTTTTTGCATTGTAATGCATATAAGAAATCGTTGTGCATTCGGGTTAATTGCTGTTGCATTGCAATGTATATATGAAATTGTTGTGCATTGAATAGACAACCGTTTTTGCAATGCATAAAATAACCTTTTTGTGCATTGATGAGATTAGTGCATTGCAATGCATATAAGAATCGTTGTGCATTGAATAGACGACTGCTTTTGCAATGCATAAAATAACTTGTGCATTGAAGAATTTAGTGCTTTTGCATTGCATTACATCAAGATCTGATGTGCTTAAAGAGATAAGTGCTTTTGCATGAAACAACTTGTTGTGTATTGAACAGATTGGTATTTTTAGATTACATTGCATATAAGAAATATCTGTGCAATCAATAGACAACTGCTTTCGCAATGCAGAAAACAACTTGTTGTGCATTGAAGAGATTAGTGCTTTTGCATTACATTGCATATAAGAATACTTAGTGCTTTTTATATTGCAATGCAAACAAAACTCATTGTGCATTGAATAGACAACTGCTTTTGCAATGCATAGCGTAACTTGTTTTGCATTGGAGATTATTGCTTTTGAGTGGCAATGCATACAAACATGTGCATTGAAGAGATTAGTGCTTACGCATTGCAATGAATATAGAAAAAATTGTGCATTGAAGGGATCATTGCTTTTGCTTTGGAATGCATATGAGTAATCTTTGTGCAATGAATAGACACTGCTTTCGCAAAGCATATAAAACTCGTTGTGCATTGAATAAGACAACTGCTTTTGCAATGCATAGCGTAACTTGTATTGCATTGAAGAGATTATTGCTTTTGCGTTGCAATTCACAAAAAAACTTGTTGTGCATTGAAGATATTAGTGCTGTTGCATTGCAGTGAATAAAATAAATATTAAATAGACAACTGCTTTTGGAATGCAATAAAAGAACGTCTTGTGCATTGACGAGATTAGTGCTTTTGCGTTGCGTGCATACAATTCTTGTTGTGCACTGAAGCGTTCTTGTACATTGCAATGCATATAATAAATCTTTGTCCAATGAAGTCAATAGTGACTTTTTGACATTGTAATACATACAAGCTTGATGTGCATTGAACTCATTGTGCATTGAATAGACAACTGCTTTTGCAATGCATAATGTTTTGCATTGAAGAGATTATTGGTTTTGCGTAGCAATGCATACAAACTTGTTGTGCATTGAAGAGATTAGAGCTTTCGCATTGCAATGAATATAGAAATCATTGTGCATTGAAGAGATCATTGCTTTTGCTTTGGAATGCATATGAGTAATCTTTGTGCATGAATAGACACTGCTTTCGCAATGCATATAAAACTCGTTGTGCATTGAATAGACAATTGCTTTTGCAAAGCATAAAATAACTTGTTGTGCATTTAAGATATTAGTGCTTTTGCATTGCAATGCACAAAAAAATTTGTTGTGCATTGAAGAGATTAGTGCTTTTGCATTGCAATGCATATAAGAATCGTTTTGCCATTGTAGAGGAAAAATTTGATCATAGAAGAAGATTTATGTTTGAGTTCATTCATAAGTCAATGTCTGTTTGTGAAACACCTTTTTCAGCTGTTCAGACACAACTGCTGCTGAAGCCCAGGGGGGTAACGGTGGGACATCTAAAGTGGGAGCTTTCCCGCTTTGGGTGTCGGATCATTTAAATGATTTTATCTCCAAGACAGTGAAGGGACAATTTACATATTGTGTTTGTGCCCTGTACTCTGTGGAAAAATACTGGGGTTGCTTAAAAATTGGGGGTATAAAAGCTTGTGCCTTCTATTGTTCCTCAGTTCACACTTGTGGTCACCACGAGTATGGTTGCTTCAACAGTGGATTCATTTCTTGCAAGGAATTAAATCTTTATAAAGACACAATTGGCTAAGGTTTGTCTCTTATTCAGAAATGCAACGGAGTTAACGTTTTTTTGACGCAACAATTTTGGTGTCAGAAGCGGGATTCCTTGGGATTCAGGAACCCTGAGAGCGGACGGGGACTGATCATCCTGGACGTTAGAGTCACAGCCTTACCCCGACTGATTAAGGGAGAAGGGCCGGCTGCTCTAGGGGTTCTGGAGGGTCCAACCACTGGAATAAGAGAAAATGAACCCGAGGTGGCAACGGGACACTCTGGTAAGAGACAAATCCAAAATTATGGGAATTTTAATGTGAATTTGGTTAAATTAAGATTTGGGAAACTAAGGGTTAAACCATAGGGGGAGTCTGGTTCTGTGGTCAACGCGATTAAGAAATTCTGGGAGAATTGAGATCATGGAACGTGATTAAGAAATTCTGAGAGGATTGAGATTGGCGAGAGTGATTAAGAAATTCTGGGAGAATTGAGATCGTGGAACGCGATCAAGAAATTCTGTGAGAGTTGAAATCACATAGAGGACCCGGAGCAAGATGGACGCTTGAGACGCCGCTCCTTGCCAAACCACGGCTTTAAAGTTATTTTTCCCTCCAGACAAACGTCATTTAATCAGTTAATTTTCATCTCAAATATGCCTAAACCTCCTCGTGACAAAGATTTCCCTATTTTTTCGACGCCCGGCCCGTCCACCGGGAGGAAGAAAGCTTCGACTCAACCGACCGCGTGCCCCACTACTGAAGATCAGCATGGTGAAACTAGCACCCCTGAGAATATCGGTACGGTAACCATGGATCAGATTTTGACTGAAATCAAATCTGTAGCCTCACGTGTCAACAACATGGATGCATCTGCTGAAGCTCGTTTGGATACGGTAGACAGTACTTTGGGTGATATAAAAACATCCATTGCATCGGTCGAGCTTTCTCTCTCCAATTTATCCAATCGGACTACAGATTTGGAAAGGCGAATGGACGAAACCGAAACTCGGATCTCAACTACTGAGGATAGTCGCGATAACCACGAAGCCCAAATATCAGCTATGCAAAAGACAGTGGATATGTTACAGCTGAAGGTTGACGACCTGGAGAACCGTGGACGTCGGAAGAATTTAAAGATTGTCAATCTCCCGGAGAAAGCAGAGGGTTCCACTTCACTCGCGGACTTTCTCCAAGCGTCCATTCCAACTTTAGTCGGCCTACCTGCAGACTTTCCTCTTCTGGAGATTGAACGTGCCCACCGCGCTCTAGTCCCTAGTCCAGACGCGAGCAAGCCGCCAAGAAGTATTCTAGTGCGTTTTCTCCGTTACTCTCAGAAAGAAGCGGTTCTCAGAGCAGCTTTGAAGAAGCGTGACATCCTCTACAACGGATCTAAATTGAGGTTCTATTCTGACCTCTCCGCGGAGGTCCTGCGCAAACGTCGTGAGTTTGACTCCGTGGGGAAATTGATGGCCTGTCGTAATATGTATCGTGGCTTTGCTTATCCCGCGCGGCTTCGATGTCTTTACAACGGGCAAATTCGTCTTTTTGATACCCCCGAATCAGCTGCTGCCTTTTTGGAAACTCTTTCTTGAGGTATTTTTGTTCTTACTCTCGTTTGCTGGAGGAATACTGACTTGATTTACAGCGAGTCCCTGTACATTTTATTTTTATTTTAACTATTTAAGGAAGCTAATCTTATTGATAATGTCATTATCATTTACCTATTTGTAGCCACTTTGAATGCTTTCTTTTTCTCTGATTTATACTTGTTTCAAAGTGATATTTACATGAGGTTTGATTTAATTTTAAGATAGCTTCCCACTTATAATAGTTCCTATTTTGTTTCAAAGGACTCTCTTTTCCCCGTTGGGTCTTATTAGGTTTTATTTTTTATTGTTTGGCCGTTGTCTTTGGTGACTGAACTGTTACTGTGGTCTCTAAATTGAATCTGGATTTGTATTTGATTATTATGCTCGTTGACTTCATTTTGGGGGGTGTAACTCTGTCGTTTGGGGACAGAGTTGGGGAGGGTATGCGCTGCAAGGTGTTTCTTTATGTTTTATGTGTTTACTGTAAGCCAACTCTCTGCCGTCTTTGCCAAAAAAT
This sequence comes from Gobiocypris rarus, assembly GCA_023029165.1. Taxonomy (NCBI): domain Eukaryota; kingdom Metazoa; phylum Chordata; class Actinopteri; order Cypriniformes; family Gobionidae; genus Gobiocypris; species Gobiocypris rarus. Next base: position 332,590 of record JAFJHK010000022.1, on the reverse strand, counting down.
AAATAAAACTGTTTTATCTACGCGATTAATCAGCGCCCTTTATGGCTGGTTCACTTAAACTTATCACTTGGAATGTTCAAGGGATTGGACATGTAATTAAAAGGAAACATTTTTTAACTCATCTGAAAAAACAAAAACCCGACATAGTATTGCTTCAGGAAACAAAATTATCTGACGCTGAACACTCAAAGCTGGGGAAAAACTGGGTGGGTCAAGTTTACTTTTCCTCCTATTCACAGAACAAAAGAGGCGTGGCCATTCTTATTAATAAAAATCTACCTTTTATTTTAGAAAGCAAAGAATCTGATCCTGAAGGGAGATTTATTTTGATAACAGGATCAATCTTCAAACACCATGTAGCAATCCTTAATGTTTATGCTCCAAATTATGATTCCCCTAATTTTATATCTCAGATGATCTTACTGTTCACTTACCACTGTAAAGGCTTAGGTTTTCTAGCCGGAGACTTTAATTGTATAATGAATGCTTCCTTAGATAAATCTTCATCTGCAAATTTATCCAATCCCAAATCATCTAAGGTGCTTAATAATTTATGTTCAGACTCTGGCTTGATGGACGTATGGCGTCATTTAAATCCTAAAGTGAGAGATTATACATTTTATTCTCACCCCCATAATTCATATTCCAGGCTTGATTATTTCTTTCTTCCTAATCAATATCTGCATGCAGTTCAGACATGCTTTATTGATTCTATCGTTTTATCAGATCATGCAGCAGTAAGTTTGCAAATTGATCCTGCTTTCAGTATCCCTAGATCTTCAAATTGGAGATTTAATACATCTCTTTTAAACAGCGATCCTTTTTCATCTTTTGTTTCAGATAGATTGTCTCAATTTTGGCTCGACAACAGAGATTCTCCAGTGTCTTCTGCTATGATTTGGGATGCAGCTAAAGCCACTCTCGACCATCTTATTTCTTACACCTCCCATCTTAAAAAAGTCAAAGATAGTAATAGGAAAAATCTTGAAAAGGAGGTAACCAGATTGGAACAAACACATAAGCAATTCCCTACAGTTTCAAACTTAAAATCTTTGGTGAATGCAAGAGCTAAGCTAAATATGGACCACACCTCACATACTCAGAAGCTTCTGCTCTTTACTAAGCAAAAATATTATGAATTTGGCAATAAATCTAGCCGGTTATTGGCATACCAACTAAAAAATCTAAATAATGACCGGTCAATTAATATGATACGAAATATAAATGGTGCCACCTCGAGAGATCCTTTAGCCATAAACAGTACTTTCAAGGAATTCTATAAATCTCTATATAGTTCTGAATCAAAAGCGACGGACTCTGACATTGCTGCCTTTTTAAATAATATTACAGTACCGTTATGCTCTGAGGAAGATCGTCTTAATTTAAGTGCTCCGTTTTCAGTAGAGTAAGTTTGGGCAGCAATTCAGTTCATGCCGAATGGGAAATGCCCTGGTCCAGATGGTTTCCCATTGGAATTTTTAAAAAAATTCTGGCCTAATATCCACCCAATTTTTATGCCTGCGATCAATGGTATCTGGAAAGGTGAAATCCCCCCATCATGGAGACACGCTTCAATTAGTTTACTCCTAAAAAAGATAAAAATCCCTTAGAATGCTCTTCTTACAGGCCTATCAGTCTTCTTAATGTGGACTATAAGATAGTGGCAAAAGTTTTGGCTTGTAGACTGGAATCTATTCTTCCTAAGTTGATAAATCCTGATCAAGCAGGCTTCGTAAAATCCAGGCATGGTTCGGATAATGTACGTCGTGCTCTTAATGCTATACATTATTTTCATACTCAGAAAAAGACATCAATGATATTATCTTTGGATGCGAAAAGGCTTTTGACCGCGTAGAGTGGCACTTCCTATTTTTGGTTTTGGAAAAATTCGGATTAAGTTCTAATTTCATTAAGGTTATTAAGTATCTTTACACAGATTCTATTGCCTCTGTCAGTACAAACGGGTTGATGTCCGAAGGTTTTCCAGTTCGCAGAGGTTGCAGACAGGGATGCCCCCTATCACCCTTATTGTTTACATTATTTATTGAACCTCTGGCAGAGTCTATCAGAACTAATCCTGATATATCCGGAATTATAATTAATGGGAAAAAAACATGTCATCTCTCTGTACGCAGATGATGTTCTTTTATATTTAGAGAATTTACAGACCTCCACCTCTGCTGTTCTGAATTCCTTAGCTTTGTTCAGTACTGTGTCAGGTTACAAAGTTAATATCGAAAAATCTGTTTCCATGTCTTTCAATTACTCGCATAATTCTCCAATACAATGTCCTTTTGAGGTCTCTAAAAAAGGTTTGAAATATTTGGGCATTCTCCTCACTCCTGACTTGAATAACCTGTTTGAAACAAATTACTCTCCTTTAATTCAAAAAGTTAAAAAAGATTTAGAAAAGTGGACCTCTTTGCCAATCTCCCTTCTTGGGAGAGTTAACGTCATTAAAAATGAACATACTTCCTCGACTAAATTATCTTTTTCAAAATCTTCCATGTTACTCAGCTACATTGTTCTTTAAATCTTTGAACTCTTACATTTCTCGTTTTATCTGGAATAATAAGCAACAGAGAGTTGGTCTTTCTAAACTTTGTAAACCGAAGGAGCTTGGGGGTCTGTCCCTACCCAACTTCCAGCTTTATTACTGGGCTGCTCAAATCAAAATGATAACAAGCTGGGTTATGAATAGGCAGGACTCTCTGTGGATTGATTTTGAATCTTCATTTTGCCATCCAAGAAGATTAGATTCCCTCTGGTTTATTAATAATATATCCAAAATAAACTCCCTTACTGACAATGTGATTGTCTATAACACATTACAGGTCTGGAATGATGTGAAAAAACATTTGAATATCCCCCAAAATATATCCATTCACTCCCCTCTGGCTTTCTATTCAGACTTTCCTATTCAGATTAGGAGCATTGGACTGCTGGACTGGAGTTTAAAAGGTTTGTCTGATTTCTCAGGATTGTTTTATTCTGAAACTTTGAGATCATTTGAACAAATTAGAATAGAGTTTGATATCCCCTCCGAAGACTTTTTTAAATATCTTCAAATTCGGCATTTTATAGAGTCGCTTTTAAAGCAAAACTCATTTCGTTTCAAACTATCTGAATTGGAAGAAACCATACTGTCAGTCAATTCTTTCAAAGGTCTTATTTCCAAATTTTATGCCTTACTAGTTTACTCTGACTCTTCAGTTTATGACTCTTTGAAACCATTGTGGGAACGGGACCTAGGAGTTCAGTTTAATTTCAATGACTGGACCAAGATCTGTGATGGTATTTTTCCAAAATGCACATCGATTTCCATACATGAACAAAATTTTAAATTCTTTAACAGAATTTATTTTACACCTGTCCGTCTGCATAAAATGTTCCCAGGGTGTTCCAACCTCTGTTTTAAATGCAAAACTTGTAAGGGCACATTTTTTCATGTATTTTGGTCCTGTGTTCTCATCCAACCATTTTGGAGAGGGGTTCACTCTGCAACTCAGGAGATAACGGGAGAACGTTTTCTCTTATCTCCCTCACTATTTTTGTTGAATGACTTTCCTAAAGACCTTTTTGACTCAGACACCAGATCTCTGTTTACAATCCTTGCATTTCTGGCTAAGAAATGTATACTAATAAAATGGTCCTCATCTCAGGTCCCAACTATCTCCATGTGGATTTCTCAGCTGTCAGCATTTCTGCCTTTGGAGAAATTGACTTATGACCTCAATCATAAACAGGACAAAATCAGGAGCATTTGGGAACCTCTCCAATCCTTCCTACAGAAATTTTGATTTTTCATTTTTAAGAGTGGCTTCTCTTGTCGTGACGTGTTTTTTTTTTTTTTTTTTTTTTTTTTTTTTTTTTAATACAGGTACATTTGTACAATCTATTTAACTTGCAGCGCTTGGGTTTGTTTGTTTGTTTGTTTGATTGTCTCTGTCTTCCTTGTTTGTATTATCTGAAAATCCTTAATAAAAAAAAAAATAAAAATAAAAATAAAAATCACATAGAGGGTGATTAAGAAATTCTGGGAGAGATGAAATCACATAGAGGGTGATTAAGAAATTCTGGGACTGTTGAAATCACATAGAGGGTGATTAAGAAATTCTGGGAGAATTGAAATCACAGATGGTGCTGGAAGCGTCCGCCCGTCTGTCCTGGGTGAAGGATCAGATCTGTACGGAGACGTCCAACATATTAATAGCGTGCACGCAAAAGACCACAGAAAGACTGCCACTATGGAAAATCCCAAAGAAGCTAGCAGAATATGATACACCGGTATTTTGTCAAATGAAAAAATTATATGGCCAGAGATGCATTGGGGATATAGAGAAATTTATTAAATATCATGATTTCCAAAAGAAAAGAAACGCTGTGAGTCAACAGGATGATAGTGGTGAAAGAATCTGTTGAGGAGAGGAGACAAATCTAAGGGCTGTTGTGGGGGATGTGGTTGTGAGAAATGCAAACTAACAGTGTTGAATGAAATTGATAGCAGGGAAGGAACATTTTTTGATCGCAAAGAATGTGGCATCACAAAGAAGCCACAGCTGTTTAAAGATCATTGGTGAGTATGAACTTTGATTATGGATAACACTTTGTGATAACAAAATTAGAGCTAACAAGGGCTGTTGTGGGAAATGTGTGTGAGAAATGCAAATGAATATTGTCATAGGCGTAGATTACGCGGGGGACGCGGGGGACGTGTCCCCCCCACTTTATATAAAATGTAAAATGCTGGAAATTGAAAATATTTGCTCTCCGCACAAACGTGCACTTATTTTCAGTGTATTTTCTTTTGTAACGTCTTTTATTTTCACATATATGTTATCAAAGCTCTTAAAATTAGAATATAGATGTGATTTTTAATGTTGAATTGAGGTTTTCACGCATTAACAGCCACTAAATATCTGTCTGAATCAGGCAGCTTTGTGACATGTTTAACCCTACAATTTTTATTATATTATACAATTAATTAGCAATGCAGAATTCAATTGTATGCATTAACGTTCTAACATAGGTCTTAATTTATAGTTTTCTCTTTCTTTTATTGTTTAAAATGCAATTTTGAAAGTAATTTAACTTTCTTTCTGTGTTGTCAAGATTGAACAAGACACAGGCAGTTTAGGGTTATCAGGTCAGAAACAGGATGACACACAAACAAAAGAAACGTCACAGGTGAGAAGTGATAGAGTGGCTTTTAAAACATTTTTTATATACATTGTACAATTTTTCTATACATCTATGCTTAATGTTGAACCAATATTTGTAGTACCATATAGACCAATCATAAAATTGTCATTAGGAAAATATAGGAAAGATAATTTAGGATACAAATGATCGGCTATTGTCTAGCAGTGTACATCATTTCTTCTGTATGTCATAATTCCCTGTATGTACGTAGTTCAAACACTTCTTTATTGTCAATAGACAGAGCCAGAAGTTAATTCAAAGGTGAGAGAGGATGAGGCAGAAAGTTTTGAGGAGGCTTCAGAGGTGAGGAAAAACAAACGACTGGAATAAGATAATTAATGGAATAAGTTTAGTTTTTTTCCATTAAACAATCATTATGTGTTTTATGTCTACACTGCCTTGCATAAGCAAAACAAAGTAACTACTCCGTTTGTGAAAATGTATTACTAAAGTTATAACTAAAATCAAGTCTCTTAGGATTTGGCTTAGATTTTGGAACCAAAAAATGGGTCTTTTGTTGTTGTGTACCTTTTATCATATGCATTTGCAAACTGAATGGAATGTACAAAATATTTAGCAACAATGTCTACACTGTAAAAAAAATTCCGGTCTCCAATTGAAAATTTTCTAGTGACCGATCTCATCAATCATCGCATCAATTCACAGAAATTCAATTTGGCCTACTGAAAAATTTAGATGTGATCGTTCACTAGAAAATTTTCAATTGGAGACCTGAATTTTATTTTTACAGTGTACATTTAAATATTTCTGCTACTAATCAGACTAATTTGTAATTTTTTATAGACAGAACAGAGAGCATCAGACTTAGGGTTGACTGTTGTAGAAGGAGGCTTATTACTTTAACATAAATAGCATATTAAGCCAATTAAGCAAAAAGATATAACATTAAAACTAAAACCAGTCAATTAGACGAAAGTCAGAAAAAACTGATATCGCTTGACATTCTGTCCCCCTCACTTTTGAAATGATGGCTACGCCCCTGAATATTGTTATAAGAAGCAGATAACAGGTAAAGGAAGATGTTGTCTGATCACACAGAAGCTACAGCTGTTTAAAGATCATTGGTGAGTATGAACTTTGATAAGCTATGGATAACAGTTTGTGATAACAAAATTAGAGCTAACAATTTGAGAGACACGATCAGTAACTTGATCAGGCCGGATAAAGATTTTGATACGAGAGAGCAAATGCTGTAAACAGCTCTGCTCTGAAGCCAGCAATTTAAAGAAATAAGCAGAACTTATTAAGAAAATGGGCAGCAATGTTTTAATTATGTTTAGAAAATTATACGGCAATTTAACTGGCTACAAATAAATTGAGAACAAGAGAAATTCAAATTTCTAGATGTTAGTGCATAACGAATAATGAATAATCATGGGTTGTAAAATGGGTGGAATGCCATTAAACCCTGAAGGAAAGATCCCAGTAACTGAGGGAATCTGATAACATTAAACCCTGAAGGAAAGATCCCAGTAACTGTGGGAATCTGATAGCTAAATGTGATTTTTGTTTTGAAAAAGCAGATGAAAGATACCATGAATTGCTGAATGACACAGAGTGTTTTAATTGTGGTCAGCGGGGCTGTGTCCACTCACCCATAAGGTGTCGAAGGTGTGACAAATGAGGCCACCACACTGAAATCTGTGAATGAAACCCAGTAAAAAGAAGGAAACAGAGATGAGATTTAAACTCTGTCTAAGAAAATAACGAAATAACAATAGGGTTTTAATAAATATGTTCTTGCTCTTCTCACTTTTGCAAAACTCTGATAATGCTTATTGGACTGAATATTGGGTTGTAAATAACTATAGGTAAGTTAATATGTTGGAAACCCTAGAAGTTGATGCTTTGGTTTCAAAAGATAAGCTTGTGCTGAGCTGTAATAAAATGATTTGCTTATCTGAATCTGGCACCACCACGTCATTTCTGGTGCTGTGGCCTAGCTTGAGTAACACACACTCAGTCTGAGGGTGATTTGAAAGTGTGATATCAGTCTAAGGATAGAGTTTAAAAGGAAAATGTCTGAAGTTTATTTGAAAACAATTTTAATTTCTAACCAGATCTCACTAGCTTGTGTGAAGAGTGAAAAGTTGTAGTGCAGATGAAGATGCAGTGTGCCAGCCCTGAAGAAATCAAAGTCTCTCTCTCTCATTCAAACCCAGCACAAAGCTGTTATCTGAGCATGTGTCATAAGTGATGATATACTTATGGTTAAGCACAGGGCATCAGTTGAAAAACATAGAGACAATGATTTGATAAAAAGGACATTTTAGACTAATAGTTAAAGGATTGCCATGGAGGGCAATGATAGATATTTTGATGAAACAAAATGAGATGTTTTTACAAAATTAGATGTTTTTAAAATATAGAACTGAAAATGTTGTGTCTGATCTAAGCCTTCACCATGTACAGGACTGATGAATCGAGACACAAAGGTAGCAGAACATTAAACTGAAAGGACAGTTGTTCTGGCTAAATTCACTGAGTGGTGGATTTTACTGATTTAGTTGTATTGTGATAATTAACCTGTCTCCATGTTCTACCTATAGTAAGCAGACCAGATGGCTATGATGACTCTTGAATGCACTCTATGCAAAGCTCCAGAAAACATCATCTTGAGGGTCCAAAAAAAAAAAAATTCAAGCGATGACCAATGTGCGTGAGATGATTCACCAAAGACGGGTAAGATCCTCTCTTGGCCAGTAGGGGGACAACCTAAGCCAGGGTTTCATTGACATTGGGATCACCTCCAAGAAGGGGGGTGTTTTTATGTGAGGTGTGTATGAGAGTTGAGCAGATGTCTGTAAGGCCAGCAGCATCATTAAGGGAGGAGTTGTGTTTTTGTAGGGGCCGAGAGTCCAGACAGATATACAGCAGTCCGACCTAGAGATGTTCCTCTATACCACTCACCCAAGAATCGCTTATCCAGGGAAGACCCTGAGGGAAAGTTATGATGGTAAAGGGCATTCAAAGAGCCAGCTGAGACCATGCTGTGATTGTCATAAATTTTATGGAGAACAGAACAAAATGTATTAATTGGTATAAGTAAAACTGTGTGATATTGAACTAATATGTCTCTATCATAGTCTTAAATCCTGCAGGTCATTAGATATGGCATAGGATAATTCGAAGACATGGGGATGGCTTTAAGATGAGGACAGCTTTTGAAGTTCAAAAGAGAAGGTCTGGATAACAAAGGTATTTAAACTAAAGATTATAGTTTGTTCTGAGTTAAAGTCTCAGAGGCTGTTGAAAAGATTATCTGTGTAAGAGAGAGAGAGAGAGAAGAGAGGCTGCTTGTGGAGGCAGGGATGGCACAGTGTCTGTAATCGGGCATGTTAAAGCTGAGACAAAAACCAAAACAACCCAGCTGACTTTTCTAAAGACAACGTAATAGTGAAGAGAAATGATTTGAAAATGGTTAAGAAACCAAGTAGAAGCAAATTTTGAGAATGAGCAGTTCATATTTATGCCCTTATTGAGCGTAGTGTTTTATCACTACAGATGGGTTAAGTTAAACGACGTTAAAAGCATATTATTCTGAGTGATTCTGATAAAAGATGATCCAGAACATGGGAGCTTTAAGTTGATTGATATCCAGCTTGGTCTGTTACTGGTAATGATGATGACTACTTTTGTCATTTATGATGAGGATTTGAATTACTCTCTGGATTAGTTAAAATAGTAAGCGTAAATATAGACTTGAGGACAGAGACAAAATGACAAATTGGCTTAAGTCATTATCTAAATTATCCAGAGAATCCATCACAATTATGAAAGGCCAGAGGGCGAACAAAGGAATACAAACTTTAAAATGAAAAGTTTTATTTTTGTGTTTCCTCCATTAAATGGAGGCAGGACATTAATTTATCTAGAGAACTACAATTAATGTAAGAGAAAAACAAAAACAAAACAAGAGGCTGTGAGGCTTTCTGTGTGACTAGGATTGAGATGGAGGACAGTAATATTTTGGATTTCTGCAGAGCAGTGGACAGTGGAAAGGTGTGTCGTAGGTGAGACAGAGGACTTCACGGTGAAGGTGAGACTGCATTAAGGATCGGCTCTGAGCCCCTTCTTGTTTGCAGTGGTGATGGACAGGCTGACAGAGGAGGTCAGACAGGAATGTACATGGACTATGATGTTTGAGGATAACATTGTGATCTGTAGTGAGAGCAGGTGGACGAAAGTCTAGAGAGGTGAAGATTTGCTCTGGAGAGAAGAGGAATGAAGGTTAGTTGCAGGAAGACAGAATACATGTGTGTGAATGAGAGGGAACCATGTGGAACAGTGAGGTTACAGGGAAAAGAGGTGAAGAAGTGTGTGTGTAGGCAGGTTGGAATGGGAGGAGAAAAGTGTCAGGTCTGTTGTGTGAGAGTTACAGCAAGAATGAAAGGGAAGGTGTGCCGAACAGTAGTGAGACCAGTGAGGATGTACGGTTTGGAGACAGTTGCACTGAGGAAAAGACAGGAGGTTTAAGGAAGACCAAAGAGGACGTTTATGGATGTAGTGAAGGAGGAACATGAAGGTAGGGAAAGAAGGAAAAAAGAAGATTCAAGACATTGAAAGGAAAATGTACTTTAAAATCCTAATTAATTGGAAAGATTTTGATAAAGAATTGGGTATTGAATATGATTAAGCATAATGTCACAAGAGAAAGATGAGTGAACGAGCTGATTGAATGTAATACGAATAGATAATCATGTCGTTTTGATGAAAAGTTTTCAACATTAACAAATTTAGGTTTATGTTATAAATGGTTAGAAATTATGAGTGAAATTGCAGTCGATGGAAACAGTAATTTTTAACAAAAACAGGGTGGTTTGTAAAAGATTTGTGTTAAAACAACGAACTGGAGGAAGTTTGACAAGAATATGATGTTCACTGAGAAAGTGGGAGCATTTAGATCTGAATATAAACATGAAGTTGAGTTAGAGAGGATAATGACAACCATGACAGATGCACAAAAGAGAATCAATGCATTTCAAACAAACGGCTTGCATGGGCAGAGGAGTCATCTGAACTGTGGCCAAAACACAAACTGAAGGATGTTTATATGGAGATTTAAAGCGCTTAGATGGATTTTTATCTATCTTACTTATTTTTTCGTTTAGTTTGAGTTGGACAACATTGGGGTCTGTGATGATTTGGAATTATCAAGAGAATCAATTATTGTTTTTCTTCCTTTACACTAATCACGTATTTGGTCTCTGGGGAGTGACTGAGGGTCTGGCCTAGGGATGTGTGATGTGTCGTTAAAACACTTGAAAGCAACAAGGTGTCCTGTGTTTGGATTTTGAAGGTATCACACACCCCTAAATTGACAGGAGTGCAGTAACAGAGCTTACTCATTTAGCCCGGCTTCCAGAGTTGAAATACGGATTTTATATTAACTTTCACTTAAACACGAAAGAATCAGGATAAAGATTGCCTGGTTAAGACTGAAGCTCGTAGCCCTGACTGAAACATGCAAGCTGATGAAAGGTAAAAGTGTAACAATTTGAAAAGATTTGCATTTTGAATTCGGAGTTGGGCATAATTTAAAATTGTAATATCGGATGGGCGCCCAATTCTGAGTGGTTCAACTGCGTCTGCTCCTCAAGACACAATTTTCTTGACTGGCCAGGTTGATATCTGTGAATGCGCAGCGCACATTAATAACAACGATTTTATTTAAACAATCAATCAACTTTATTTATATAGCGCTTTTACAATGACGATTGTTTCAAAGCAGCTTCACAGTGTTAAACAGGACAACATTGCAACAAAATTTGATTTGGCTAGTTTAATTTGGATAGTTTATAGAATTATATATGACCAAATTAATAAATTCTATTTGTATATTTAGTTGAGTAACTTGGATCATAATTTGAGTGTCCCCAACTGAGCAAGCCAAGCCAAAGGCGACAGTGGCAAGGAACCAAAACTCCATCAGGGCATGATGGAGAAAAATAAACCTTGGGAGAAACCAGACTCAGTCGGGGTGCCAGTTCTCCTCTGGCCAGAACAGGCAGGCAGATGAGATTGCGAAGGCCGAGGCAGAAGCAGTCAAAGGAACCATAATGTCTTTTGATATTTGAAATAAACACAAACGCTTTCACTTCTTTACAGAGTACAGAGACCTTCGCCACAACAGCGGAGAAACAGCTGTGGAAACGATGTGGCTGCACTTTTCAAAATGGTGTGGTGATGGCAAGCCTTGTTTACCCCGAAAATTCTTTGACCATTATGTTTAGATGGCTGCATGGATAATCAGGCAGCCAAAGGGGGAATTAGTTAAATGAAAACTGATGAAAACTGTCTGGGGTACAGTATTTTTATGAAACATTTTGTAGAAGGAAAGGCCTAGAGCAAATCTGAGTCTGTTGGAGACTGTTTAATGGAAGGGGTAAACAATAGCTTACATCAATATAATTTGTGAATTATTGCAAAAGAAATGTCCTCTCTGTGTCTAAGATCTGTGTGCAGGTTAAGGGACTCCTTTACATAATATCAGACCAGATGTTTGATGTCGTGATACAGGACTACAGAAGGAACAGATGGAAAATGAAAAGGTGACTAGGGCCTTTTGTCGTGCTTCTGATGACAAACACCGCCATCAAGGTAGCTGAGAAAGATCCCACCAGTGATCGGAGAGAAGGAACCGAGAGGAGCTGGAGGCACACGTCTGTGCGGACGGAGGTCACACAAACATCACTTGCCGCTATCACCTCAGGAGCAGAGACACTGGCACAACGTGGAGCCGAGACAACAAGTTTATTATTGCAACCTATTGCAAGCCCACAGAATCAGAGTTACAAAATCTACAGAGAGGTGGCGTCCTTTCATTAACAGAGCAGCTTTCTGGGCGTACAGCTGTGCGATTCATCTTTCCATCTGAAAGACTGGAGCAAAGCAAAGCCGTGGTGCTCTTTTCGATGCTTGGACTGTGCGACTTGAGAAGAACAACATTCATATATGCATTTAAAATTTTTCTTGTGCATTTAAAATTGTTTGAGTTCATTCAGAAGTCAATGTCTGTTTGTGAAACACCTTTTTCAGCTGTTCAGACACAGCTGCTGCTGAAGCCCAGGGGGGTAACGGTGGGACATCTAAAGTGGATCTTTCCGTCCTTAGGTGTCGGATCATTTAAATGATTTTATCTCCAAGACAGTGAAGGGACAATTTACATATTGTGTTTGTGCCATGTACTCTGTGGAAAAATACTGGGGGGGTTGCTTAAACATTGGGGGTATAAAAGCTTGGGCCTTCTATTGTTCCTCAGTTCACACTTGTGGTCACCACGAGTATGGTTGCTTCAACTGTGGATTCATTTCTTGCAAGGAATTAAATCTTTATAAAGACACAATTGGCTGGTTTGTCTCTTATTCAGAAATGCAACGGAGTTAACATATTTTTGCCGCAACACCTTGAATAGACGACTGCTTTTGCAATGCATAAAATAACTTGTGCATTGAAGAATTTAGTGCTTTTGCATTGCATTACATTCAAGATCTGATGTGCTTAAAGAGATAAGTGCTTTTGCATGAAACAACTTGTTGTGTATTGAACAGATTAGTATTTTTAGATTACATTGCATATAAGAAATATCTGTGCAATCAATAGACAACTGCTTTCGCAATGCAGAAAACAACTTGTTGTGCATTGAAGAGAGTAGTGCTTTTGCATTACATTGCATATAAGAAATCTTAGTGCTTTTTATATTGCAATGCAAACAAAACTCATTGTGCATTGAATAGATAACTGCTTTTGCAATGCATAACGTAACTTGTTTTGCATTGAAGAGATTATTGCTTTATGGCAATGCATACAAACTTGTTGTGCATTGAAGAGATTAGTGCTTTCGCATTGCAATGAATATAGAAATCATAGTGCATTGAAGAGATCATTGCTTTTGCTTTGTAATGCATATGAGTAATCTTTGTGCAATGAATAGACACTGCTTTCGCAATGCATATAAAGCTCTTTGTGCATTGAATAGACAACTGCTTTTGCAAAGCATAAAATAACTTGTTGTGCATTGAAGATATTAGTGCTTTTGCATTGCAATGCACAAAAAAACTTGTTGTGCATTGAGATATTAGTGCTGTTGCATTGCAGTGAATAAAATAAATATTTGTGCATTAAATAGACAACTGCTTTTGGAATGCAATAAAAGAACGTCTTGTGCATTGACGCGATTAGTGCTTTATGCTATGCGTGCATACAATTCTTGTTGTGCACTGAAGAGTTCTTGTACATTGCAATGCATATAATAAATCTTTGTGCAATGAAGTCATTAGTGATTTTTTGACATTGCAATACATACAAGACTTGATGTGCATTGAAGAGTTTAGTGCTTTTGCATCGCAATGCATATAAGAAATCTTTGTGCATTGAAGAGATCATTGCTGTTACATTGCAGTGAATAAAATAAATTGCTGTGCATTGAATAGATTATTGCGTTTGCATTGCATTACATTCAAGATCTCGTGTGCATTAAAGAGATGTGCTTTTGTATTACAATGCATACAAGACTTGTGTATTAAAGAGTTCAGTGTTTTTGCATTGTAACGCATATAAGAAATCGTTGTGCATTCGGGTTAATTGCTGTTGCATTGCAATGTAATTGATGAAATTGTTGTGCATTGAATAGACAACCGTTTTTGCAATGCATAAAATAACCTTTTTGTGCATTGATGAGATTAGTGCATTGCAATGCATATAAGAATCGTTGTGCATTGAATAGACGACTGCTTTTGCAATGCATAAAATAACTTGTGCATTGAAGAATTTAGTGCTTTTGCATTGCATTACATCAAGATCTGATGTGCTTAAAGAGATAAGTGCTTTTGCATGAAACAACTTGTTGTGTATTGAACAGATTGGTATTTTTAGATTACATTGCATATAAGAAATATCTGTGCAATCAATAGACAACTGCTTCAAATGCAGAAAACAACTTGTTGTGCATTGAAGATATTAGTGCTGTTGCATTGGAGTGAATAAAATAAATATTAAATAGACAACTTCTTTTGGAATGCAATAAAAGAACGTCTTGTGCATTGACGAGATTAGTGTTTTTTGCGCTATGCGTGCATACAATTCTTGTTGTGCACTGAAGAGTTCTTGTACATTGCAATGCATACAATAAATATTTGTGCAATGAAGTCATTAGTGATTTTTGGACATTGCAATACATACAAGACTTGATGTGCATTGAAGAGTTTAGTGCTTTTGCATTGCAATGCATATAAGAAATCTTTGTGCATTGAAGAGATCATTGCTGTTACATTGCAGTGAATAAAAGAAAGTGCTGTGCTTTTGCAATGATTAAAAAACCTTTTTGTGCATTGAATAGATTAGTGATTTTGCATTGCAAAAGACAATATTGTTGTGCAATGAAGAGATTAGTGATTTTGCATTGCATTACATTCAAGATCTGATGTGCTTAAAGAGATAAGTGCTTTTGCATGAAACAACTTGTTGTGTATTGAACAGATTAGTATTTTTAGATTACATTGCATATAAGAAATATCTGTGCAATCAATAGACAACTGCTTTCGCAATGCAGAAAACAACTTGTTGCGCATTGAAGAGAGTAGTGCTTTTGAATTACATTGCATATAAGAAATCTTAGTGCTTTTTATATTGCAATGCAAACAAAACTCATTGTGCATTGAATAGATAACTGCTTTTGCAATGCATAACGTAACTTGTTTTGCATTTGTGACGAGTCTCTCTGGGCATATCAGCGTCGCCCTGGTAACCAACGCACGGCACCTGCACGTCCTCATCACGGGCTGATCGGTCACAGCTGGAGACAATCAGGAAGAGGTTGTGCCGCTGCCCGCACTTGGACAGAGAACCCTCTCATGCTGAACGTGCTGGAACTAATCCTCTTTCTCTTATCTCACAGAAGGCAGCGAGTGACCGACAGCCCGATTGAGCACGCCAGGACACCCACCTTCACGAGCACGAGGACCGCAGACAGGATCACCAGACGACGCACACACACTTTGACTCACCATTTGCACAACTTCCCAAAGTATTCTCATTAAATCCACCCGGGTTCACTTGTACAAGCAGCCTTGTTGTGTGATTTCTCACCCGTGACATCTGGTGGAGAATGCGGGCAATGAGAAATCACACACAAGTGTTTGCAGTCTTCACCGCACTTATATCTTTGTTGTTTTTGTTTGGTTCTCTTCGTGCACCACCCCAGCACTGATCTCTCTCTTCCGTTGGAGATGGAGGAAATACTGCAGCGCCTCACCGGTCAGCATCCGCCAGCAGCAGATCGTGGAACATCTGGCCATTCGGCAGGGCAGAGTTGAAGACGCCGCCTTCATGCCCGGGCAGCCCAGTCGGTTCCACTGACCCGCATGCGGCAGCTGCCTAAGATGACGGATCACACGATGTTGAAGCCTATCTCCAAATTTTTGAAACAACGGCCAATCAGGAAGGATGGCCCGCCGAGGACTGGGCTACCGCTGCCTCTCCTAACAGGTGAAGCCCAGCGAGCTTATTTCTCCCTTCCATCTGCGATCACGACCGACTACAAGGAAGTGAAACGAGAGATCCACCCGGCTGGGGCTTTCCATCTGCGCAGCGCAACAATTCCATGAGTGGGAGTTTAAAGGGCGGATGCCAGCGCCCAGGCCGCGGATCTCGCCCGGTTGGCTCAGCATTGGCTGCTGGACGGAAGCCCACCGCGATCAGGTAGTGGAACGAGTGGTCATCGATCGCCTCCGCGCTCTTCGTCCCATCATCAGGCTGTGGGTATGAGGAACCCCACCACTGTCCTCGGTCTGGTGGAGGCGATCGAGCTGGCGGATGCAGTCCACCAGCGAGAGCCGGAGAGAGAGCGCCGCGCTTCGGAGGGTGGTCCAGGAGCGACGCAAGCCGAGGGCACCGCGCAGTTAGCAGACCGGCCGTTCGCTCGGCGATGCGCATGCCCACCGTGAGAACCAACGACGCCCCGCTGGCCTGGCTGGCGGCTGCATCATACATCAGCACGCCCCACCGGCTTTCTAGAGGCGGACGCCCAGCTGAATGGCCACCCCATCCTGGCGCTTCTGGACTCGGGCAGCGCAGTCACCTCATCCAGGCTCATCGTGTCCGCTCACCCTGGCCAAAAGAGGTACCGATCACGCAGTGTGCATGGAGACACCCACCGCCCGCTGCGGAACATCGCTGCCGCCCTGGCACCTGGTCCGCCGGCCGGATTGGTGAAGAACCCAGTCCCACTGTTGCTTGGAAGAGATTGGCCAGGGTTTGCCGCCTCGCCGCCGCTGGAGCAGCCTGCCAGCCCGGTAACGCCGCCGCCGCCGCCGGGCCCAAAGACGCCGCCACCGGCCGGCGTTCTCGGACAGCGGAGAGATGGTGAGTCCTCGCACAGTCTAACCTGTTCTATGATGTGTTCCAGCAGGTCAGCGAGGGGGCTCTTTGCCAAAGAACAGCGGGAGGACGATCGCCTGAAGCACTGCTGAGTCAGGTCAGGACGGTGGACGGAAAGACGCCCTGCCACGCCCCATCCCCGCACTTCGTGGTCCGGCGGGGTCTGCTATACGCGTGGCTCAGCGAAGGGAGGAGAAGGAGCTTCTGGTCGCCCCGCCGAAGAGACCATCCTCGACCTGGCCCATTCCCATCCGATGGCGGGCACCTGGGAGCGGCGAACACCATCCAGCGGATCCGAGATCGCTTTCACTGGCCGGGTCTGGACGCGATGTGAAGGGGTTCTGTAAGGCCTGTCCGACCTGCCAGCGCACGCGCCCAGGACTCTCCCCAGCCCGCTGATTCCCTTACCCATCATCGAGTGCCCTTCGAGCGCATCGAATGGATCTGGTGTGCGTTGCTCTGCCCGAGGCATGAACACATCCTCGCCATCGGACTACGCCACCCGGTATCCAGAAGCAGTTCCCTGCGAAAGCCACAGCGAAAGCCATCGCCCAGGAGCTGTTTCTGTGGCCAGCGGTCGGCCTGAGCAGATACTGTCTGACCAGGAACACCGTCATGTCCGCAATGGCAGACCTCTGCAGCTGGGGGTGAAACAGTTGAGGACCACGGTGTACCACCCGCAAACCACGGACTCGTGGAACGCTTCAACCAGACTCTAAAACAGATGCTTGGCGGGTAGTGGAGGACAAGCGGACTGGGACCTGATGATCCTACGCCCTCTGGCATCCGTGAGGTCCCGCAAGCCTCAACTGGTTTCATTCGAGCTCCTCTTGTCGCCAGCCCGGGGTCTGCTGGATGTGGCTCGGGAGGCCTGGGAACAGCAGCCTGCCCTCATCGCACGGTCATCGAGCACGCCACCCAGATGAGGAGAGGATCGATCGTGTCATGCCATTAGTCCGGGAGCATCTCAGCAAGGCCCAACAGGCCCAACAACGCCATTACAACCGGCCGCAACCACGGAGTTCCAACCGAGACAGAGTGATGGTCTCCCACGCCTGCCTGCACCTGGCGCGTGGCGGGCCATACACCGTGGTGGAGAAGGTCGCACGCCAACCGAAGAAGACGGATGAGCAATTATACCACATCAACCTACTGAAGAAGTGGCAAGGACGAGACCAGCTCGCCGCCCTGAGTCTCACCGATCCTGTGGTTGTGGACATGGACCCCACCTGGCGGCTGCCCAGAAGGCGAGCTGCAGAACCTGGTCAGACAGTTCACGATGCTCCTCAGGCCGGCAGACCAACGTCATCCATGACATCAGGACCGCCGGAGTCATCGCCAGGCAACGCCCTACCGAGTCCCAGAAGGCCGGCAGGCTATTGAGGAGGAAATCCAAGAAATGCTGAAGTTGGGGTGATAGAACCATCTCGCAGCCCGTGGTCCAGTCCCATCGTGATGGTACAAGCCGGATGGCCCTCCGCTGCAACGACTTCCGCCGCTCAACGGGTCTCCGAGTTCGACGGCTATCCATGCCTCGGGTCAACTGCTAGACCGACTGGGAGGGCTGCACATCACGACCCTGGACCTCACCAAGGGATACTGGCAGGTACCACTCATGCTAAAGCAAAGACGGCCTTTTCTACCCCTAGTGGACACTGGCAGTACCGACCCTCCCCTTCCGCCATGGCCCCTGCACGCCCAACGCATGATGGACATCACGGCCCCATGCAGCAGGCGCGTGCTTGGATGACGCCGTGGTGCACTCCGAGGCATGGGAGGAACACCAAACGCCCGCGGAGGGTGCTCGAGCTGGCAGGCTGGACTGACCGCCAAGCAAATGCCACGCTCTGAGGCGAAGTACCTGGGATTCCAGGTGGGCCTGATCAGGCCCCAGGAGAAGAGGTGGAGGCCATCCGCAACGCACTGGAACGAAGTCCCAGGTACACACCTTTGGGGTTGGCGTACTATCGCTGTTTCATCCCCAACTTCTCCTCTTTAGCCGCCTGACAGATCTGACCAGGAAGGCAGCCCGAAGACCTTGGACGCGTCAGGAAGGCCTTCGCAACTCAAGACGGCCCTGACAGCGCTGCACTCCGCGCTGACTTGGCTGCCCTTCCTGCTGCAAACGGATGCTTCGACCGACTGGGAGCGCCTATCCCAAGTCCAGGAGGGTGAGGAACATCCCATACTATACATCAGCAGAAAGCTGTCCGGCAGAGAAGAACACGCAGCCAAGGAGGCCCTGGCCATCAAGGGGCAGTCCTCGAGCTGCGTACTACCGCCGTAAGTCCTGCTGACCGACCGCCTCTCCAATGGATGGCCCGGCGATACCAATGCCAGGGTGACCGCTGGTTGCGCCCAGGACTTCCACTGAAGTACGACATCGGCTGCAACGCCAACGCTGATGGACATGTGGCAGCTTTTTCAGGTCTGTCAGGGTCATTACCACCCTTGTTTCACCCCTACTCTCTCCTTCGCTCAGGGCCAGAACGACGCCAGGATGGACAGTCTCTCTGGGCATATCAGCGCCGCCCTGGTAACCAAGACGCACCTGCACGCCCTCATCACGGCTGATCGGTCACAGCTGGAGACAATCAGGAAGAGGAAAGCGCCGCTGCCGCACTTGGACAGAGAACCCTCTCATGCTGAACGTGTTGAACTAATCCTCTTTCTTATCTCACAGAAGGCAGCAGTGACCGAGCCCGATTGAGCACGCCAGGACACCCACCTTCACGAGCACGAGGACCACAGGATCACCAGTACGACAGCACACACCTGACTCACCATTTGCACAACTTCCAAAGTATTCATTAAATCTACCCTCCGGTTCACTTGTACAGCAGCCTTGTTGTGTGATTTCTCACCGTGACACATTGAAGAGATTATTGCTTTTATGGCAATGCATACAAACTTGTGCATTGAAGAGATTAGTGCTTTGCATTGCAATGCATAAAGAATCTTTTTTGAATAGACGACTGCTTTTGCTTTGGAATGCAGAAAACAACTTGTTGTGCATTGAAGATATTAGTGCTGTTGCATTGCAGTGAATAAAATAAATATTAATTAGACAACTGCTTCTGAATGCAATAAAAGAACGCCTTGTGCATTGACGAATTAGTGTTTTTGCTATGCACAATTCTTGCACTGAAGAGTTCTTGTACATTGCAATGCATATAATAAATATTTGTGCAATGAAGTCATTAGTGATTTTTTGACATTGCAATACATACAAGACTTTATGTGCATTGAAGAGTTTAGTGCATTGCAATGCATATAAGAAATCTTGCATTGAAGAGATCATTGTTGTTACATTGCAGTGAATAAAAGAAAGTGCATTGAGCAGAGAACTGCTTTTGCAATGCATAAACTTTGTGCATTGAATAGATTAGTGATTTTGCATTGCAAAAGACAATATTGTTGCAAATGAAGAGATTAGTGATTTTGCATTGCATTACATTCAAGATCTGATGTGCTTAAAGAGATAAGTGCTTTTGCATGAAACAACTTGTTGTGTATTGAATGGTAAATGGTAAATGGACTGCATTTATATAGCGCTTAACAGACCAATGGCCATCCAAAGCGACACATTGCCTCACATTCACCATTCACTCACTCTTTCATACAGACGGCGGTGTCAAATAGCAAGGCGCCATCCAGCTCGCAGCAGCTTTAGTGTCTTGCTCATGGACAGACACTTGGTCAGGTGGAACCGGGATCGAACCACCAACCTTGTTTGCAGACATCTACATGAACCACTGAGCCACTGCCGCACTATTGAACAGATTAGTATTTTTAGATTATTGCATATAAGATATCTGTGCAATCAATAGACAAGTGCAATGCAGACAACTTGTTGTGCATTGAGATTAGTGCTTTTGCATTACATTGCATATAAGAATTTTATTGTTTTTTATATTGCAATGCATACAAAACTCATTGTGCATTGAATAGACAACTGCTTTGCAATGCATAATAACTTGTTTTGCATTGAAGAGATTATTGTTTTTGAGTGGCAATGCATACAAACATGTGCATTGAAGAGATTGCTTACATTGCAATGGATATAGAAATCATTGTGCATTGAAGGATCATTGCTTTTTTTGGAATGCATATGAGTAATTGTGCAATGAATAGACACTGCTGCAGCATATAAAACTTGTTGCATTGAATAGACAACTGCTTTTGCAATGCATACAACTTGATTGCATTGAAGAGATTATTGCTTTGCTTGTGTTGAGAACAAATATTTGTTTGTGCATAACAACGCTTGTAGAAATTAATCATTAACAATAGTAAATTTAAGATAATGTTAGCTTATGAAATGATTTTGCTTAAAGACTATATGTTTTCTGTTGGGCATAACAGAGTGCAACAGCCAGAGGTTGGTATTTATAACAGATCCATATGAGAAGTTGTGCTATGCATTTTGCTGTGCTCTTAGAGTGCTTTTGTATGCAATAACAAACTTGTGCTTTTGTCCAGGAAATTGAGGTGATGTTATAACGAAGCACAGCTGACCAGAAAATCATCTGACTGCAAAGAAAGACAACTTATGTAGTGTATAAATATTCAGGAAAGGCAAGTTTGTGCAGATTGCCTGGACAAGCCTTGCATAGGATTGTGTAAATCAGGGACAGTTGTGACCCAGAGCTCTGTATGCTATCTTCATCTGACTTATTTATTCATTAAAAGAGTTAAACTATATTTTGTTCCTGCTCTCCTCATTCAACACGCATTAGAAATTGATGCCGAGTCCAACAGTTGCAATGCACAAAAAAACTTGTTGTGCATTGAAGATATTAGTGCTGTTGCATTGCAGTGAATAAAATAAATATTAAATAGACAACTGCTTTTGGAATGCAATAAAAGAACGTCTTGTGCATTGACGATTAGTGCTATGCGTGCATACAATTCTTGTTGTGCACTGAAGAGTTCTTGTACATTGCAATGCATATAATAAATCTTTGTGCAATGAAGTCAATAGTGACTTTTTGACATTGTAATACATACAAACTTGATGTGCATTGAAGAGTTTAGTGCTTTTGCATTGTAATGCTTTTAAGAAATCGCTGTGCATTGAAGATATTAGTGCGTTTGTAATGATTGTAATATTTCCTTTGAGTGCGTTAAACTTAAACAAACCTTTAAAACATTTTGTGGATTTTTTGGCCAGTAATCTGAAGGGAAGTACTAAGATAGTGTTTAAGGACTATTGTGCCAAAACTATGTTCAGTAGGTTAAAATGGACTGCAGCCTCATGGCTTTGCAATCAAAAAATGTAGTTATAATGGAAGTCAATGGGGGCATAAACTGCCACAAACAGTAAATGAGGGAGAAAAATTTTTAATCTAATGCTGCACAAAAACTAACAATGCATCAAAGCTTGTTGTTTCTGATCTTTGACATGTCCAAGACTGTGATAAAAGGTAAAAAAAAATCCAGTCCACAATTACATTTTATATTGAAAATAAGTCATTTTGTGTGTGTTTTTTCACAAATCAGTGACATCATTTATGAATTTGGCAATTAAAGAGTTAAAATCCTGATTTTTAAAAAAACAAACGTTTAGTAGTTTTGATCAGAATTGTAGTGGCTGTTTTCAGCCACGAACATAACGAAAGGGTAGTGAATTTGCCCACAGTTTATCAGAAGTGAAGTCAATGAGTATTTCTAGTAAGTTAGTGTTTAAAGACTCGGGCCAAAAATATGTTCAGTAGGTGGACTTACAGCCATAACGTAAAAAAAAAAAAATACATTAACAATCCTTTGTAGAATTTTTAGAAATAGGAATCAGAAGGGAAGTCGATAAGTTAGTGTTTATGGACTCTTGGGCCAAAAATGTTCAGTAGGTCAAATATGGACTTCTGTACAGCCATAATATATATTAAAAAAACGTGATTATCGAATGGGGTTTCGCAGAAGCCTATCAACTGAGATCTGGAAAGCTCCAAGCAGTAATGGCATGCAGATAGAAGCCCTACCGCATGGGGTATATTAGGAAGAAAACTGGCAAGATCATATTATGTTTGCTTCGAGACAAATACACTCTTCACTCCTCAAAGCTTTCTGAGATTCTGTTAGCTTCTAGACGATCCTTCCAGTTGGTGTTGGTGTTACGGGCGCTTATCGCATACTTCCTGCTTGCTGATCTGTTGAAGTGCATCGAGCCTGTCCCTCCAGCCGAGATGGAGGCACAGCTACTTCATTGTACCCAAGAAAACCGTGGTTACGGCCAATCCTGGATCTGCGCGCCCTAAACATCCTTCACAGACTTCTCAGGTTGTTGACAGCAAACGCATTTTCAATGCGTCCAGACGATTGGTTTGCAGCGATCGACCTGAAGGACACCTGCTTGCTTCCATCCTACCTGCACAGACCGCTTCCTGGTTTGCCTTCAGCATAGCAGTATGGTTCTATATCTGTCCTCGCTTCAAAGTCAACTGGGAGAAGAGCAAACTCTGCCCAGTGCAGAGGATCACTACTGACTTGCCTCACAAATCGAGAGCAAGAGTGCTCAAGAGACGCTCCTGGGCATATGGCATCTGAAGCTAACGCACTCAGATAGTTTCATATTAGACCGCTTCAGCAATGGCTTGCGAGTCCCGAGATGGGCATGGCAGACAGGCACGCATGGCAGACAGGCACAAGTGATGGCCTGCCTACAGACCTTCACCGTGGTCGAACCACAGTTTTCTACGGGCCGGTGTGCTCTTAGAATGAGTTTCCTGGCATGTTGTTGTGTCAACAGATGCCTCCGCCTCTGGCTGGTGTGCCATGTAATGGACATGCCGTTCTTGGACAGACGCCAGCGCCTGCATGTCAACTGCCTCGAGTTGCTGGCAGCCCTGCACCACTTCCGAGCCTTGCTCAAGGGTCAACATGTGCTAGTCAGGATGGACAATATGGCCACAGTAGAGTACATCAACCATCAGGGTGATCTACGCTCCCGACGGATGTCTCAATTTGCCCTTGTAAGGCTTGTTGAAAACGAAGGACACTTTTTGCAGACGACGTCACACTGAGTGAATCAACTTAGAATGGCTCTAATGTATTTTTTCCCCATCCTACTTCCTCAGGCTGCATTGAAAATATAAAAATCTATATGATCTAAAAATGAAAAATACTAAACAATATATATGTGTTTGATATCATTGGAAATGTCTTAGTGCGACTGGTACAAATATCTCATCCCCACAGAAATATTCAAGAAGATAACAATGGTTTAGAGTTTAAGAGATATGAGTATGGTAGGTGTGGCTTTCAACCATTTGGTCTTTTGTCAATACAGGTCTGAGACAGTGATTAAATGTAAATTCCTTTGTTAACATATGTTACCATTTGTAAGAAGTTATTGTGGTCTGAATACTTAAGGCAGTGTAGCAGAAGAGTCAGGGCAATACTGTAATCAGATTCGCCGCAACTTGTGTCCAGTCAACGTTACGCCTATGGAAAGTCAGGAATGATCACTTAAGAGTATTCGATGTTTTGAGGATCTTTGAATTGATTATGTAATTGGAATTATACCTGACTGTTTAATTTGTGATTTATTCTGACTTACTCGAATTATTGCTCTTGAGATCATGAATGGGTTTTCCACAAAGGGTTAAACGGAATAATTAAATGTGTGTCTAACTATTAAACATAAATGACCAAATAACCAAATTGGCATTCTAATCTAAATTCATTATAATAAAATGGAGTCAGATTGTTGAATTAGATCCATTTTGCCAGCTGAGAACATCAACGCAGCAGATACCTTCGCCCGCTATTCGCTGCCGCCATTGGAGCGATTTCAGCGGCCCTACACCCTCCATCTCATTCTATGGAGTCAGAAACATCTGAGGTCCCTTCGTGCTGTCCATATCCCGGGAGAACTGAACCCAGATCCGACGAGCTCTCACGCTCAGCCACTTCTGGAAAATGGCAGACTCCATGCCCAGACGGTCCAGCTGATTTGGGAACAGTTCGTGACGCACACAGATCTGTTTCCCACAACTCTTCCCACTCTTTTATTCCCAGACCGAGGCACGCACGGATGCACTGGCGCACAGCTGGCGCGGGCTTGCAAAATATGCGTTACCCCAGTGAGCCTTCGCACAGCGACTGTGTAAGATCAGGAGAACAAGGAGCAGGTCCTTCTGGTCGCCTGCACTGGCACGGCCGACCTGGTTCCCGAACTCTTACTCGTCTGCATTCTTACGACAGGAACTCGCACTACGCAGGGCACTGGAAGACAGCCGAGTGGCGTGATTATATTGGACCCCATTCGCCACAGTCACTGTTTACTCGGAGTGAATGAACGAAGGAAATGTCTCGTTACGGATGTAACCCTCGTTCCCTGAGGAGGGAACGGAGATGTAACGCCCTCTGCCACATCCGCTGTACCGCTGAAACGGCCAGGAGTTCAGCCTTGGCTCCTCAAGCAGGTAACAATGCTATCTTGCCAGCGTTCTTCCTGGTATACCCACAAGGTGGTGCGGAGTCTGCTATGCAAATTCCGCATGCCCAAGGCATTGGCACTGCCACTGGGCGCCTAGATCTCGGTTGAAAGGCTTGCGAAAGCCCCATTCGTCAGTCACTGATGTTACATCTCCGTTCCTCCTCAGGGAACGAGGTTACATATGTAACAGATGTTCTGTAGGTCAAAAATGGACTTCTGTACAGCCATAACATGTAACATAAAACAAATAAAAAATAAAAATACCGTAACGTTCCTATTGTGGAGTGTTTGGCTTGAAATGGGAATCAGAAGTGAATACAATAAATATAGCAAGTTAGTGTTTAAGGACTTAAATAAACCTTTTAAAAACCTTTTGTGGAATTTTTGGCCAGTAATGGTAATCTGAAGGGTAGTAGTAAGATAGTGTTTAAGGACTCTTGTGCCAACACTATGTACAGTATGAAAAATATGGACTTCATACAGCCATAACATGTAACTAAAAATCTTTGTGTAACTTTTGGCTAGTAATAGTAATCAGAAGGGAAGTGTTAACCAAATAACCATACAAACAAAAAATAAATTAACGATCTTATTGTAGAATTTTGGGATAGAAATAATACATTTTAAATAAATTAAAAAAAAATTTTCGAACGTTTTGCTAGTAATGTGAATCAGAAGGGAAGTCAATGAGTATGTATGGTAAATACATAGAAATAGCTGTTAAGATGCAAAACAAAATTATTTCATTTTTCATTAAAGAATAACACATGCTCTTTGCATAAAAATGTTGTATCATATTTTGAAGAGATCATTTATTTTGCACCATCTACCTTAATGCGTGGTGTTAAGTTAGAGGAGATAACGTGAACAAGAAATGTGATAACAAGTGAACAAGATAACGTGCATATAAGAAAGTGCATACAAGAAAGCGAACATTATGAGACAAGTACTTTTGCATTGCAATGAGAAATCTTTGTGCAATGAGGAGATTAGTGCTTTTTACATTGCAATGCATACACTACAATGCATTGCAGTGGGGAAAAAAATCGCTGTGCATTGAATTAACAACTGCTTTTCCAATGCATAAAAGAATTTGTGCATTGTAGAGATTAGGGATTTTATGTTGCAATGCATACAATACTTGTTGTGCATTGAAGAGTTGAGTGCTTTTGCATTGTAATGCATGTAATAACTCGTTGTGCATTGAAGAGACAAATTCCTTTGCAGTTTATAAAAGAACTTGTTGTTCATTGAAGAGATTAGTGCTTTTGCCTTACATTGCATATAAGAAATCTTTGTGCAATAGGGAGATTAGTGCTTTTTTATTTTTATAACTCGTTTTGCATTGAAGAGATTAGTGTGTTTGCATTGCATTACATTCCAGATCAGTAGTTTTAGGCAGGGCAACCGGCAGTCGCTCGGCGCATTTTTCATGACACATGGCACCGGCACCGACCAGCTGTAAAAAATCGCCCGCAGGGTTTCTATCTATCATTGCACGGAGGACGGACGCCTCTGCACAGCTGCAGGCGGCACGCCCTGTGTGTGAGGGGCGGGGCGGGGACAGTCCACCTCTGGATCTCTCCAGCGGCAAACTCCCTTTTCTCCTGAAGCTAATACGGAAGTGATTTGAACTGTAGTGTAATTCCTCGACAGGCCGCTATGGCCAGGCTCTGCATAATTGGCGTGGCCACTGAGTGACAGGTGGATTGAGTTTGTCTGATGTCACCTCAGCTATTTATTTTCTATGGTCTCTCCCATATGGAACGGACAAGGGGGGAAACGGGGGATCCACTGTATATAGAGCAATAAAGTCAGTCACACCTCTACTTTCTTCAAATAGATTTTTTCGTTCACAATATTATAAATATAGGCTACAGGCATATAGTTGCTGCACATTTTTCTGAATTGTGTGAAATGGCTAATACAAATTGGTCTAATTTCACCATAATAGTGCTTTTTTTTCAACAAATGGTTACACGTTCAGTTATTATTAATTCCCATCAGTTAGTTATAATATATTCAGGTAAATCAACTGAATAAACTTTTTCTAATTTTGCCATTTTTATTGAAAATAGGCCTATGCAATGTCATTCATAATGTAATTAACAAATAAATATTAACAAACTAACAAATGCTAACAAAGCCAGATTTGGCATAAGATTACAGTTTTTTACAATACTTTTAACAAATTTCCTAAACTCTTAACACAGTTAGCACAAAATCTGCCTGTGCAGACTATACAATTAACACATTTATTGTTGCTTTGACACAAAATGCATACAGTTAACACAAATTTAAAATGCTTGAACTTCTTTTGCACACAAGCTCAACCGAGACCAAAACAATGGCTTTTTACTGCCAAATTTACCAATGCTTTAACACTGATGTCAGAACAGATAACACCCTGTTCTAAACCTAACCTTATAGGCTAAAGTCAAAGTAAACAGCTGTACATATTGTGAATTGAAACATAAATATATCCCCTGTATTTTATTCCATTGGTACTAAGAAACAGCCAATTGAAGTTATGCAAATATATAAATCACAGCTGATTCCCATCTAGGAATTGTTCAGGTGTTGGTATTCTTTCAAGCACATGATCATATGGTTTACAGTAAAAGAGGGCATATTTGGGCTTCTTTGGGGCAGAGGAAAGTGAAGAACAGAACTTGCTATTGTCAACATGATGATCGCTGATAATGAAATAAAACTGAAGGGCATACTGTAAAGCTACTCTGAGATGGGTCATTCAGTTTTTGTATTGAATTTCTGCAGCAAAACACAATGCATTTTACTAAAAACAACAAAACAAAAATGTAGAGAGTCTTCAAAAGACACACAAACTATGATCAATAAAATGTATGTCATTGTAAAGGCAGATCTGACACATAAAATCCTGCAGTTTCTGTAATTCCATCTAGTGTTTGTTTTTATGACACTGTGCTGTGATTGACAATGTTCACAATGGAAGAGAACATGTGTTAGGGTTTGGTAGACAAAGAGTATTGTTGAAAATTAGTGTTGGAGTTTAGTTTACAATGTGTGATTTTGAAGAAATTAACCGTTTTGCCAATTGTGTGATGTAGGTGTTGGTGCGTTAAGAGTTTAGGACATAAGTATTGAAAAAATTGTCAGAGCAATTGAAGAAGTTGTTGTGCAATTCAATGTAAAACCGCCACTGTTCCAGATCTTGTGCATTAAAGGATAAGTGCGTTTGCATTGCATAACATACAAGACTTGATGTGCATTGAAGAGTTTAGTGCTTTTGCATTGCAATGCATATAAGAAATCGTTGTGCATTGCTCATATATATGAAATTATTGTGCATTGAATGACAACCGTTTTTGCAATGCATAAAATAACCTTTTTGTGCATTGAAGAGATTAGTGTTTTTGCGTTGCAATGCATATAAGAATTGTTGCGCATTGAATAGACGACTGCTTTTGCAATGCATAAAATAACCTTTTTGTGCATTGAAGAATTTAGTGCTTTTGCATTGCATTACATCAAGATCTGATGTGCTTAAAGAGATAAGTGCTTTTGCATAAAACAACTTGTTGTGTATTGAAGAGATTAGTATTTTTACATTACATTGCATATAAGAAATATTTGTGCAATGAATAGACAACTGCTTTCGCAATGCAGAAAACAACTTGTTGTGCATTGAAGAGATGCATTGAAGAGTGCTTTTGCATTACATTGCATATAAGAAATCTTAGTGCTTTTTATATTGCAATGCAAACAAAACTCATTGTGCACTGAATAGACAACTGCTTTTGCAATGCATAATGTTTTGCATTGAAGAGATTATTGCTTTTGCATAGCAATGCATACAAACTTGTTGTGCATTGAAGAGATTAGAGCTTTCGCATTGCAATGAATATAGAAATCATTGTGCATTGAAGAGATCATTGCTTTTGCTTTGGAATGCATATGAGTAATCTTTGTGCATGAATAGACACTGCTTTCGCAATGCATATAAAACTCGTTGTGCATTGAATAGACAACTGCTTTTGCAAAGCATAAAATAACTCGTTTTGCATTTAAGATATTAGTGCTTTTGCATTGCAATGCACAAAAAAACTTGTTGTGCATTGAAGAGATTAGTGCTTTTGCATTGCAATGCATATAAGAATCGTTTTGCCATTGTAGAGGAAAAATTTAATCATAGAAGAAGATTTATGTTTGAGTTCATTCATAAGTCAATGTCTGTTTGTGAAACACCTTTTTCAGCTGTTCAGACACAACTGCTGCTGAAGCCCAGGGGGGTAACGGTGGGACATCTAAAGTGGGAGCTTTCCCGTCTTAGGGTGTCGGATCATTTAAATGATTTTATCTCCAAGACAGTGTAGGGACAATTTACATATTGTGTTTGTGCCCTGTACTCTGTGGAAAAATACTGGGGGGTTGCTTAAACATTGGGGGTATAAAAGCTTGGGCCTTCTATTGTTCCTCAGTTCACACTTGTGGTCACCACGAGTATGGTTGCTTCAACTGTGGATTCATTTCTTGCAAGGAATTAAATATTTATAAAGACACAATTGGCTAAGGTTTGTCTCTTATTCAGAAATGCAACGGAGTTAACGTATTTTTGCCGCAACAATTTTGGTGTCAGAAGCGGGATTCCTTGGGATTCAGGAACCCTGAGAGCGGACGGTGACTGATCATCCTGGACGTTAGAGTCACAGCCTTACCCCGACTGATTAAGGGAGAAGGGCCGGCTGCTCTAGGGGTTCTGGAGGGTCCAACCACTGGAATAAGAGAAAATGAACCCGAGGTGGCAACGGGACACTCTGGTAAGAGACAAATCCAAAATTATGGGAATTTTAAATTGAATTTGGTTAAATTAAGATTTGGGAAACTAAGGGTTAAACTATAGGGGGAGTCTGGTTCTGTGGTCAACGCGATTAAGAAATTCTGGGAGAATTGAGATCATGGAACGTGATTAAGAAATTCTGAGAGGATTGAGATTGGCGAGAGTGATTAAGAAATTCTGGGAGAATTGAGATTGTGGAACGCGATCAAGAAATTCTGTGAGAGTTGAAATCACATAGAGGGTGATTAAGAAATTCTGGGAGAGATGAAATCACATAGAGGGTGATTAAGAAATTCTGGGAGAGTTGAAATCACATAGAGGGTGATTAAGAAATTCTGGGAGAATTGAAATCACAGATGGTGCTGGAAGCGCCCGCCGCCTGTCCTGGGTGAAGGATCAGATCTGTACGGAGACGTCCAACATATTAATAGCGTGCACGCAAAAGACCACAGAAAGACTGCCCCAAAGAAGCTAGCAGAATATGATACACCGGTATTTTGTCAAATGAAAAAATTATATGGCAGAGATGCATTGGGGATATAGAGAAATTTATTAAATATCATGATTTCCAAAAGAAAAGGAACGCTGTGAGTCAACAGGATGAGAGAGGTGAAAGAATCTGTTGAGGAGAGGAGACAAATCTAAGGGCTGTTGTGGGGGATGTGGTTGTGAGAAATGCAAACTAACAGTGTTGAATGAAATTGATAGCAGGGAAGGAACATTTTTTGATCGCAAAGAATGTGGCATCACAAAGAAGCCACAGCTGTTTAAAGATCATTGGTGAGTATGAACTTTGATTATGGATAACACTTTGTGATAACAAAATTAGAGCTAACAAGGGCTGTTGTGGGAAATGTGTGTGAGAAATGCAAATGAATATTCGTTATAAGAAGCAGATTTATAAGGGAAAGGAAGATGTTGTCTGATCACACAGAAGCTACAGCTGTTTAAAGATCATTGGTGAGCATGAACTTTGATAAGCTATGGATAACAGTTTGTGATAACAAAATTAGAGCTAACAATTTGAGAGACATGATCAGTAACTTGATCAGGCCGGATAAAGATTTTGAGACGAGAGAGCAAATGCTGTAAACAGCTCTGCTCTGAAGCCAGCAATTTAAAGAAATAAGCAGAACTTATAAAGAAAATGGGCAGCAGTGTTTTAATTATGTTTAGAAAATTATACGGCAATTTAACTGGCTACAAATAAATTGAGAACAAGAGAAATTCAAATTTCTAGATGTTAGTGCATAACGAATAATGAATAATCATGGGTTGTAAAATGGGTGGAATGCCATTAAACCCAGAAGGAAAGATCCCAGTAACCGAGGGATTGTATAATCTGATAACATTAAACCCTGAAGGAAAGATCCCAGTAACTGAGGGAATCTGATAACATTAAACCCTGAAGGAAAGATCCCAGTAACTGTGGGAATCTGATAGCTAAATGTGATTTTTGTTTTGAAAAAGCAGATGAAAGATACCATGAATTGCTGAATGACACAGACTGTTTTAATTGTGGTCAGCGTGGCTGTGTCCACTCACCCATAAGTTGTCGAAGGTGTGACAAATGAGGCCACCACACAGAAATCTGTGAATGAAACCCAGTAAAAAGAAGGAAACAGAGATGAGATTTAAACTCTGAATAAAAAAATAATGAAATAACAATAGGGTTTTAATAAATATGTTCTAGCTCTTCTCACTTTTGCAAAACTCTGATAATGCTTATTGGACTGAATATTGGGTTGTAAATAACTATAGGTAAGTTAATATGTTGGAAACCCTAGAAGTTGATGCTTTGGTTTCAAAAGATAAGCTTGTGCTGAGCTGTAATAAAATGATTTGCTTATCTGAATCTGGCACCACCACGTCATTTCTGGTGCTGTGGCCTAGCTTGAGTAACTCACACTCAGTCTGAGGGTGATTTGAAAGTGTGATATCAGTCTAAGGATAGAGTTTAAAAGGAAAATGTCTGAAGTTTATTTGAAAACAATTTTAATTTCTAACCAGATCTCACTCGCTTGTGTGAAGAGTGAAAATTTGCAGTGCAGATGAAGATGCAGTGTGCCAGCCCTGAAGGCCTCAGAGTCTCTCTCTCTCATTCAAACCCAGCACAAAGCTGTTCTCAGAGCAATTGTCATAAGGGATGAGATACTTATGGTTAAGCACAGGGCATCAGTTGAAAATCATAGAGACAATGATTTGATAAAAAGGACATTTTTGACTAATAGTTAAAGGATTGCCATGGAGGGCAATGATAGATATTTTGATGAAACAAAATGAGATGTTTTTACAAAATGAGATGTTTTTAAAATATAGAACTGAAAATGTTGTGTCTGATCTAAGCCTTCACCATGTACAGGACTGATGAATCGAGACACAAAGGTAGCAGAACATTAAACTGAAAGGACAATTGTTCTGGCTAAATTCACTGAGTGGTGGATTTTACTGATTTAGTTGTATTGTGATAATTAACCTGTCTCCATGTTCTACCTATAGTAAGCAGACCAGATGGCTATGATGACTCTTGAATGCACTCTATGCAAAGCTCCAGAAAACATCATCTTGAGGGTCCAAAAAAAAAAAAAATTCAAGCGATGACCAATGTGCGTGAGATGATTCACCAAAGACGGGTAAGATCCTCTCTTGGCCAGTAGGGGGACAACCTAAGCCCGGGTTTCATCGACATTGGGGGCACCTCCAAGAAGGGAGGTGTTTTTATGTGAGGTGTGTATGAGAGTTGAGCAGATGTCTGTAAGGCCAGCAGCATCATTAAGGAAGGAGTTGTGTTTTTGTAGGGGCCGAGAGTCCAGACAGATATACAGCAGTCCGACCTAGAGATGTTCCTCTATACCGCTCACCCAAGAATCGCTTATCCAGGGAAGACCCTGAGGGAAAGTTATGATGGTAAGGGGCATTCAAGAGCCAGCTGAGACCATGCTGTGATTGTCATAAATTTTATGGAGAACAGAACAAAATGTATTAATTGGTATAAGTAAAACTGTGTGATATTGAACTAATATGTCTCTATCATAGTCTTAAATCCTCCAGGTCATTAGATATGGCATAGGATAATACGAAGACATGGGGATGGCTTTAAGATGAGGACAGCTTTCGAAGTTCAAAAGAGAAGGTCTGGATAACAAAGGTATTTAAACTAAAGATTATAGTTTGTTCTGAGTTAAAGTCTCAGAGGCTGTTGAAAAGATTATCTGTGTAAGAGAGAGAGAGAGAGAGAGAGAGAGCTGCTTGTGGAGGCAGGGATGGCACAGTGTCTGTAATCGGGCATGTTAAAGCTGAGACAAAAACCAAAACAACCCAGCTGACTTTTCTAAACTTAATAGTGAACAGACATGATTTGAAAATGGTTAAGAAACCAAGTAGAAGCAAATTTTGAGAATGAGCAGTTCATATTTATGCCCTGATAGAGCGTAGTGTTTTATCACTACAGATGGGTTAAGTTAAACGATAAACTTTAAAAGAAGCGTATTATTCTGAGTGATTCTGATAAAAGATGATCCAGAACATGGGACGAGCTTTAAGTTGATTGATATCCAGCTTGGTCTGTTACTGGTAATGATGATGACTACTTTTGTCATTTATGATGAGGATTTGAATTACTCTCTGGATTAGTTAAAATAGTAAGCTTAAATATAGACTTGAGGACAGAGACAAAATGACAAATTGGCTTAAGTCATTATCTAAATTATCCAGAGAATCCATCACAATTATGAAAGGCCAGAGGGCGAACAAAGGAATATAAACTTTAAAATGAAAAGTTTTATTTTTGTGTTTCCTCCATTAAATGGAGGCAGGACATTAATTTATCTAGAGAACCACAATTAATGTAAGAGAAAAACAAAAACAAAACTAAACAAGAGGCTGTGAGGCTTTCTGTGTGACTAGGATTGAGATGGAGGACAGTAATATTTTGGATTTCTGCAGAGCAGTGGACAGTGGAAAGGTGTGTCGTAGGTGAGACAGAGGACTTCATGGTGAAGGTGAGACTGCATTAAGGATCGGCTCTGAGCCCCTTCTTGTTTGCAGTGGTGATGGACAGGCTGACAGAGGAGGTCAGACAGGAATGTACATGGACTATGATGTTTGAGGATAACATTGTGATCTGTAGTGAGAGCAGGTGGACGAAAGTCTAGAGAGGTGAAGATTTGCTCTGGAGAGAAGAGGAATGAAGGTTAGTCGCAGGAAGACAGAATACATGTGTGTGAATGAGAGGGAACCATGTGGAACAGTGAGGTTACAGGGAAAAGAGGTGAAGAAGTGTGTGTAGGCAGGTTGGAATGGGTGGAGAAAAGTGTCAGGTCTGTTGTGTGAGAGTTACAGCAAGAATGAAAGGGAAGGTTTGCAGAACAGTAGTGAGACCAGTGATGATGTACGGTTTGGAGACAGTTGCACTGAGGAAAAGACAGGAGGTTTAAGGAAAACCAAAGAGGACGTTTATGGATGTAGTGAAGGAGGAACATGAAGGTAGGGAAAGAAGGAAAAAAGAAGATTCAAGACATTGAAAGGAAAATGTACTTTAAAATCCGAATTAATTGGAAAGATTTTGATAAAGAATTGGGTATTGAATATGATTAAGCATAATGTCACAAGAGAAAGATGAGTGAACGAGCTGATTGAATGTAATACGAATAGATAATCATGTCGTTTTGTTGAAAAGTTTTCAACATTAACAAATTTAGGTTTATGTTATAAATGGTTAGAAATTATGAGTGAAATTGCAGTTGATGGAAACAGTAATTTTTAACAAAAACAGGGTGGTTTGTAAAAGATTTGTGTTGAAACAACGAACTGGAGGAAGTTTGACAAGAATATGATGTTCAGTGAGAAACTGGGAGCATTTAGATCTGAATATAAACATGAAGTTGAGTTAGAGAGGATAATGACAACCATGACAGATGCACAAAAGAGAATCAGTGCATTTCAAACATACGGCTTTTTGTCGTTTAGTTTGAGTTGGACAACATTGGGGTCTGTGATGATTTGGAATTATCAAGAGAATCAATTATTGTTTTTCTTCCTTTACACTAATCACGTATTTGGTCTCTGAGGAGTGACTGAGGGTCTGGCCTAGGGATGTGTGATGTGTCGTTAAAACACTTGAAAGCAACAAGGTGTCCTGTGTTTGGATTTTGAAGGTATCACACACCCCTAAATTGACAGGAGTGCAGTAACAGAGCTTACTCATTTAGCCCGGCTTCCAGAGTTGAAATACGGATTTTATATTAACTTTCACTGAAACACGAAAGAATCAGGATAAAGATTGCCTGGTTAAGACTGGAGCTCGTAGTCCTGACTGAAACATGCAAGCTGATGAAAGGTAAAAGTGTAACAATTTGAAAAGATTTGCATTTTGAATTCGGAGTTGGGCATAATTTAAAATTGTAATATCGGATGGGCGCCCAATTCTGAGTGGTTCAACTGCGTCTGCTCCTCAAGACACAATTTTCTTGACTGGCCAGGTTGATATCTGTGAATGCGCAGCGCACATTAATAACAAAGATTTTATTTAAACAGGCAGATGAGATTGCGAAGGCCGAGGCAGAAGCAGTCAAAGGAACCATAATGTCTTTTGATATTTGAAATAAACACAAACGCTTTCACTTCTTTACAGAGTACAGAGACCTTCGCCACAACAGCGGAGAAACAGCTGTGGAAACGATGTGGCTGCACTTTTCAAAATGGTGTGGTGATGGCAAGCCTTGTTTACCCGAAAATTCTTTGACCATTATGTTTAGATGGCTGCATGGATAATCAGGCAGCCAAAGGGGGAATTAGTTAAATGAAAACTGATGAAAACTGTCTGGGGTACAGTATTTTTATGAAAAATTTTGTAGAAGGAAAGGCCTAGAGCAAATCTGAGTCTGTTGGAGACTGTTTAATGGAAGGGGTAAACAATAGCTTACATCAATATAATTTGTGAATTATTGCAAAAGAAATGTCCTCTCTGTGTCTAAGATCTGTGTGCAGGTTAAGGGACTCCTTTACATAATATCAGACCAGATGTTTGATGTCGTGATACGGGACTACAGAAGGAACAGATGGAAAGTGAAAAGGTGACTAGGGCCTTTTGTCGTGCTTCTGATGACAAACACCGCCATCAAGGTAGCTGAGAAAGATCCCACCAGTGATCGGAGAGAAGGAACCGAGAGGAGCTGGAGGCACACGCCTGTGCGGACGGAGGTCACACAAACATCACTTGCCGCTATCACCTCAGGAGCAGAGACACTGGCACAACGTGGAGCTGAGACAACAAGTTTATTATTGCAACCTATTGCAAGCCCACAGAATCAGAGTTACAAAATCTACAGAGAGGTGGCGTCCTTTCATTAACAGAGCAGCTTTCTGGGCGTACAGCTGTGCGATTCATCTTGCCATCTGAAAGACTGGAGCAAAGCAAAGCCGTGGTGCTCTTTTCGATGCTTGGACTGTGCGACTTGAGAAGAACAACATTCATATATGCATTTAACATTTTTCTTGTGAATTATCAAAGAATGATAAAAGGGGGAATTGTAGAGGGAAAATTTAATCATAGAAGAAGATTATTGTTTGAGTTCATTCAGAAGTCAATGTCTGTTTGTGAAACACCTTTTTCAACTGTTCAGACACAGCTGCTGCTGAAGCCCAGGGGGGTAACGGTGGGACATCTAAAGTGGGAGCTTTCCCGTCTTAGGGTGTAGGATAATTTAAATGATTTTATCTCCAAGACAGTGAAGGGACAATTTACATATTGTGTTTGTGCCCTGTACTCTGTGGAAAAATACTGGGGGTTGCTTAAACATTGGGGTATAAAAGCTTGGGCCTTCTATTGTTCCTCAGTTCACACTTGTGGTCACCACGAGTATGGTTGCTTCAACTGTGGATTCATTTCTTGCAAGGAACTAAATCTTTATAAAGACACAATTGGCTAAGGTTTGTCTCTTATTCAGAAATGCAATGGAGTTAACGTATTTTTGCTGCAACACCTTGAATAGATGACTGCTTTTGCAATGCATAAAATAACTTGTGCATTGAAGAATTTAGTGCTTTTGCATTGAATTACATCAAGATCTGATGTGCTTAAAGAGATAAGTGCTTTTGCATGAAACAACTTGTGTATTGAACAGATTAGTATTTTTATATTACATTGCATGTAAGAAATATTTGTGCAATGAATAGACAACTGCTTTCGCAATGCAGAAAACAACTTTTTGTGCATCGGAGATTAGTGCTTTTGCATTACATTGCATATAAGAAATCTTAGTTCTTTTTATATTGCAATGCCAACAAAACTCATTGTGCATTGAATAGACAACTGCTTTTGCAATGCATAGCGTAACTTGTTTTGCATTGAAGAGATTATTGCTTTTGAGTGGCAATGCATACAAACATGTGCATTGAAGAGATTAGTGCTTTCGCATTGCAATGAATATAGAAATCATTGTGCATTGAAGGGATCATTGCTTTTGCTTTGGAATGCATATGAGTAATCTTTGTGCAATGAATAGACACTGCTTTCGCAAAGCATATAAAATTCGTTGTGCAATGAACAGACAACTGCTTTTGCAATGCATAGCGTAACTTGTATTGCATTGAAGAGATTATTGCTTTTGCATTGCAATGCACAAAAAAACTTGTTGTGCATTGAAGATATTAGTGCTATTGCATTGCAGTGAATAAAATAAATATTAAATAGACAACTGCTTTTGGAATGCAATAAAAGAACGTCTGTCTTGTGCATTGACGAGATTAGTGCTTTTGCGTTGCGTGCATACAATTCTTGTTGTGCACTGAAGAGTTCTTGTACATTGCAATGCATATAATAAATCTTTGTGCAATGAAGTTATTAGTGATTTTTTGACATTGCAATACATACAAGACTTGATGTGCATTGAAGAGTTTAGTGCTTTTGCATTGCAATGCATATAAGAAATATTTGCGCGTTGAAGAGATCATTGCTGTTACATTGCAGTGAATTAAAGAAAGTGCTGTGCATTGAGTAGAGAACTGCTTTTGCAATGCATAAAAACACTTTTTGTGCATTGAATAGATTAGTGATTTTGCATTGCAAAAGACAACATTGTTGTGCAATGAAGAGATTAGTGATTTTGCATTGCATTACATTCAAGATCTGATGTGCTTAAAGAGATAAGTGCTTTTGCATGAAATAACTTGTTGTGTATTGAACAGATTAGTATTTTTACATTACATTGCATATGAGAAATAATTGTGCAATGAATAGACAACTGCTTTCGCAATGCAGAAAACAACTTGTTGTGCATTGAAGAGAGTAGTGCTTGTGCATTACATTGCATATAAGAAATCTTAGTGCTTTTTATATTGCAATGCAAACAAAACTCATTGTGCATTGAATAGACACCTGCTTTTGCAATGCATAGCGTAACTTGTTTTGCATTGAAGAGATTATTGCTTTTGCATAGCATTGCATACAAACTTGTTGTGCATTGAAGAGATTAGTGCTTTCGCATTGCAATGAATATAGAAATCATAGTGCATTGAACAGATCATTGCTTTTGCTTTGGAATGCATATGAGTAATCTTTGTGCAATGAATAGACACTGCTTTCGCAAAGCATATAAAGCTCTTTGTGCATTGAATAGACAACTGCTTTTGCAAAGCATAAAATAACTTGTTGTGCATTGAAGATATTAGTGCTTTTGCATTGCAATGCGCAAAAAAACTTGTTGTGCATTGAGATATTAGTGCTGTTGTATTGAATCAGAATCAGAAAGAGCTTTATTGCCAAGTGTGCTTTCACACACAAGGAATTTTTTTTTGGTGCTGAAGCTTCCAGTGCACATATACAATACAAATACAACAGTAATAAATAAAAAAATTCTAAGAATAAAAAATATAAACAGTATAAGGTCACGGTTACGTTTAGTCAGAAAAGACATAGATTATGAATATTTACAGTATTTGGAGAGTAAGAATAAATATAAATAATATGAATAATCACCTGAGTTTAGGAGATATTGCACTAAGCAGTGGAGTAATTGCACTTACAGGCATTTGCCTTGGGGGTGGGTGGTTGGGGGGTTAACTGTTCAAGAGGGAAATGGCCTGTGGGAAGAAACTGTTCCTGTGCCTAGATGTCCTAGTGGCCAGTGATCGGAGTCGCCGTCCTGAGGGTAACAGTTCAAACAGGTGGTGTCCGGGGTGAGTGGAGTCTGTGATGATTTTACCTGCTCTCTTCCTCACTCTGGAAGAGTACAGGTCCTGGAGGGTTGGCAGGTGGGCACCAATAATCCTCTCTGCAGTCCGGATGGTACGTTGCAGTCTCCTGATGTCTGATCTGGTAGCTGAACCAAACCAGACAGTGATGGAGGTGCATAAGACCGACTCAATGACAGCCGAGTAGAACTGAATCAGCAGCTCCTGTGGTAGGTTGAACTTCCGCAGCTGACGAAGGAAGTACAGTCTCTGCTGGGCCTTTTTCACAATGGAGTCGATGTGATTGTCCCACTTCAGGTCCTGAGAGATGGTAGTGCCCAGGAACCTGAAAGACTCCACTGCGTCCACAGTGCTGTTCATGAGGGTGAGTGGGGGGAGTGATGGGCTGTTCCTCCTGAAGTCCACTATCATCTCCACTGTTTTGAGCGCGTTCAGCTCAAGGTTGTTATAACTGCACCAGACAGCCAGCTGTTCAACCTCCAGTCTGTAAGCAGACTCGTCACCGTTCTGGATAAGGCCGATGACAGTGGTGTCGTCTGCAAATTTCAGGAGCTTGACAGAGGGGTCTTTAGAAGTGCAGTCATTGGTGTACAGGGAGAAGAGCAGTGGGGAGAGAACGCACCCCACTGCAGTGAATAAAATAAATATTTGTGCATTAAATAGACAACTGCTTTTGGAATGCAATAAAAGAAGGTCTTGTGCATTGACGCGATTAGTGCTTTTGCGTTGCGTGCATACAATTCTTGTTGTGCACTGAAGAGTTCTTGTACATTGCAATGCATATAATAAATCTTTGTGCAATGAAGTCATTAGTGATTTTTTGACATTGCAATACAAGTAGTAAGTATGCTACACCTTATGACAAAAAATGATTGATGGCTTTGACCTTTTTGACCTTTTGCCCTGTTGAACCTCCGGGGTTAGGGTCGTGGGGGGGGTCATATTGATATATGATGTTTTGACAGCTGTTTTATCATTTGAAGTCGGTGCAATAATAATAATATATGATAGTTTGAAGTCGTTAATAATAATACTTTATGTTTATGCTAGACAGCTTTGTCCTTTGAAGTGGGTATAATATATGATGTTTTATCTTTTGAAGTGGGTATAATATATGATAGTTTGAAGTCGTTAATAATAATACTTTATGTTTATGCTAGACAGCTATGTCCTTTGAAGCAGCTGTTACCCCCTCCTCATTCCATAGCTTATACGGCTATACTGTGAAAACTGCGAAGTGTATCTCACACAAACATTATATTCTTTTAAAAATAATATTAAACGAAAATCTGCCTCACAAAGTTGAATGTTTATAAAATAGTTTAATAAAAACAATAATAAAATTAAAGCTGCAAGCAGCATTTAGCGGGGTTCAAGCATTTAAGGACTTTAAGGACTTAAAGCATAAAAGCATCAAAAGACACCAAGGTTCATTTAGCAAGCATTTAAACCACTGACATAATAGATGAAAATGACCATTTACAGCCAATAAAGGCAATTTAATATAGGATATGTGTGGTTTTCAAAGGTTTTTTTGTCAGTTATAGTGACACCTATGGTCTAATTTACCATGTACTAGCATAGTTTACCATGATTTACCATGTTCTAGTGTGATTTACCATGATTCACCATAGTTTACCTTGATTTACCATGTTCTTGCCTGATTTACCATGATATTCCCCGTGTTAGTGTTAGTGGCTAGTTAGCCATCCCCTCGCTTCAAATATGGCAGGACTATAACCGCTGCGACTAAAGATTGCTTTATACATAATCTTCCTCATCAGTTCCATCTCCTCAGAATTACAGATAGCCAAGAGGAACTTGATGTTGCAACAGAAACTACTGACTCTCTCTTTACTAGCACTTTAGA
Source organism: Gobiocypris rarus (assembly GCA_023029165.1). Lineage (NCBI taxonomy): Eukaryota > Metazoa > Chordata > Actinopteri > Cypriniformes > Gobionidae > Gobiocypris > Gobiocypris rarus. Next base: position 291,670 of record JAFJHK010000022.1, on the reverse strand, counting down.
CATAGTTGCTCCTCGGCGCTTAAAGAAGATTAAAGCAAATAATCCAACGCCGTGGTACAACGAGCACACTCGGGCCCTTAAAACAGCAGCCAGAAAAATGGAGCGCAGCTGGAAGAAAACAAAACTGGAGGTTTTTCGCAATTTGTGGAAAGAGAGCATGATTGCATACAGAAAGGCCATAAAAACTGCTAGATCTGCTTATTTCTCAACTCTTTTAGAAGAAAACAAACACAACCCTAGGTATTTATTCGATACAGTGGCTAAATTAACAAAGGATAAAGCTTCAACTTCTGACGTTTGTAAACAACACAGCAGTAATGACTTTATGAACTTCTTTACTAGTAAGATTGATAACATTAGGAATAAAATTATAACCATGCAGCCGCCTACTACAGTATCACTTCAGACAGAACATTGTAGTCTCACTGAGGAAAAATTACACTCATTCACTGCTATAGGAGGAGAAGAATTGGCTAAACTTGTCAAATCATCAAAATCAACAACATGTATGCTTGACCCTATACCGACTAGGCTATTAAAGAGATGCTTCCAGAGGTCATAGATCCTCTGCTTAATATTATTAATTCATCCTTGACATTAGGATATGTTCCAAAAACTTTTAAGTTGGCTGTAATTAAACCACTTATTAAAAACCGCAACTTGATCCTAAAGAATTAGTCAATTACAGACCAATCTCGAATCTACCGTTTCTATCAAAAATATTAGAAAAGGCAGTGTCTTCACAATTATGTTCCTTTTTAGAAAGAAATTGTATATGTGAGGATTTCCAGTCAGGATTTAGACCGTATCATAGTACTGAGACTGCTCTAATTAGAGTTACAAATGATTTACTCTTATCATCTGATCGTGGTTGTATCTCTCTATTAGTGTTACTCGATCTTAGCGCTGCATTCGATACTATCGATCACAATATTCTTTTGAATAGACTCGAAAATTATGTTGGCATTAGTGGAACTGCATTGGCATGGTTTAAATCTTACTTATCTGACCGTTATCAGTTTGTAGCAGTAAATGAAGAGATGTCACACCGATCACAAGTTCAGTATGGAGTACCGCAAGGCTCAGTGTTAGGACCGTTGCTTTTCACCCTGTATATGCTACCACTGGGAGATATCATTAGGAAGCATGGCGTTAGTTTTCATTGTTATGCTGATGATACTCAGCTCTATATTTCTTCACACCCTAATGAAACTTACCAATTCACAAGATTAACGGAATGCATAGCTGATATTAAAAATTGGATGAATAGTAACTTCCTGCAACTTAATTCAGATAAAACTGAATTTTTAATTATTGGACAGAAAAGCTCCACAAAGAGTGCCCTAGAATACTGTCTAACCCTCGATGGCTGCTCTGTCAAGTCCTCGTCGTCAGTGAGGAACCTGGGTGTGCTCTTTGATACCAATCTTTCATTTGAAAGCCACGTTTCTAGCATCTGTAAAACTGCATTCTACCATCTTAAAAATATATCTAAATTACGTCACATGCTTTCAATGCAAAATGCTGAACAATTAGTACATGCGTTCATGAGCTCAAGGCTAGATTATTGTAATGCTCTACTGGGTGGTTGCCCTGCTCGCCTAATAAATAAACTCCAGCTGGTCCAAAACGCAGCAGCTCGAGTTCTTACTAGAACCAGGAAGTACGATCATATTAGTCCAGTTCTGTCAACACTGCACTGGCTCCTATTAAACATCGCATAAATTTTAAAATCTTGCTTATTACTTATAAAACAATAAATGGTTTAGCTCCCAGTACTTAGCGAGCTCTTAACGCAATATACTCCATCACGTCAATTGCGGTCTCTAAACTCTGGCCAGTTGAAAATACCTAGAATATCTAAATCAACTGCAGGCGGTCGATCCTTTTCCTATTTAGCACCTAAACTCTGGAACAGTCTTCCTAGCATTGTTCGGGAAGCAGACACACTCTGTCAGTTTAAATCTAGACTAAAAACACATCTCTTTACTATGGCATACACATAGAACATTTTTAACTTTCTTTATTCAAATCAAATGACTGATTATTAGGCTGCATTAACTAGGTCAGCGGAACCGGGAACACTTCCCATAACACCTGATGTACTCGTTACATCATAAAAAGAGTGGCATCCACACTAATGTTAGTCTCTCTGTTTATCCGAGGTTTACTGCAGTCGGCGGATCCAGGCCGTGTCGGATCGGATGGTGGACCTGCATCTGGACATGACCAGCTCATCCTGGAGTGTCTGCTGAGACCGTGTCCATTAGTGTCTCCTCTGAATTCGCCTCACGGGCGTGATCCTCAATTAACCCGTCTCGGCGCAATAACTCCGATCTTTCAAGTATTCATATTCTTGTGTAATCAACGCGCCATCCTAAATGAGCCCGTCTCGTCGTCATACCCAAAATTTCGAATATTCCTATCTAATATGATTTAAGACCTGCAAGGTTGCCAGAGTAATAATTATACACTGTTAATAATAGGCCAGAGGAGAACTGGCACCCGACTGAGTCTGGTTTCTCCCAAGGTTTATTTTTCTCCATCATGCCCTGATGGAGTTTTGGTTCCTTGCCACTGTCGCCTTTGGCTTGGCTTGCTCAGTTGGGGACACTCAAATTATGATCCAAGTTACTCAACTAAATATACAAATAGAATTTATTAATTTGGTCATATATAATTCTATAAACTATCCAAATTAAACTAGCCAAATCAAATTTTGTTGCAATGTTGTCCTGTTTAACACTGTGAAGCTGCTTTGAAACAATCGTCATTGTAAAAGCGCTATATAAATAAAGTTGATTGATTGATTGATTGATTTACCATACTTTACCGTGATTCGCCATATTTTACCATGAATTGCCATAGCTTACATTGATTTAGCATGTCCTGGCATGATTTACTGTGATTTACCATGTTCCAGTTTGATTTACCATGATTCTAGTTTGATTTACCATGATTCTAGCCTGATTTACCATAGTTTACTACGATTTACCATGTTTCCACATTCTAATATGATTTACCGCGATTTACTACATTGTAGTATGATTTATCATGATTCTAGCCCGATTTACCATAGTTTACCATGATTTACCATAGTTTACCATGATTTACCATGATTTACCATGTTTCCACATTCTTATATGATTTACTATGATTTACCACATTGTAGTATGATTTACCATGATCCTGGTATGATTTACCATAGTTTACCATGATTTACCACAAATTACCACATTCTAATATGATTTACCATGATTTACCACAAATTGCTACATTCTAATATGATTTAGCATGATTTACCACGAGTTGCCACATTCTAATATGATTTACCATGATCCTAGCCTGATTTACCATAGTCTTACCATGAGTTACCACATTCTAATATGATTTACCATGATTTACCATATTGTGGTATGATTCACCATGATTATAGCATTATTTACCATAGTTCACCATGATTTACCACATTCTAATGTGATTTACCATGATTTACCCCATTGATTTACCATGATTCTAGCCTATACATTTAATTTTAACCTGTGGAAACACAATAAAGTATATTTCTGATCCTGCAGCCCCCTCTATAGGACAACATTAGCATTAGAACCAGCACAAGTCTATGACATTGATAAACATTGACAAAATGGGATATTAAATGTTATTATAATGATTTTTACAATGCCTAGATATGAATTTTAAAGCAAAAAACTATTGCCAAATGTAATGTCATGTGTCACCTGCTTATTTGAATAAAGTCTGAGCATTTCTTGAGTAGATATTACACACACACACACACACACACACACACACACACACACACACACACACACACACACACACACACACACACACACACATACAGAGAGAGAGAGAGACAGAAAGACAGACAGACAGATACACACACACACACACACACACATGTTTGTTTTTGTGAAATGTGGGGACATTCCATAGGCGTAATGCATTTTATACTGTACAAACCGTATTTTCTATCCCCCTACACTGCCCCTGCCCCTAAACCTACCCATCACAGGAGACTGGGCAGTTTACTTTCTGTGAAAAAAAACCTGTGTGATTTATAAGCATTTTGAAAAGTGAGGACATGGGGAACGTCCTCATATTTCACCCTCTTTTTGTAATACCTATGTCATACCCATGTCATTATACACATTTGTGTCCTGATATTTCACAAAAACATGAACACACACACACACACACACACACACACACACACACACACACACACACACACACACACACACACACACACACACACACACACACACTTCTGTTTTACATGTAGATATTTCAAATAAATTATTAGTAACACAATGCTTACTCCGTCTTGTAGTAATTTTTACACATTAATCATACCATCATTGTTTGGCAGAATTGTCAATACCACTGTTTAAATAAAAATGAATTGATCGAATTTGTCAAAATGTGATTGTAAATGTTAAAATAGTGGTTTTATAATGTCTAAATATGAATTATAGAGCAATATAATCAAGTAGTATGACAAAATGACATTTTAAAACCAGCAGGTGGCAGCAGAGAACCACTCATTAACTCATTTTTATTTTAAATGTTTGTTTTCCATTTAATGGGCACATTTTCCCGGGTGAATGCCTTCAAATGTGCAAACTCACATACACATTTTGTTGCAGATATAGATATTTGAATTTAATAAAGGGTATATAAAATTACTTATTCTATGTTTTCCCCTTTAAAACATATTTTCAGGTGTTATTTTGAATTGTAATGTAATATTGTGAAAAACACATCAAATGAACAAATTAATTGATAAACATTGTCAAAATGTGATTTGCAATGTTATTATAATGATTTTATATTATTAAAGTTTATATATGCTAAGTGAGAAGAATGAACCAATAAGTGGTCTTATGCTGCCCTCTGGTGGCTTTATGGCAATTTAATGTAATACACCAATATAAGCATTGTCACTTTTTTAACTTTTATAGAGGCATCTATTGCCCGATCTCCAAGAAATGTTGTATGCTTGTTTAGAGTCGTGTGTCACAAGTACTTCCCTCTTTTTGAGATTATCTAAACATTCAATGAGGAGTTAAAGGCTTTTTGGGGACATTTGGTCAAAATCACATATTGATATGACTATTATAGCCATCCAATTGAAAAAGTTATTTTTTCTATATAATTATTGACCTAGAGAGTCAGAATGAGCAGATCTAACAAATAATTTAAACATTATATTGCAACTGATGGAAAATACCATTTGCAGCTAATACAGGCAATTTTCCATAGGAAATGCATGGTTTTAAAGCTTTTTAACAGTTATAGCGCCACCTATAGTCCGATCTCCATAAAACTTTGCATGCTTCTTCAGCATGTTATGCCACATATACCCAACAATTTTCGTGAAGTTTTGAGTTTTTATTTAGGATTTAGAGGCTTTTGAGTGCATTTTTCCACACCTCTTTTTTAAATGACCCTGTTATAGCCATCCAAATGCAAAAGTAGGTTTTTAACATAATTGTAAATATTTAATGAACGATTTGATTGACAGCAATGGTTCTAGAGGCAAAGTTGTTCAGAATAAGGAGGTCTATCTTATGATATGCATATTTTGTGGATGTGTGCAACACCATGTGATTACAGAGCCATAAAACTCGTCAGCGCCAACTAGTGGCCGATTTCTTTCAAAATTCTTACAGACCTCTAGGGCCATGAGTTGAACATGCCCATCGAGTTTCGTTCCGATCGGCCTCCGTTAACCTTGTCTTATAGGTGCTCAAACTTAATTGGTTGATGGCGGCCATGTTTTTTGAGATACGCCAATGTCCTCATAGATATACATGGGGCCTTGGACCAAGACACTGCACACCAATTTTCAAGTCAATCAGACTAACGGTCAGGTGGTCATAGCCTTTATTATGTTTTTGTAACATTATAGCGCCACCTAGAGCTCAATCTTCGCCTTTTTTTTACTGTCACCTCAAATTGAGTCCATACACATGTGTACCAAGTTTGATGAATATATCTCATTTACATTTTGAGTTATAGCCTTTTTAGTAAAATAGGCTCCGCCCTGAACGTCCATTTTGTCGCCCTTATCGACCATGAATCGAAATTTCTACTTTTTTTCAATGATTATTGATAAGCACTTCGTGCTTGAACCCCTAATAATAATTAAAGCTGCAGGCAGCATTTATCGAGCATTTAAAGCATTTAAAGCCTTTAAGCATTTAAGGCCTGTTGAATTTAAGGCCTTTAAACAGTAAATAATTAAAATTGACAGTTTAGGTGAAATTAAGTGATGAACTGACAAAATGTGATTTTAAAATGTTATAATGGTGACTTTATAAAGTCAAAATATGAATTATAGGACAAAATGACTATTTTAAGCAGCAGGTTGCAGTAGAGGATAACTCATGGGCTGACTTTAATTTTAAAAGTATATGTTTGTATTAAGACATATTTTCCATGTTAACTCTTTTATGTGATTATAAACACATACACATTTGGTTGCAGATATAGATATCTGAAATAGGTGGTGTACAACAGATGGCATAGTCCAGGTTTTCCCCTTTAAAACGTATTTTTCAGAAATGAAGTGGTAAACTTAAGATGAGCCAGAGTGGTCTTCTGCTGCCCTCTGGAGGCTTTATGAAAATTGTATGGAATATGTAATACGCATTTTCCAGTTTACATTTTAAACATGCTTATAAACATTTTGTTGCAGATATAGATAGATATTTGAAATACATGATTTTGACAAAATGTGATTGTAAATGTTAAACAAGTGACTTTATAATCCGAGATAAGGGTTAGTAGCATGACAAAATGTCCAGCAGGTGGCACCAGAGAACCATGAATGAAATAATTTTTTTTTTTTTTTGCTTAATATCTCTGGAATGCAGCAATGTAAAATTCTGAAACTCGGGTCAGAGAGAGTGCCCAATGGCCCCTGTAGAATGAGACTTTCCCTGGGGTCCTGGACCAAGGGGGACTGGAGTAATGCCCGGTTAAACATGTACCTTTTGGGGCTTATATCTCAAAAACGGCTAGAGCAAAACTTTCGAAAATCAGGTCGATTATAGGGCTGGATTTGCCCTTTAGAATGAGCTCTCACATGTCTTCAGACTCATCCGTAGTCGGGAGTAAGATGCGATATAGGCGGGGGGTCCCGCGAAATAGCGATCCGCGAGGGGGCGTCCTAGAGGTCCGCGATCGTTGTGTTCGGGCAAGGGCCCTGAGTGGTCTTATGCTGGGTACACACCAAAAGATAATCGGGCTTATTTTGGGCCGATTTCCCCCCTTCCGACAATCTTAGCTCGGTCCCGATTATCTTGATGGTTCTGAAGATTATCTTATCAGATGTTCCTGTGGTGTGAAGTGTGTTAAGAGTGTCCGAACCTGCTCGGAAGAACCTCGGAGCCGTCTCGATCGCGAATCGTAAATATTCAATGTTGAATATTTACGATCAGAAATCCTGATGTGTGGGGGGAACACCGAGGACAAACGCGCGCACACTCACGTGAAACGCAATAATATCCAATCAGAAAGCACACTGAGGGAATACAGAAGCGCGGTCGGCGCAGCATAAAGTGTGACATGTACAGACCATGTTCCCGCCGTCTCCATATGCCGTCATATTTATGTAGTAGGCCTGTGTGTGTGTGTGTGTGTATAAAGTTTGGATAATATTTTGTGTTTTTGCAAGAATTCTCTTATGCTTATCAAGCCTGCATTTATTTAATCAAAAATACAGAACAAAAAAATACCCTTATATTGTTAAATATTACATTGTTAAATATAATTTTAACTTTTTATTAGGCTAATCAAAGAATCTTTAAAAATCTAAAATAATAATAATAATAAAGAATCTTATGAAGTCTAATAAAGTAATGAAATGTAAAATAACATTGCATAGTTTTCACTTTTGATAGATTAATGCTTTTTAAAAGTAAAGTTATTCATGCAAGAGCTGCGAGTAATTTTCTCTCTTCCTTTAGTTGTTTGATTGACATTAATGGCAGGTTTATTAGATGCTGCCTTAAGACCGAATGCAGCTCTAATTATTCTCCCATTGATTTCTCCAAACTATACGCACCTTTAAGATATAAACTGTGTTTAAGAGAATACTCTCAAGCCAGTCATTTTGACATATAGGCTGTTTGGTAGATTTGATGGTTTAATCGCACGAAGCATATGTGCACGCACACACACACATACACACACCTTGGAAACAGCGTCTATTCGCGGCGCGGATTATAGTTCTTTTAATTTGATCAAACACGTCCTGCAATTTAGCCAAAGTAGAGACTGCATTTGACAACAATCACACATTGTGCTGAGTCTGACGTTAAGTTTATGTTCAGGGAGAAATGACAGCGCTGAGGAGGGAATTCGCTCTAGACGGAACGCGGATATAGTTTATAATAGTTGTACCTCATATCTTCTTTGTATAATCATTGGAAGCGAAAATAAAATAAGATTATTATCACAGCCCTAAAGTGTAAGCAGACTAAATGTGTGTTTATTCCAAGATGACGTTGGCTGTTGTGCTTTTAAAATGTCGTGATATTACAAATCATGTGAAGATTTAGCAGCGGTGCGGGTCAATGTAATGGCCCAATGGAAAATAATGAAAACCAGGACATTTTCATTACTTTATAAAAACCAGTCTCGTGAGATTTTGCGTGATTTCCTGTGTTTACACTCGGGACTCTGGTTGAAAATCTGTTCGTGTGTGGTGTGCTGTCTTTGTCACATCATGGCACACCACACACTATAGGGAGCAAAACGGTTAAATCTAGTTTTATTTGTCCTCATGTGTGTGTGGTCTATCACATTTTGAAAATCTTATAAGATGTAAAAAATCTTTTGGTGTGTACCCAGCATTACCCACCCGAGTTTGACAGCGCTGACACTTTCCGTTCCCGAGTTATGAGCGATTTTGTACCGGGGTGTGACGTCATTGGCGGCCGCCATTTTAAAAACGCGCCCGATGTTTTTCTCAAAAATCTCGGCGAAAACTCAACGAAAACGCCTGAAATTCATACCATTGATAGAGTTCATCTAGATGATTCGAAAAAGGCAAGTGCTGCCGAGATTGGTGGAGATTGTCCTTTAACTTTTGACTGGCTACAATTTAAAATTACCCTATCATATTCAAACAAATGCAAAAGTTTGATAATTATTGACCTAGAGAGTCAGAATGAGCAGATCTAACAAATTCTTTAAACATTATGTGATAATAGATGGAAAAGACCATTTAAAGCCAATACAGGCAATTTACCATAGGAAATGCATGGTTTTAAAGCTTTTTAACAGTTATAGCGCCACCTACACTGCACTGTCATTTCCATATCCTGTAGAAACATCTTGCACATATACTTAAATTACATGCTGTTATCCCTTTACAGTTACTATTCTCATAAAATACTTGAATGTTGACATTTAAAACAAAATTTTGCAGATATTTCAGCTAAATTAATGTTTTTGCTATGAATATTTATTGTCTTCCTGTCGAAAGCGCTCTGTTTGGTGCTCTCCCTGCTCGTTCAGTGCTTCAAGTTTAACACAGACTGTCAGACTGATGTGTTTTCATGCTAAACGAAAATACTGGCGTGAATTAGTAGCATTTACAGATGAGGATATAACTACTGTTCTCTATACAGATTATAGGGGTGACACGGTTCATAAAACCCATGGTTCGGTTTGGATCACGGTTTTAGGTTCTGTATGGTTCTTGTTGTTATTTATTTTAATCGCTAACACTCCAGAAATGTACTTCATCATATGATATATATCTTAATTATCCACGATTTAGCATACAGTATTAAACATTTTTTTATATCATTTAGAAGTTGTTTCCTAACTGGCTGTCTCCTGCTCACGCTGTCTACAGAGTCCGACACATTGGCGTAACCTTGCATGTAAACTACTTTGTATACAACATGTTATATGCATGTGTGTTTGGGACAGAGGGGAACGTGGTTGCATTTGCAGCAGATATATGCTACCCATCATAAATCAAAGCACGAGACAGACAGGGGTCGGGGGAGAACACCAGAAAATGTGACAGAATGGACAATTTTCATTTGTATTTGCATTACATGAGCGGTTCAGCTGCGCAAGGCAAATGCTGCCAGTGTGAATGTAAAAACACACTGCTTGCGTGAGCGGTGTGAATCTGGAGTTATACAACGCTGGCCAGCCTTCCTTATCTCTCCCACTTGCCATTTCTACATGTGATGTGACCTGCGGCACTCCACTTTTACTGTGTGTCTACACACACTTTATGTAGCGTGAAAAGAACACCCACTGTCTGAGGTAACATACAGGCACAAGGTTACATTGCACATGCTTTGAACCGTGCAACGCTGCGCCCGAACCGAGACAAGCGAACTGTTCGGAAGTTTTTTTTTATGTACTGTGCCACCCCTAATAGTTTAGTGGATATAACCTGTAAAATTCACGTTTTGCGTCGAGAACAATGCTAATGGATTCGCTTGAAGTAAACAATCGTCATGTTTAGGGCATTTGGATCATGTGCCTTTCCTGCATTACTCTGTTTCCACACCACTATTTGTAGATGCACATTTTTTCCATAGAATTGTGTTATTCAGTGCTGTCATTTGGCACGGCTGGTGGAAGCTTTGTGTACATAGAGCAGACCCGAATAATCGATAATGAGAATCATTAATGATGTTCAGTATGGGCCAATTAAATCAGAAGCAAGGAACGGCTACTGGAGGGAGGTAAAGATGTGACAGGGGAGTGAAGAATCAACCATTTTGTTCTGGTTCAGATTAAAGATTATATTAATATAAAAATAAATAATTCTCTTTGTAATTTGATTCAATCAGATAAATCACAGGTTTGAAAAATCAATTAATAAGATCAGTAAATCCAATCATCTGTCAATTCTTCTGGCGCTTTTTCTAGGACAAGATTTCAACAATTTGATTTTATGGAGTTTCAAACTTTTCACATAGTGTGTAAAGTAGATTCTCAAAAAAAATAAAAATAATGTCTCTCTTTTTGAATTTGACAAAAGTAATTTACAACAAACCCTCAAACAAAAAACAACATTCAATAACCTAAATGCAAAAGTAAATGAAAGTAAATAAATATTTGATTTGACAAAACATAGAATATAATTCAAAACTCCTTCCAATAAATCAATTTCATTTAGTAAACAGCATCAACAATAAGAGTTGGAAATACAGAAACAAATTAATTGACTCAGTTGAACAAAGTCCATGAATGAATCTATTCATTTGAACGAATTAGCGAACTAGTTTGTGAATCAAATGATTTAGTTCAAAGAGTTTTTGAACTGTATTTCAATCAGTTCAAGATACAAAAAAGTCTCTCATTTTCAAAAGAAAAAAATTGAACTGATTCAACGAAATAGAGTATTTTGTCTCCAAAAAATGTAATCGTAATTCTCCTACCAGTTGGTGATAGATTTCTATAAAACAAAAATCAGAGTTCATAGGGAAAACAGGTACATGGGCAGCTCGCCAGATGATTCCTCTCCAGAGGACTGTATTTGGCACATTACAGGAAACTTTACCAGGAGATCACATAGAAATAAGGATAGAACAATGGAAAACGACCCATCCTTGCAAAAGACAAGGCAAAAACAATGACTAATATTTCATTCAGACATTCCCATAATGAATTACATAGACAGAGCTGAAATGACACATTAATCCAACTGATTTGACTCTCTGAATGACAGGCTCACAGAGGCGCCCGCGGGACCTGAATGCAGCGCTACTATTGGCTCACAGGAGTGTCAGTCACTGCAGCACAATCGCACAATTGGATGAATCGCTTTCCCTTCTAGAACACTCTTATTCTTTTGTTTTATGAACTTACAACTTTTAAATAATTTACTGGTGGCCTGGGTTACCAGGGAAACTTTTTTACTACAACACTGTATTTCTTAAATTGTGCAAGCAATGGTTCTTAGATTATTGCCCAGTGGTGTGGTTGTTGAGTTCATCAAGTAAAGACACTCAAATATGACAATTAGTCCAGAACAGAGCCGCATGACTTACTTTAAAACTGTAATAGAAGGGCTAATATAATCAGAATGCACAAAACTTTAGGATGGCCACTGGTGAAAGGTTGCTTCTCTGCTTAGTTTTATAAAAAATATTTCTGTCTAGAGTTCCTAATGTTCAGTAATGTCAACATTTAGTACTAATCATAATTTCAACACAAGGCATGAATCAAAGGGATGTTTTTTTTTTTTTTTACTAATGTACTGGATTAAAACTACTGTAAAACAATGTACTGCAACGTATAGATGATTGGAAATATAAGATAGATATATAAAAGATAGATTTACTATCAGATATTACATATTTTAAGTTTTTTAAAAAATCATTAAAGAAACGTTAATGGCACAATATATAGTAAATTGTTGATTTTGATATTTGGTATGAATTTTGGGTTTATATTTTTCATTGACTTTTTATTGTAGTGGTTTTAATGTAGTTTTGTATTTTTTACTTGTTGGTACCTCTGGAAGAGTAGCCGCTGCCTTGATACTGGCAAATGGGGATTCAAATAAAGAAATAAACTTGGATCATAGATGAAAAAAGACCTTTTACAGCCAATTAACTAAGCAGTTTATTACATTTTTAAAATTTTTTTTTAGCAGTTATAGAACTGCGTCTTGCCCAATCTAGACCACTTTTTTAGGTGTCCTCAGAGTGTCCATACATATGTGTGTCAAATTTGTTTTAAATATCTCAAATCATTTTGAAGTTCTAGACTCCAGCTTGCCTCAATAGACATAATAGAAACTTCCAGACAGGTGTGTTAAGACCTTGATTAGCTGGTAAAGGTGTGTTTTGGGGTTGGAGCTAAAGTCTAGTGGCCCTCCAGGAGCAGTATTGGCCACCCCATTATATAGTTACAGTATATTTATGAGTGTATAAAAATTACCCATGGGCAACATTGGTTGGATTTTTTTCATAATTGTACGGTCTAAATGACACCGTTAAACAAACCATAAAGCAATACCTGCCATGTTTGGTATTGTTGGACTCAGCAAGGATTCTGGAGTCAAAGGAGATGACTCCTGTGAAAATCACTGGCTTGAAACTTCTTAGGCTCCTGCAGGGCATTGCGTTGGTTTTGCAATTATCCAATTTTTAGTTTGAGATATACCAGTGTTCTCATAGTCTATCATGGCACCCTGGACAAGGTCAATGCATGCCAATTATTATCGGACTAATGGTTGGGGGTGTGGTTATGGCCATTTTGATGACATTTTTTCCCCTTACAGCGCCACCAAGTGGCCAATCATCACAATTTTTTTCAAGTGACTTAAGTTTGAGATTTTAGACATGTGACCCGAGTTTAGCGAAAATATCTTGTTCTGTTCACAAGTTATAGTCATTTTAGTAAAAGTGGCCCCCGAAGCATTGAATATTCTGATTCCCCTTAGCGACCACGAAACAAAAATGTTTATGTTTTTATGAATTATTAATAGACTCTCTCCAAAGAACATTTCTACGATGGTTTGGTTTTGATCAGGGAAAAATGTGGAAGTAGTTAGCAAAAGTAGGTTTTTCAAAAAACTCAAAATATCTCGAAATTGGCGCCTGAAGGGCGAGCCAAATCCGAGGCATGCGTTTTATCCGCCTTGAGCCAGGGATTCCAACGATATAAGACACTTGAGCCCACGCCCAACAGTTTAGGAGTTATGAGCCGTTTCGTACTTTTGCTCGCTGTAGCGCCCCCGTCAGGCCGATCGGGGCGTGCCTCGCTGATGCTGGCAGTCGGTGTGAGTACTACCATCCCTGAAAGTTTCAAGTCTCTACGACTTACGGTTTGGTCTGCCCGATCAGTTTTAGATGTAGAATAATGCATCATGGGAAAAAAATTACAATAGGGTTTCAGCACTTCGTGCTCAACCCTAATAAAAAGGGCATAAAAGGGGCCTAAAATAGCCTATAAAAAAAAACTATAGGGTCTCAGAACTTGATTTTCGAGCTGCTGGTTCCAAAACTTTATCAAGCGTTCTGACATGCACATCGGCAGGGAAATAGGTCGATCTTTGCATTCTCAGCTCATTTATCGTGGAAATGTGGTGGGGTTTTTTTTACCTTTTAAACTGTAAAACCTCTACTGACGGCCCGATCTCCGTAAAAGTTTGCACGCTTCTTTAGAATAATATGACGCACGTGTTCCGCTAATTTGGTGAAGTTTTGCAGAGCAGACCATTTTCGGTCATTTAAAGGTCATTTTGCATAGAATAATATAGAGCTTTTTTTCACCTTTATAAGAGTTAAACCACCATTAATGGCCAAAAGTCCATCAAAGTTTGCAAGCTTCTTTAGGACCACGTGACGCATGAGCGCGCCCGATTTGGTGAAGTTGTATGCAAATCAGGCAGGAAGAGGGCCGCTTTCAGCCTTTGAATGAATGGGATTTCCCATAGAAATGCATCATTTTGGCACCTTTTTATTCGTTATAGCGCCAGCAAGGGGCCGTTCCGCTGCGTCCTTTATCATGTGACCACAGAATGAGCTCTTACACAGGCTTGCTGAGTTTGGTGCAAATATCTCGTTCCTTTTAACCAGTTCTAGCCAATGAAGTGAAAGCGGCTCCTCCCACCTGGAACGCTTTGGCGGCCCTTAGGGACCGTGAACCCAAATTTACACTTTTTTTTGATAATTATTGACATTCAGACTCCAGAGAATCTTGCTGCGCTGGTTTGGTTCCGGTCGGGCCAAAAACCTAGGACTAGTTTGCAAAAGTAGGTTTTTGGAAAAAGTCAAAATAGCCGAAAAATACCCCCAGGTGACGAGCCAATCCGAGGCATGCGTTTTGTTTGACTTGAGCCAGGGATTCCAACGATATAAGACACTTGAGCCCACGCCCAACGGTTTAGGAGTTGTGAGCCGTTTCATACTTTTGCTCGCTGTAGCGCCCCCGTCAGGCCGATCGGGGCGTGCCTCGCTGACGCTGGCAGTCGGTGTGAGTACTACCATCCCTGAAAGTTTCAAGTCTCTACGACTTACGGTTTGGTCTGCCAGATCAGTTTTAGATGTAGAATGATGCATCATGGGAAAATTAGCAATTACAATAGGGTTTCAGCACTTCGTGCTCAAACCCCTAATAAAAAGGGCATAAAAGATAGCCTATAAAAAAAAAACTATAGGGTCTCAGAACTTGATTTTCGAGCTGCTGGTTCCAAAAACTTTATCAAGCGTTCTGACATGCACATCGGCAGGGAAATAGGTCGATCTTTGCATTCTCAGCTCATTTATCGTGGAAATGTGTTGGGGTTTTTTTTACCTTTTAAACTGTAAAACCTCTACCGACGACCTGATCTCCGTAAAAGTTTGCACGCTTCTTTAGAATAATATGACGCACGTGTTCCGCTAATTTGATGAAGTTTTGCGCAGAGCAGACCATTTTTTCGGTCATTTAAAGGTCATTTTGCATAGAATAATATAGAGCTTTTTTTCACCTTTATAAGAGTTAAACCACCATTAATGGCCAAAAGTCCATCAAAGTTTGCAAGCTTCTTTAGGACCACGTGACGCATGAGCGCGCCCGATTTGGTGAAGTTGTATGCAAATCAGGCAGGAAGAGGGCCGCTTTCAGCCTTTGAATGGGATTTCCCATAGAAATGCATCATTTTGGCACCTTTTTATTCGTTATAGCGCCAGCAAGGGGCCGTTCCGCTGCGTCCTTTATCATGTGACCACAGAATGAGCTCTTACACAGGCTTGCTGAGTTTGGTGCAAATATCTCGTTCCTTTTAACCAGTTCTAGCCAATGAAGTGAAAGCGGCTCCTCCCACCTGGAACGCTTTGGCGGCCCTTAGGGACCGTGAACCCAAATTTACACTTTTTTTTGATAATTATTGACATTCAGACTCCAGAGAATCTTGCTGCGCTGGTTTGGTTCCGGTCGGGCCAAAAACCTAGGACTAGTTTGCAAAAGTAGGTTTTTGGAAAAAGTCAAAATAGCCGAAAAATACCCCCAGGTGACGAGCCAATCCGAGGCATGCGTTTTGTTTGACTTGAGCCAGGGATTCCAACGATATAAGACACTTGAGCCCACGCCCAACGGTTTAGGAGTTGTGAGCCGTTTCATACTTTTGCTCGCTGTAGCGCCCCCGTCAGGCCGATCGGGGCGTGCCTCGCTGACGCTGGCAGTCGGTGTGAGTACTACCATCCCTGAAAGTTTCAAGTCTCTACGACTTACGGTTTGGTCTGCCCGATCAGTTTTAGATGTAGAATGATGCATCATGGGAAAATTAGCAATTACAATAGGGTTTCAGCACTTCGTGCTCGAACCCCTAATAATAATAAAAATCAGCAAAAAAACAATAGGTGTTCAGCACTTCGTGCTCGAACCCCTAAAAATCAGCACAAAAACAATAGGTGTTCAGCACTTCGTGCTTGAACCCCTAATAAAAACCCTTAACAATAACAATAGGGTTTTAGCATTTCATGCTTGAACCCCTAATAAGTATGGAGAATAACAATAGTGATGCCTTGCTTACCAGCAAGCACCACTAATAAGTATGGTGGATAACAATAGTGATGCCTTGCTAAAGCAAGCACCACTAATAAGTATGGAGAATAACAATAGTGATGCCTTGCTTACCAGCAAGCACCACTAATAAGTATGGAGGATAACAATAGTGATGCCTTGCTTACCAGCAAGCACCACTAATAATAATAAGTATGGAGGATAACAATAGTGATGCCTTGCTTACCAGCAAGCACCACTAATAATAAGTATGGTGGAGAACAATAGTGATGCCTTGCTACCGCAAGCACCACTAATAATAATAAGTATGGAGGATAACAATAGTGATGCCTTGCTTACCAGCAAGCACCACTAATAAGTATGGTGGAGAACAATAGTGATGCCTTGCTTACCAGCAAGCACCACTAATAAGTATGGTGGAGAACAATAGTGATGCCTTGCTTACCAGCAAGCACCACTAATAAGTATGGAGGATAACAATAGTGATGCCTTGCTTACCAGCAAGCACAACTAATAAGTATGGTGGAGAACAATAGTGATGCCTTGCTTACCAGCAAGCACCACTAATAATAATAAGTTTATTAGGATTTCAGTAAGTTGGCTCTCCCAAGCCAACTTAATAAGTATGGAGGATAACAATAGTGATGCCTTGCTTACCAGCAAGCACCACTAATAAGTATGGAGGATAACAATAGTGATGCCTTGCTACCGCAAGCACCACTAATAATAATAAGTATGGAGGATAACAATAGTGATGCCTTGCTTACCAGCAAGGACCACTAATAATAAGTATGGAGGATAAAAATAGTGATGCCTTGCTTACCAGCAAGCACCACTAATAATAAGTATGGAGGATAACAATAGTGATGCCTTGCTTACCAACAAGCACCACTAATAAGTATGGAGGATAACAATAGTGATGCCTTGCTTACCAGCAAGCACCACTAATAAGTATGGAGGATAACAATAGTGATGCCTTGCTTACCAGCAAGCACCACTAATAAGTATGGTGTATAACAATAGTGATGCCTTGCTTACCAGCAAGCACCACTAATAAGTATGGAGAATAACAATAGTGTTGTCTTGCTACCGCAAGCACCACTAATAATCGCATCCATGAACATGATTTCTACCTGTCCTATCCCGATTATTTTCCACCGGCTGTGAGGTGAAGACCACATGTCCCAAGATTCTGTGCTCAAACTTGATGTCATCAAACTACGCCTTTGTTTTGAATAGGCGCCCTCTAGAGGACGGAAAAGTTGCATAGTGTACCTTTAACGGCAAATTACAAATGTTTACGTGCTTTTCTTTTTTTGAGCGGTGATGAAATTTCTTGCTCTTGCAAATAGTTGCCAGCATTTCAGTAATACAAGTCTTTAAAATGCATCCAAATGACAGTGAACTGAGCGAAACGCAACCATAAGGATATAACAGCGAATTCTGAAGCTATATATTATTGAAAACTGGATGTGGATTCAGACGGCACCACACAACCTTGGTGTTTGTCAAACAGTATGCAATTCAGCCGGGGATTTTTACACGGGTGGTGGAAGACTTAACTTTGTTTGTTGTCATTAACTCACCGCATATGCATCTTCTAAAAGCAGCGAGTGGGGTTTGAAGAGAGTGACGTCGACTGCGTCTGCGCAGTGCGAGCTGATGCAGCCCCTGAATGAGAAGCACAGAGATACTGCAAAATATTTATAATAATGCGATGAAATAACGTTATAACATTTAGTCTCGTCTCATTTTCGTCAACAAAAATGAAGAGACATTTTAGCATAGTTTTTATTTTGTGAACCACATTAGTCTCGTTTTTATTCGTCATAGTCACATCACCAGTTGCGTCTCTTCTCGTTTTCATCACATGATAAAGGTTCGTTGACGACGATATTTAGTCATACTTTTCGTTGACGAAAGCAACACGTGCGTACTCACAGAAATATTCGGGTTTATAAAACCGTGGGCATGCACATCCTATGCAGTTTTCCCTTAATAAATCACAATCAATTCTAAATGTAGCGCAGCTTTTGCGGCTTATTGTCACGCCCATAATTGCCCATAAATAGTCCGTGAAACGCCCACAAGTTAATATTCATCAATTGCAAAATCATGGCAAACAGAGAAGAAATAAAAAAAAAACTTAACTTCACTCAATGTGAAGTAGAAGTTATTGTAGGCGAGGTGGAAAAGAGAAGAAAAATGTTGTTTGGAGGGCACAGTGTGGGCATTACTAATGCCAAAAAGGCACTTGAGTGGCAAAAGGTTGCAGACTCCGTAAATGCTGTAGCCTCACAACCTCGGACTGTGGCCGAAATAAAAAAGAAATGGTCGGACATCAAAGTCGAGGCAAAGAAGCATCTCGCTCCATCGCCAGAGTGTGTCTGCGTGGAAATGGGAAATAGTTCAGTGCAAATGTAATTTCTTGCAGCTTTCTGAATGGTTGAGACATACGTCATTTTATCAAAAATAAAACAAACTAAAGGCATTTGCATGAATACCATGATTCCGTAGCTGATGAAGAAATGTTTATGAAAACAACTTTCCCCAGTGGACAATTAATACATCTATCTATTTATTTATCTATCTATCTATCTATCTATCTATCTATCTATCTATCTATCTATCTATCTATCTATCTATCTATCTATCTATCTATCTATCTATCTATCTATCTATCTATCTATCTATCTATCTATCTATCTATCTATCTATCTATATATCTCCCTAATAATCTATCTATCTGTCTATCTAATTGCATCTATATCCTATGACGGACACATTGATGAGAATATCAGTTTTGTACATTATTTCGTTCTGTTTACCATATTATTTATGAGGATGAATTGCATAACATGATTATTGCAGAACATATTTCACTTTTCTTTTTGCAAATGTGTTAATTTGCATTTCTGTTGTAATTTTCATTTGATTTTGTTTGTTTTACACTGCAGATCTATCAAACGGTGTTTGTGTAGGCTGTTAATTGTAAGACTTGCTTTGTGAAGTCTTCATGTTATTTATGAGATTCAGTTTTGCTATTTCTTTTACACAACAGTCTACACACTTTGACGTGTTTCTTCCATCTGCCGACGGTGTTGCCATTTCTCATTTCACCCGTTTTTGTGTGTCCGCCTGGGTCAGAGCTTGCATGAAGGACTGCACATTTTCCCGTCAAGTTTGCTTTTTATAAATACCAATTATTGCGTAGAGAGCGGCATACACTTTCTTTTGTGCGTACGCAATGTTTATAAATGAGGCCCCTGGACGCTTCTCTTAATGAGCAAGTGACTGACCTGGTCCTAGCACTGAGCCTTGCGGTACTGCATACTGAACTTGTGATCAGTGTGACATCTCTTAATTTACTGCTACAAACTGATAGCGGTCAGATAAGTATGATTTAAACTATGTCAATGCAAGTCCACTAATGCCAACATAATTTGAGAGTCCATTCAAAAGAATGTTGTGGTCGATAGTATCAAATGTAGCACTAAGATCCAGTAATGACACTATCGCCTTTTTAGAGCTGCTTTACAGTAGAATTGAATTCTGTTTACAACATTGATCAGAACTTTCCTGTTTATCACTGTAAAGCTGCTTTGAAAAATCTGTTTTGTATAAAGTGATGTATTGTATAAAGAGGTGGTGGAGACTTTGTGGAAGTGGTTTTTATTAGTTTAGCAGTCAGTATCACATCTAACCATATTAATTTGCCAAACACCATAGGTTTTTCCCCATTACTCACATTGTTTATATATTTAAGGACTGCATTTTTAGACCAAAGTTTCAACAAATGTGCACTTACATCAAATTCACCCATACTGGATTACTTACAACATAAGTCTCTAATTAAACACCATATGCAGATTTAATTTTTTTTATACATGGATACTGGTATTTTCCAACCTTACAACAAATGGGCAACTGTTTTCACTTAATTTACACAGTAGTTGTAAAACAAACAAACTGAACTTAACGGTTTAAATTAAGTTAAGCCCAGCCGCCTTTTTCTAGTCTTTCTGATGTGTTATATAGTAATTGTCAGCTTTAGAGTTTTATACTAATCCCAAGGATGGCATATCACACTATACAGTAGAGAAGACATTGTTAGATCAATAAATTATAAGTAAATAGTTGATATATCTGAAACAATCACTGAAATTCCATGTGCAAAAATAAGCATATGAAGACATTAAATTAAATGTATACAATTAGAAAAATGACACTAAAACATTTCTTAAAGACATTAAATAGATGTTCAGTGTATGTAAAACAGTATTCAAGTGTATTGGGTATTTGGACAAGTACCTTTACATACATCAGAAGCGAGCAATGGAGTGATTGTAAAGTAAACATTTTCTGCCAGATGTTTTCTTCATATGGTGTGGTCCCAAAATAATTGATGCTATACAAATAATTCTTGAAAATAATTAAAAAGCATCTAGTAGTTAACAAATGATTCACCCAAATTGTCCTATTTTAAAACATAACAGATCCAGTATTTGCAGCAAAACAAAGCAATCACTCAGTCAAGGTAATATATAATCAAAAATTACTTTTTAAACTGGTATCTTTGTTAAGGGTTCAATGCTTCCCATTGGGAAAACAAAATCATTACAAATATGAATACACAACTTCTAAAGTTGACAAATGCCATTTATGAAGTGATTATCTCTAATACAAAGGCTGGATATACTAAAACGTTTAAGGCAGAACAAAAATAATTTCCAAATGTTACAAAGCACACAATGGTCAACGTGTTAAATACTGGCATCAAAAAAAACAAACTAAAATTCACTTTGGAAACTATTCTCTGAATGAGGGTAAATTTAATTTAGTTTCAAAATAGAGATATTTAAACGTGACACAATCCCTGAACAAAAACCTTTCACTTAACTTCCTTAGGCTAAAGCAAAATATTTAAAACATTTCAACTTAAAACACTTAACATACCCAAATTAAAAGAAATGTACATTTGGCAGATTTCAGAACAAAATCCTATTAAAGTCAAATAAAATCACATAAAAAGGAGTTCATGGTTTACTGGTGCAGACTATAAGCCTTCATCACTATTGGTACTTCTGTTTGGTTAAGAAAAAATGTGTTGGGATAATTCATACAAGTGCTGAGGGTCTCTTGAGCACAGCACTGTATTTCATAGGAGCTCTATCTGCCTTCAGCTGAACATTCAACAGGGTGAAGATGGAGATCTCCTGCAGAAGAAGACAACACACCATTATCCACTGCAAAAAAATAACCATGATCTGTGATTGCTAGGATGTTCCAAGATGTAGCTTGTTGATATGCAGTTTCTATGACATTTAAAGTGGTTTTAGCTCAGGGACAATCCAGACTTTGTTGGTGACCTGGGGCACACCCACCCCCCAAACGCAACACTAAAATGGATAAAAAAAAAATAAAAAAAAACCTTTCATTTATATTATAAACATGCTAAGTAAATAATTTGTAATTTGGAAATGGTTGTTTGTCAAATTCGTTAATATTTAAGAAAATCAATGTTCAATCAAGAGTTCAATGAACCATTAACCAGAGTTGTAGTGTAAGAAGTGTAAATTATTAGGGGATGTAATTATTATGGCTGGATATTGTTGACTACCTCACAATACAATACATATTATGTGACAGACTAATTTACCTTTCAAGTCACATTTATTTATACAGCTCTTTATTCAATACAGATAGTGTCAAAGCATAATTTCTCCTACAAAGCAGTTCTGCAAAAAAGTATGTCATTGTCCAGCTCAGTTCATTCTCATACAACTGCGTCATTACAGTCAGATCAATAATATTGTATGTCTAAACCTGTGGGTCTTTCTTGAGCAGTAACAGAACAGAGGACTGACAGCTCTCACAGGCCCTGTTTACACCTGGTATTAAAATGCATTTTAGTCGATCGGTTTAGAAGTGGATGGCAAATTTCATCCCTGCTAGATATTCCATGGTCAACTGTAAGTGTTATTATTGGAAAGTGGAAGCATTTTGGAATGGCAGCAACTCATCCACGAAGCGGAACGCAACGTAAAGTCACAGAGCGGGCTCATTGAGTGCTGAGGAGCTAAAGTCGCCAATGCTTTACTGATTCCATAGACAAAGACTTCCAAACTTCCACTGCCATGACATTCTACTGAATGAAAGTGCGGAATTTCCCAAAGTCGAAGCTGTTATAGATGCAAAAGGGGGGACAAACTCCATTTTAATGTCTATGTACTGTAGCGACAATGAGTCTCGGGGAATAATTAATTCAAATGGGGTAAATATTCATGAGTCTATGAATATGATTTGTTTGTCCTACACAACAATATTAACTTATAACGGAACCTTTAATCATGTAAAAGTAACCTTTATACAAGTTGATTGCAGTGATCTATAATTTTCTTCTCATCCTGCGAGTTGCAATTCAGATTACTTCATCAAATATCAATCTTACAAACTATAAGAAACATTAATTTGCTGATCAGGCCAAACAATATTTCTTTTGTTTGTACAATTTGTATTACTTAAATAGAAATAAGAAAATCAAGCTTTATAGGTAGCTACGATCTTACATCTCAATGACTTCTCAAGAACCCCCGGTGAGGAGGGAAGTTAAACGCTGGTCATCCCATTCAGAGATCGCGCTACAGGCAGCTCTTGATGACGTCGATTGGGACATGTTCCGCACGAGTTCTGATGACGTCAGCGAGTTCACGGATGTGGCGCTCTGCTTTATTAACACACTGACAGAGCAAGCCACACAAACAATAACTTTAACGTCCTTCCCTAATCAGAAACCGTGGGTGGACAGTACAATCCGCGCTGCAGTTAACACACGCACTGCAGCCTATAATGCCGGTCTCCTAACAGGGGATATGAGGGAGTACAAAGCATCATGTTACGCCCTCCGGCGCGCCGTCAAAGCCGCAAAGCTCCGTTATAAAGACCGATGAATCTCATTTCCAACTCAACGACTCCCGGCGGATGTGGCAGGGACTTAGGACTATCTGTGCTTCTGGAACTAAATCCTCTGCAGAGGTGAGAGCTGATCCGTTGCTTGTGAACGAGTTAAACTCTTTCTACGCTCGCTTTGATTGTAATCGTGGCAGCGCGACTCCGCCGAGTGACGCGTCAGAGAGAGTCCCTCAGAGCAGCAACAGTCACGTGATCTCTGTCTCGGAGGACGAGGTTCGGAGGGCACTCAAAGCGTGTGGATGTCAGGAAAGCTGCTGGGCCAGATGGTATTTCAGGTCGTGTTCTACGGTCCTGTGCTGATCAGCTCGCTGGGCTCTTTACATCCATATTTAATGAGTCCCTTGCCACATCTGTTGTCCCCACCTCCTTCAAAAAATCCACTATCATCCCTGTACCTAAGAACAGTAAACCCTCTTGCCTAAATGACTATCGTCCAGTGGCTCTCACATCTATAGTCATGAAGGTCTTTGAGAGACTCATTAAAAACAACATTTGCTCCTCCATTCCTGACACTTTGGACCCTCTTCAGTTTGCCTATCGTCCCAATAGATCGACTGAAGATGCCATCTCTCACGTCCTTCATTCCTGCCTTACTCACATCGACAGCAAAAGTGGGAACTATGTCAGGCTGCTATTTATTGACTATAGCTCAGCCTTTAACACCATAGTTCCCATTAAGCTAACACACAAACTCCTGGATCTCGGCCTGAATTCTTCTCTCTGCCTCTGGATTGAAGATTTCCTCACTGGCAGACCCCAGGCGGTGAGAGTAGGCCAGTTCACCTCCACCTCCATCACCCTGAGTGTGGGAGCTCCACAGGGCTGTGTGCTGAGTCCCCTCTACTCTCTCTACACCCATGACTGTTTGTCCACACACAGCTCCACCTCTATCATCAAGTTTGCTGATGATACTGTTGTCCTGGGTCTCATTTCCAACAACAATGAGATGGCATACTTGGACGAGGTGGAGCAACTGACATCATGGTGCCAGGACAACTGTCTCTCTCTGAATGTTAGCAAGACCAAAGAACTGATTGTGGACTTCAGGAAGAGACAGCAACGGTCATACTCCCCTCTCATGATCAGCGGGACACCGGTAGAGAGAGTGAACAGCTTCAAATACCTGGGTGTGAACATCTCCAAGGACCTGACCTGGACTGCACATATCCAGACACAGGTTAAAAAAGCCAGGCAAAGACTGTACCACCTGCGCCAGCTGAGGAAATTCAGGGTTTCACCAGCTATCCTGAAAACTTTCTATCGAGGCGATAGAAAGTGTCCTGACTCAGTGCATCACAGCGTGGTACGGGAATAGCACCAGTCATGACTGCATAGCCCTGCAAAGAGTGGTGCGCTTATCCAGGTGCATCTCAGGGTCAGCTCTCCCGTCTCTGCAGGACATTTACACCAAACGCTGCAGAGGGAGAGCTACCAAAATCATCAAAGACATTACCCACCCTGCGAACTCTCATTTCACCCTGCTGCCATCTGGTAGCGCTCAAGCCTGATGGCAAAAACTGAAAGACTCAGGAGGAGTTTCTTTCCCCAGGCCATCAGACTCCTGAACTCAGTCACGTGACTGCACTTCACCCCGCACACACATAAAACATCCGGTTTTAACATTACATCCACATAATGTCATTGCACTGCACTTTGTTCTTATTGTTACTGTGTAACAACCAGTAATTAAACCTGTTTGCACATTATACTTCTGTTTGCACATTACATTATACCCATTGTTTGCACATTTTACTTATATATATATATTTTATGTTAACCAGTTAGTTATTTATTTTATCTTTTACTTGATTACTTATAATTCTATGTTGAGTACTTTTTATTCTATTTCTATTTTTAATTTCCTCCTTGTGTTTCTTGTAACTGTTATTTGCACTGTCTATGGAGCGGACCTGTTTACATTTCACTGCCAGTTATATATTCTGTATATAATTGTGTATGTGACAAATAAAACTCTTGAATCTTGAATCTTCGATATGTGTGAGCAAGATGATAAAGATTCAATTTCATGTTATTATTGGGTTTTAATAAAACAACTAAGTATACAGAACTACGATTCACACAAGGGAAATATATATGTAGGTAGTAAAACAAACAGGGAGAAATAAAACTTAACGAATGATATAAAAGAGATGAAGGAGAGAGAATAGAAGAGAGAGAGAGAGAGAGAGCTACAGCTTTATCACGCAATACTTTCACAAGACACCTCAAGTAAATTATTCCCAAATAGGAATAAGTGGACAACCTTTAGCGCAGTTTGATTGAGAAATAAAATACTTGCTTTGATCTGGCTTATCGCGTGTGTGTGTCTGAGTTCAATTTTCCGCTGAATCTTTCGGGGCAGCGAGGCAAGGATCTGGTCCTTGGAGGAGTTCTCTGGCGCTGATGAAGCTGTGGGGCTTTCTTGGATGATGGAGGCCAGTTTTTCTCTCTCTCTCTCCAGATGCTGGGGGTCTCTCGTGGGCAGGGTGCCCGTGTCGGCGGAGTCTCTCTTTGGCAGGAAGCAAAGAGTTAACGGTGATTCTCGGTTTTTATAGCCGAAGAACGGGGTTGAGTTCCTTTGAGATGATCCAACCATGTCCGAGGGGTCAAAGGCGCAAAGTTTCCTTTGTGTTGAAATCTCTGCCTTCTTGACTCATCACGAGGAGTGAGAAGTTGAAAATGTATTCTCGGAAAGTTGGCAATTTTGTAATAATGCATCTTGTTGTAATTTGGAGACGAGATTCGGTATCGTCAGGTTTCCGCGATTCTAGGGGTACCATGAATTATAATTCTGAGAGTTCAAAGTACAAAGATCCATAAACTTTCACAGTTACTAACATACAGAGTTTGATTCTGCATCCAGTAACACAGTAAAAATCTAGTCATTTTAATACATCGTATAAAGACGTTGAATCAACCAAATATATATATATATATATATATATATATATATATATATATATATATATATATATATATATATATATTTAATAGTGTAAGAGACACTTTTTCCAATTGGTCCCTCTATGGTGCAAAAGCCACGAAAGGGGGGTAGCGAGGTTGCTGATGTAAACTGCCCCAGGGGTGCAATGATCATGCTGACAACGCTCCTCTTGTTTACATTCAGGCGCGTCAAGCTGTTAATTAGTTAATTAGACAAACAGAGGGACCTTTGTTTACGTTAATCTGATTAGGTCTCACCGGATGCGTGAGTTCAGTCCTTTTTGGTCACTGAAACAGATGGCTAACCTACCATCAGTTAAATGGTACTACAGTCCCCCTTTTTGTTGGATGATGTCCTATGGTCTTTATCGGACAACCCCCATCACAATGGTCGGATGGTAGGTGAGTCGGGACAGTCGGATGGCAGGTGTTCGTTCTGGCTGAGGAGCCAGCTCGATGAGGTTCGCATCTGCTTCTGGCATGGTAACTTCCCTCCGTGGTTTCCATCGGAGACCTCCAGACATAGCTGTCGTGAGTTTGGCTGTAGAGGTTCTCATCTTGTTAAATTTCCTGTACAGGAGGAAGGCTATGCACAGGGTAAAGGGTATTGCCGATGATCATTGAGATACAGAGCGCAGTGTCAGCTGTGGTCCAGGTGTGATGTCTGTTGGCGGCTGGCCTCTGGTTGATTGTAGGCACAGGAGGATGATCCACAGCCGCGTCCTATTACAGGCAAGAGAGAGAGGTAGGGAGAAGGGAAAAGAGAGAGGGAACGGGCAGTGGTTTGTCCCAGGTTGGATGGGACAGTCTTTTCACTTCGGTGACGGCGGTTGAGTTTAGCTTTCATTGGCCCCTCCCTGTCTTTCTCTGCTAGTGGCCACATGTCTCTTAATCTGTTTCCGGTGGACCCATTTGAGAACTGGTTCTCTGGGTCCCGGTTTAGCTGGATTTGTACGCCACTGGGGAGAGTTTGTTCACAATCTCATGAGGTCCTGTCCAGTGGGGCAGAATTTTCCCGTGTCGATTCCTGCGCGGGTAGCTCTGAGAGCCATCAGAGCAGGGGAGTTTCACATCCCAGTCTTTCTGGTTAGCAGACACATATTTCTTCAGCATGGCGACCACCATTTGGTTTGATCTCTCGACCTGGCCGGACGAGATTGGATGGTGGCTGATGTGAAGTTTAGCCCGTACCCATAGGCATTTCCAGATCTGTTGCATGATCTCGGCAGTGAAGTGGGTGCCTCTGTCTGAGTTGACACTCAGTGGCAATCCGAACCGGGAGAAAATGTGGTTTAACAGGAGGTATGCCGTGGTCTGGGCAGTGTCGTTGGGTGCTGGCAGACACTCTACCCACTTGGTAAACTGGCACACCACCGTGAGAAAGTACTTGTTGCCTTTTGTGGACCTGGGCAGGGGTCCTACTCAGTCGATTTGTAGGTCTGACCACAGTAACGGGCTCTGCGTTGCAGTGGGGCTCTGTGGTTCGGGTTTGCTGGTTGGAACTGACAGCAAACCAGACATTCTCTGACGTAGTCCGCCACATCTTGTTGCATACCGGGCCAATATGCCACCTGTTTCAGTGTGTCATACGTGGCTCTGGTGCCGTGGTGTCCAGCACATGGTGTGTCGTGGGCGTACATTAGCATCACCCCACTTTGCGACCGTGGCACCACAAGCCGTGGCGTGGTGCCACTAAAATATGACTGTGACTAAAATATGACTAAAACTAAATGGCATTTTCATCAAAAGACTATGACTAAAACTAAATCAAAATTTGCTGTCAAAATTAACACTGTTGCATATCCACGATGTCGTTGTTGGAAATCTGCGGAGTTAGCGCTAGCGACTGCGAGGCGGGCATTGTAGCCGGTGCCGATCGCTTGCTGCGGGTTAGCACTGCAACGCTGGGGCTGAATGTGGGATTTGGGGGTACCCACATGTCGCCGTGTAGTGCGCCTGTCTTCGCGAGGGCATCAGTTTGGTCATTTAAGTCTTTGTCGAGACCTGGTAGCTTCGAGTGGCCCTGACCTTCTTGCAGTACACTGTTAGGTCATGTGTACTCGTGATGTTGTTACATTCCTGGAACAGGTGTTGGTGTTTGACTAGCTTGTTGTTAGCGGTCTTGAAACCATTTTGTTTCCAGCTTGGAAGGTGGCACACGAAACTGAGTCTGGCATAGTTAGATTATGAGCAGATGAGCAGTTCTTTGATGTCATGGGCTGATGCGATTTGTAGGGCTATGAGAATGGCTGCTTTCTCTGCATATTGCGATGACTGGGGTCCCAACTTGAAGTGTTGTGGTGGGCACGGCTGATCGTTCACCCACAGCACTCCTGCACCTGCCTTGAGGATGCCGTCGTGGTTGTAGGAGCAGCCATCGACGTAGGCCGCTGGCATGCCCTGGCACGCATTCGGTTCAAAGTATCTGTGACAGGTCAGTTGTTGTCGTTGGGGTTCTTGTGCATCCGCTGCAGCAGCAGGCGTGTTATCAGAGCAGTTTTGGCAGGCAGCCAGGCCGTTGCCCAGGGCAGACTTGTGATTCTGTGCATACCGTGCCTCAACATTGCGTCCCTGGAGGGCCATTAACCACGTGGCTATGCGTGAATTAGTGACCACACCGTCTCGGATGCATTGGCTGTTGAGGAACATTACGTGCTGGTGGCAAGTCTCTATGATAACTTTCTGTGCCCCAATGTAGTTGGAGAATCGCTGAATG
This sequence comes from Gobiocypris rarus, assembly GCA_023029165.1. Lineage (NCBI taxonomy): Eukaryota > Metazoa > Chordata > Actinopteri > Cypriniformes > Gobionidae > Gobiocypris > Gobiocypris rarus. The sequence goes on along the minus strand of JAFJHK010000022.1, from coordinate 262,515 downwards.
GCCCACACCGTGCAGAACAGAGCATTTTCACAGTCCGAGAATTTGCACTCCGGTGGGAGAAGCGTTTTGCTGGCATATGCAACCACCTTCTTGTCTTGGTCATGTCGTATAGGCCAGCACTGAGACATTGGTCAGAAAACCCGGCTTCCAGGTAGAATTCCTTCTGTGGATCGGGGTAAGCAAGGCATGGAGCTGTGCATAAATGTCTTTTTAGTGCCGTCATGGCGTATTCTTGAACTTCTGACCAGACGAAAGGGGAGTCTTTCTTTAACAGGGCTGTTAAAGGTCTGGTAATGTCTGAGTAGTTTTCAATGAACTGTCGGGAGTAATTGCATACCCTAGAAAGCTGCGCAGCTTAGAGGCGTTAGTAGGAGGCTTAATGTTTTGAATGGCATGAATACGGTTTGACTGAGGTTCAATGCCTTGGGATCCGATGAGCAAGCCAACGTAGTTGACCTTGGTCCGGCACCATTGTCCCTTGTGGAGGGCAATCTTGGCACCTGCTGCGGATAGTTGGTTCAAAACATAGTCTATTTCTTTCAGGTGGTCGGCCACCGTCATGCTCTTCATGAGAACGTCGTCTACATAGATAAGGTTGCCTCTTACTCTGGCATCTGGGCAGGCTTTGTTCAGGAAGATGTTGAACTCAGCTGGTGAGTTGGCATAACCAAACGGAATCCTGTTGAAGGTGAATTTTCGGTTGCAGAATGTGAATGCTAGCTTGTGTTGGTCTTCTGGGTGCACCGGAATGGTCCAGAATCTAGAGGCCACATCAAGTGTAGAGAAGATTGTGGCTCCCCTGATTCGGGGTATTTCTTGTTCTAGCTGTGTCATAGGCCATCTTGACAGCGGCACCTGTTGATTCAATCTCCGATAGTCTATAGTTGGGCGCCATTTCCCACTGGGTTTGAGAACGGGCCAAATTGGGGTGGAGTAGGTGCTGTTACATGGACGGATGACACCTTTCTCAAGCATGGATTCGATGATCTCCTGCACTGGTTCGTATGAGGCGATGGGAATCTTGTACTGCTTGACAAAAGTGGGAGGCGCATCAGGGTGCGTTGGGATGCGCAGTGCATCACAGCGTGGTGCGGGAATAGCACCAGTCATGACTGCATAGCCCTGCAAAGAGTGGTGCGCTTATCCAGGTGCATCTCAGGGTCAGCTCTCCGTCTCTGCAGGACATTTACACCAAACGCTGCAGAGGAGAGCTACCAAAATCATCAAAGACATTACCCACCCTGCGAACTCTCATTTCACCCTGCTGCCATCTGGTAAGCGCTTCCGAAGCCTGATGGCAAAACTGAAAGACTCAGGAGGAGTTTCTTTCCCCAGGCCATCAGACTCCTGAACTCAGTCACGTGACTGCACTTCACCCGCACACACATAAAACATCCGGTTTTAACATTACATCCACATAATGTCATTGCACTGCACTTTGTTCTTATTGTTACTGTGTAACAACCAGTAATTAAACCTGTTTGCACATTATACTTCTGTTTGCACATTACATTATACCCATTGTTTGCACATTTTACTTATATATATATATATGTTAACCAGTTAGTTATTTATTTTATCTTTTACTTGATTACTTATAATTCTATGTTGAGTACTTTTATTCTATTTCTATTTTAATTTCCTCCTTGTGTTTCTTGTAACTGTTATTTGCACTGTCTATGGAGCGGACCTGTTTACATTTCACTGCCAGTTATATATTCTGTATATAATTGTGTATGTGACAAATAAAACTCTTGAATCTTGAATCTTCGATATGTGTGAGCAAGATGATAAAGATTCAATTTCATGTTATTATTGGGTTTTAATAAAACAACTAAGTATACAGAACTACGATTCACACAAGGGAAATATATATGTAGGTAGTAAAACAAACAGGAGAAATAAAACTTACGAATGATATAAAAGAGATGAAGGAGAGAGAGAATAGAGAGAGAGAGAGAGCTACAGCTTTATCACGCAATACTTTCACAAGACACCTCAAGTAAATTATTCCCAAATAGGAATAAGTGGACAACCTTTAGCGCAGTTTGATTGAGAAATAAAATACTTGCTTTGATCTGGCTTATCGCGTGTGTGTGTCTGAGTTCAATTTTCCGCTGAATCTTTCGGGGCAGCGAGGCAAGGATCTGGTCCTTGGAGGAGTTCTCTGGCGCTGATGAAGCTGTGGGGCTTTCTTGGATGATGGAGGCCAGTTTTTCTCTCTCTCTCTCCAGATGCTGGGGGTCTCTCGTGGGCAGGGTGCCCGTGTCGGCGGAGTCTCTCTTTGGCAGGAAGCAAAGAGTTAACGGTGATTCTCGGTTTTATAGCCGAAGAACGGGGTTGAGTTCCTTTGAGATGATCCAACCATGTCCGAGGGGTCAAAGGCGCAAAGTTTCCTTTGTGTTGAAATCTCTGCCTTCTTGACTCATCACGAGGAGTGAGAAGTTGAAAATGTATTCTCGGAAAGTTGGCAATTTTGTAATAATGCATCTTGTTGTAATTTGGAGACGAGATTCGGTATCGTCAGGTTTCCGCGATTCTAGGGGTACCATGAATTATAATTCTGAGAGTTCAAAGTACAAAGATCCATAAACTTTCACAGTTACTAACATACAGAGTTTGATTCTGCATCCAGTAACACAGTAAAAATCTAGTCATTTTAATACATCGTATAAAGACGTTGAATCAACCAAATATATATATATATATATATATATATATATATATATATATATATATATATATATATATATATATATTTAATAGTGTAAGAGACACTTTTTCCAATTGGTCCCTCTATGGTGCAAAAGCCACGAAAGGGGGGTAGCGAGGTTGCTGATGTAAACTGCCCCAGGGGTGCAATGATCATGCTGACAACGCTCCTCTTGTTTACATTCAGGCGCGTCAAGCTGTTAATTAGTTAATTAGACAAACAGAGGGACCTTTGTTTACGTTAATCTGATTAGGTCTCACCGGATGCGTGAGTTCAGTCCTTTTTGGTCACTGAAACAGATGGCTAACCTACCATCAGTTAAATGGTACTACAGTCCCCTTTTGTTGGATGATGTCCTATGGTCTTTATCGGACAACCCCCATCACAATGGTCGGATGGTAGGTGAGTCGGGACAGTCGGATGGCAGGTGTTCGTTCTGGCTGAGGAGCCAGCTCGATGAGGTTCGCATCTGCTTCTGGCATGGTAACTTCCCTCCGTGGTTTCCATCGGAGACCTCCAGACATAGCTGTCGTGAGTTTGGCTGTAGAGGTTCTCATCTTGTTAAATTTCCTGTACAGGAGGAAGGCTATGCACAGGGTAAAGGGTATTGCCGATGATCATTGAGATACAGAGCGCAGTGTCAGCTGTGGTCCAGGTGTGATGTCTGTTGGCGGCTGGCCTCTGGTTGATTGTAGGCACAGGAGGATGATCCACAGCCGCATCCTATTACAGGCAAGAGAGAGAGGTAGGGAGAAGGGAAAAGAGAGAGGGAACGGGGCAGTGAGGTTTGTCCCAGGTTGGATGGGACAGTCTTTTCACTTCGGTGACGGCGGTTGAGTTTAGCTTTCATTGGCCCCTCCCTGTCTTTCTCTGCTAGTGGCCACATGTCTCTTAATCTGTTTCCGGTGGACCCATTTGAGAACTGGTTCTCTGGGTCCCCGGTTTAGCTGGATTTGGTACGCCACTGGGGAGAGTTTGTTCACAATCTCATGAGGTCCTGTCCAGTGGGGCAGAATTTTCCCGTGTCGATTCCTGCGGGGTAGCTCTGAGAGCCATCAGAACGAGGGGGAGTTTCACATCCCAGTCTTTCTGGTTAGCAGACACATATTTCTTCAGCATGGCGACCACCATTTGGTTTGATCTCTCGACCTGGCCGGACGAGATTGGATGGTGGCTGATGTGAAGTTTAGCCTGCACTCCATAGGCATTTCCAGATCTGTTGCATGATCTCGGCAGTGAAGTGGGTGCCTCTGTCTGAGTTGACACTCAGTGGCAATCCGAACCGGGAGAAAATGTGGTTTAACAGGAGGTATGCCGTGGTCTGGGCAGTGTCGTTGGGTGCTGGCAGACACTCTACCCACTTGGTAAACTGGCACACCACCGTGAGAAAGTACTTGTTGCCTTTGTGGACCTGGGCAGGGTCCTACTCAGTCGATTTGTAGGTCTGACCACAGTAACGGGCTCTGCGCTTGCAGTGGGGCTCTGTGGTTCGGGTTTGCTGGTTGGAACTGACAGCAAACCAGACATTCTCTGACGTAGTCCGCCACATCTTGTTGCATACCGGGCCAATATGCCACCTGTTTCAGTGTGTCATACGTGGCTCTGGTGCCGTGGTGTCCAGCACATGGTGTGTCGTGGCGTACATTAGCATCACCCCACTTTGCGACCGTGGCACCACAAGCCGTGGCGTGGTGCCACTAAAATATGACTGTGACTAAAATATGACTAAAACTAAATGGCATTTTCATCAAAAGACTATGACTAAAACTAAATCAAAATTTGCTGTCAAAATTAACACTGTTGCATATCCACGATGTCGTTGTTGGAAATCTGCGGAGTTAGCGCTAGCGACTGCGAGGCGGGCATTGTAGCCGGTGCCGATCGCTTGCTGCGGGTTAGCACTGCAACGCTGGGGCTGAATGTGGATTTGGGGTACCCACATGTCGCCGTGTAGTGCGCCTGTCTTCGCGAGGGCATCAGTTTGGTCATTTAAGTCTTTGTCGAGACCTGGTAGCTCGAGTGGCCCTGACCTTCTTGCAGTACACTGTTAGGTCATGTGTACTCGTGATGTTGTTACATTCCTGGAACAGGTGTTGGTGTTTGACTAGCTTGTTGTTAGCGGTCTTGAAACCATTTTGTTTCCAGCTTGGAAGGTGGCACACGAAACTGAGTCTGGCATAGTTAGATTATGAGCAGATGAGCAGTTCTTTGATGTCATGGGCTGATGCGATTTGTAGGGCTATGAGAATGGCTGCTTTCTCTGCATATTGCGATGACTGGGGTCCCAACTTGAAGTGTTGTGGTGGGCACGGCTGATCGTTCACCCACAGCACTCCTGCACCTGCCTTGAGGATGCCGTCGTGGTTGTAGGAGCAGCCATCGACGTAGGCCGCTGGCATGCCCTGGCACGCATTCGGTTCAAAGTATCTGTGACAGGTCAGTTGTTGTCGTTGGGGTTCTTGTGCATCCGCTGCAGCAGCAGTGTTATCAGAGCAGTTTTGGCAGGCAGCCAGGCTGCCCAGGGCAGACTTGTGATTCTGTGCATACCGTGCCTCAACATTGCGTCCCTGGAGGGCCATTAACCACGTGGCTATGCGTGAATTAGTGACCACACCGTCTCGGATGCATTGGCTGTTGAGGAACATTACGTGCTGGTGGCAAGTCTCTATGATAACTTTCTGTGCCCCAATGTAGTTGGAGAATCGCTGAATGGCCCACACCGTGCAGAACAGAGCATTTTCACAGTCCGAGAATTTGCACTCCGGTGGGAGAAGCGTTTTGCTGGCATATGCAACCACCTTCTTGTCTTGGTCATGTCGTATAGGCCAGCACTGAGACATTGGTCAGAAAACCCGGCTTCCAGGTAGAATTCCTTCTGTGGATCGGGGTAAGCAAGGCATGGAGCTGTGCATAAATGTCTTTTTAGTGCCGTCATGGCGTATTCTTGAACTTCTGACCAGACGAAAGGGGAGTCTTTCTTTAACAGGGCTGTTAAAGGTCTGGTAATGTCTGAGTAGTTTTCAATGAACTGTCGGGAGTAATTGCATACCCCTAGAAAGCTGCGCAGCTTAGAGACGTTAGTAGGAGGCTTAATGTTTTGAATGGCATGAATACGGTTTGACTGAGGTTCAATGCCTTGGGATCCGATGAGCAAGCCAACGTAGTTGACCTTGGTCCGGCACCATTGTCCCTTGTGGAGGGCAATCTTGGCACCTGCTGCGGATAGTTGGTTCAAAACATAGTCTATTTCTTTCAGGTGGTCGGCCACCGTCATGCTCTTCATGAGAACGCGTCGTCTACATAGATAAGGTTGCCTCTTACTCTGGCATCTGGGCAGGCTTTGTTCAGGAAGATGTTGAACTCAGCTGGTGAGTTGGCATAACCAAACGGAATCCTGTTGAAGGTGAATTTTCGGTTGCAGAATGTGAATGCTAGCTTGTGTTGGTCTTCTGGGTGCACCGGAATGGTCCAGAATCTAGAGGCCACATCAAGTGTAGAGAAGATTGTGGCTCCCCTGATTCGGGGTATTTCTTGTTCTAGCTGTGTCATAGGCCATCTTGACAGCGGCACCTGTTGATTCAATCTCCGATAGTCTATAGTTGGGCGCCATTTCCCACTGGGTTTGAGAACGGGCCAAATTGGGGTGGAGTAGGTGCTGTTACATGGACGGATGACACCTTTCTCAAGCATGGATTCGATGATCTCCTGCACTGGTTCGTATGAGGCGATGGGAATCTTGTACTGCTTGACAAAAGTGGGAGGCGCATCAGGGTGCGTTGGGATGCGCACCGTGTGGAGGTTGGTGAGACCGCAGTCTAAAGAGGCTAGCCATCCCAGCCAATAGGCTTTGGAAATGTTGATGTCAGTTGCTGTGCAGTTGTTGAACAGAATGTAGACCACACGAGATGACACTTCCGTGAGGGGTGTGGCTTCAAGTGTGAGTCCAAGTTTCACACATTCAGGTGAGGGTTTGAAGAAACCCAGCGTGTGGTTTAAGGTTTGACCACGTCGCATGTTGAGCCGAACAGCGACCCCTTTGGTGTATGCTGGTATCACAGTTCCCTGTTCGTTGACTAGGGTGCAGACTTCTGGGATGGTCTGTCCTGACATGAGGTTGTCATGACTGATGGAAGCATGTGGCTGTGAAGTCAATGGGGCCCATACCACTTTGTTAAACACGTCCACATGAGCCCGGAGGCGATTTCAGAATGTCTGCTCCGATGTAAACATCGTGGGGTGGGTCCGGAAGGACCAGGAAATAATGGGTCAGGCACCGGTGATTCCATGTCAAGTGCAGCGCACAGATTCCCTTGGCCGACACCATAGAGGAGGGGTGTGAGGGAAACGGGTGCGCTTGCTGGCATACAGAGGGCCTGGTGTGCTCTTACTGATCGCATTGAACAGTGAGAGACTAATGGCTGAGTTGTCTGCCCATAGTGCTAGAATAATGTTCGTTGTGGTGATATTCAGCTGCAGGTCAGTCATGACCTTGGGGCTATTTGTATCAGAGTCTGTGGTGAGCTGAAATGTGCAGAGTAGCGAACTTGAAACTTGCTCCGGGGCTGGGACTGGGTTCTCACGGCTGGCTGCAGGAGTTCTTGTGACCTCTGTAACTTGACAGTCTGGTTCTGTGGGAGTTTCCGTGACCTCTGTGACTTGCCGGTCTGTCTCAGACAGCCTGTGTGTCTGGAGGGGAAGAGGTTCTCGCACTTGCACCCAGACTTTCAGCTGTTTGAAGTCCAGTAAAGGTTCAAAGCGGTCCAGCAGGTCTTTGCCGATGAGAAACGGATAAGTGTTCATTGTTGACACATAGATAGGATGTACAAGACTCATAGGCCCAAATTTCCAGGTGAATGGGAGCTACAGTTTTGAGCTGGATGTCGTTTTGGCTGTATGACGGCACATTCAGCTTACACGTGTTTAGGTTAAGGGTGCGATTCTGTCGCTGTGCTTCAAATTTGAGATTGTCAAACAGTTGAGCAGATATCAACGTGAGGTCGGAGCTGGTGTCAACGAGGGCTTCGAGCCTCAGCTCCTTTTCCAAGGTGATGCAAGTTTTCGAGCCATTCCCTTCTCGATCAGGTTCCCCAAGAGTCTTGGTGTTGGGACTTGTGTGTTGATCGTAAGCAGTCGGGATATGTCTCGTGTGTGTCTCATTGTGAGTGCAGATAACCAAAACAGCACTTTCATGTACGTTGATGTGCGGAGAGATCCTGTCTTGGTCTGGAGGTGTTGCCGTCAGCTGAAGTGAGTGGGTGCTGCTGACGTGGGATGCAACAACTGCTTCACTAGTCTGTTTGGGAGACAGTGTTCTGGGTGTTTGGTTCAGTTGCAGAAAGGTCGGGAAGGTTGACTTCAGACATCCGGTTTAGTCATGCGGTGTCTGGTTCATCCTTCTTGTCTTTCTTGTGAGGTTTCTTCTGGAGAAACTCTTTCAATGCCTTCAGCAGTTCTGCAGCTTCGGAATTGGCCGCACTGGTCTTGTTAGACGTGGGCTCCGGTCCGAGCTTATCAGTATCACGTCGAGAGTGGCCCCTTTGTCGCCTTTCTGGGCTTGGCATTCTGGGAGACTGGGTTTGGCTCCTTCTGGGTTGCCGGCCGGCTTCCCATGTGCCCCACCCCCTTTTGGTTGTGGAAGGGGCGAGGCCGGTCCCAGGATCCATCAGAGCGATCGTTCTGATACCTCGGATGGACGCCACCACGACCACGCTGCCCTCTGCTGGCTTGGGACGGTTTAGACTCTCTGTTGACGGGTCTGTGGCTGTGATTCTATTGTGCGCTCTTAAGGGTCAGCTCTGGACGATACTCAGAGACAAGTCACATGGTTGGGTGTTTCACAGTCTTTTCAGAAATAGTCTTTTGTCTCTTAACTGTTGGGTGGTCATGCTGCGTGGGTAAGCCAGAACTCCCAAATGGTGACTAATTGTGGGGTGCAGGTTTCGGAAGAACAGGGTTCTGAAGTCGACGTCTTCCTCCATGCCTGGTTCGTTTCGTGCTCCGAAGTAGGCACGTCGCAGTCAGTTATAAAAGTTCTGTGGGGTCTCAAGTCGACCTTGCCTGAGGTCCATAGCAGCGATGAGCCCCTGGTCTGATTCTGGATCAGAATATTCGCGAATTAGAGCTCGTCGTAGATGCCAGTAATCCGCTTTGACGGTCTCTGGTTGACGGTCTAGAAAGCTACGTACCTCTCGGTTAGACGTGATTCTGAGTAGGTACAGTGTGTTCGCGTTAGCGACAGTCTGCAGGTGAAAGTCTATGTCTTGCAAGTAGGCCTGAATGTCGTGTCCTCCTGCAGGGTCTGGGCTGAACGTAGGGATATTTCGGGCCAGCTTGTCAAGGTCTTTGGGAGCTACATGTCTGTGGCTGTTAACCCTGACTTCCTGGAAGGACTCCTTTTCCTCCACTGCTGACGGGGATTCGGGGAGCATGGCAGGTGACGTTCTTAACAGGGGGCTTCCACCCCCCTTTTTAGCTCTGGGTTCTTGGCTAAAAGGTGCGGACCCACTGGTCGGGGGAAACGGTGTTGTGTGTTCCCCCTTCCCGGTCACTTTGCAGTTTATATGAATGTTTCAGTTCTCTATGAACAATGTCAAGTTCATCTTTGAGGTCACGTCTTTGCTGGACAAGCTCATTGATCTCGGCTCGGGCAGCCTGCAAGTGCTTTTCGCAGGCTTTTGCTTTAGCATCTCTTTCTTTAAGTTCAGTGTTTGCTTTTTCTAAGAGAGCTTCGCCGCGTCGGAGCTGTTTGTTGAGTTCTTTTCTGGCGTCTTCTTCCGACTGCTCTCTGCGGTCGGTGTCCAGACAGAGATCTTCCAGGGTCTTTTGAAGTCTTTCTACTTCCTTCTCCTGTTCTGTGTCCGTCTCATCCTTTTTCTCTGTCTCTAGAAGTAGCTGCTCTAGCTGACGCTGGATGAGGGCCTGGTCTCTCCGGGCCTCCTCGGCTTGGATCTTTAGCGCTGCCGCTTCTTGTTCCAGATCGGCGTTGCTCTTTTCGCTGAGTCGTGCCTGGGCGACAAGGTTGTGGGCGAGGCTCCCGAGGATCTTGGCCAGTTCTTTGTGAGGGTAACTTTGTGTCGGATCACGTGCCATCAGCTTGTCTAGCTCAGTGTCCAGTTGCTCCTGGCTCAGCTGCTGCAGATCACTGGCGTCATCGGACAGAACAGTGCTCGTCATTGCTTTCAGCAGTGACCGCTAGGTGATCCCAAGGGATGGCAGGGCTGGATGAGCGGGACATACTGGTTCACTGTGGGCGAGAGAAACACAGCACACACACACAGAGGCCAATGCAAGTTTGTTCTAAGGCGAACGATCTATCGTACGGACTATGCCGTCAATAAGAATTTGGGCTAACTGATGTAAACAGTTAGACAGTTAGACAATTAGACGGGCCAATATTTGGGTCAGTCTGAAATAGAGACTTTAAGACAGGCGGTAGCCCGGTGGGTCACTTGGTGACGCCGGCTGCTTGGTTGTCACTCTATTACTTAGCTTTCCTTGGGGTCTCTTTGTGAACTGAAAGAAACAAAATTATGACAGTCAAGGTGGCAAGGTGGGCCAAAACGCTCAGGATATACTAAAATTCGGCTTATACTATGGGTTTTATCCCATTTAGCTCATCCGGGGCGAATTGAGGTTGCTCAGGTGGAAAACCCAGTGGCGTGGTCGACCTTTCGGGCGTTCCCAAACACCCAACTGCCGTGTCCTCTGTCCTTCGTTACTCTATGTCGCGTTACGCCACTCAAACAGCTTATGACTTTAAACACAATCTGACAACACCAATCCATCAACCGCCAGCCAGCACAGCAAAATCGGTACATTCCCAAGAACCCTCTTTTTCAAGAGTGGCCCCCTATTAGGCCCCGGTTTAGGTACTGGTCCCAGAAATTGCCTTGCGTGCGTGAGCTGGACTGGTTGACTTCTTTGGAGTGTCAAATTGCTGATGTCCCCACTGCAGGCCGCAACGGCGGACAGAGATAAAAGAAACCAAGATTCACACGCAGCCGGTGTCGGTCATGTCAGTCGGACAACCCAGCTTTTGGAGACCGGTTTGAGACTATTTTCAATTCACCACAGATGCTTGTGAGCCCTACAATAAATACACAAAGAGGGTAAACAGGTGGAATTAAAATGAATTAAAGCTCTCTTGTTTACCGGATCAAGGGATTTATGGTTGTAGGCGAAAAGGAAGTGGAAAATTACATATCAAGAGCAATTTAGAAAAAGGCAAAGGTTTCTATCAAATAATGATAAAACAAAAAGCACTTTTGATACTGTTTGTAATTACCAAAATGAACCTAACCCAAATGAGAGGGGGAAAGGGAAAAATAAATGTTTTTTTGTTGTAAAAAACCCAACTTAATTCAAATTGAATTCAAAACAAGTTTTCAATAAGCCTGTAAGGAGAATAAAATAAAAGGATGCAAATCAAAATACTATCCTATAACGATTAATCGCTAAGTGGGAGTATCATCAAATAAAAAGAATTAATCAGAAAGGAAATAGGGAGCTAGCGGTACACTGACTTAGCAGGGTATGGCCACACGGTAGCGTCCTTCCTTCCAAGTGGACCGTCAGTAACTTGAAGAACCTCATTTAAAATTTCAGTTAGGGAAATTCATTTTTCCCTTGAAACTCAAATTCAAATAAGTGTTTTTAATCAGCGAGAAAGGAGACCTAGTCGGTGCCTAATGCTAGTAAAATTGCGTAATTGAAAACGTTCCTTACAGTAATCAATAAACAATTCACATGCTCTAATTAGGAAGGAAATTAAGTTTGTTCAGACAAAATTAATAGCGGAGAGTAGAACTATCCGGAAATACCCACGAGATGGCGCAGTCGAGTCCATCCATGCTAGAGTTGCTCACCCGATGGGCTGTTGCGCACGCTCGGGATGAAGCTGTGGTGATGTGTAATTCGAGAGCTGTTTAGCATTTAAGTCACCCTCTGGTGACTAGCAAGACGCACTCCCCTGTGGTTAAGGCTAAAATTCAAATAATGGTCAAAACAGAATTATCAACAATCACAATTAATTTTTCAGATCACAGTGGATCCTTCTGTGCTGTACTGGCACAAGAAAAATGTTGAAACAGGAATTTACGTCTGTTTACTTCACATTTAAAAGAACTCCAATAGACATTTATCAAACTGGCTGACGGTTTTCAGCATCTTTGAGTCAAATGTTTTAGGTCTCAGATTTTTGGGTAGCTAAGCCAAAATTAAACCAGGAGTTATCGTTTATATTAACGATATAATATTAGTAGGCCTATATATTGATAAGGAGGAATCTCACTCGATTTCAATCTTCTGCTTGACAGAAGGTTTCGTAGTTCAACTCAAAGCGGGATAAGCAATACTATGAATGTACGGACTGTACAGAGATTTCGTGATCTTCCGTAGTAGGCTATATTTAATATTGCAACTTTAGCATCTATGGTGCTTGTGCTGAACTCGGCGTGCCCAGTCAGTGACTAAGTGAGTTCGCTTTGCGCGATTTATCTCACAGTTTCCAAGGAAAAACGAAAACACGCGTGCATAATATTAATACAAAAATACACATAAATATGATTATTGCTCACAGAAACAAAGTTTGAAATGTGCCTAAAATTTCCTCCACCAGTAATGTAGCGACAATGAGTCTCGGGGAATAATTAATTCAAATGGGGTAAATATTCATGAGTCTATGAATATGATTCGTTTGTCCTACACAACATTAACTTAAAACGGAACCTTTAATCATGTAAAAGTAACCTTTATACAAGTTGATTGCAGTGATCTATAATTTTCTTCTCGTCCTGCGAGTTGCAATTCAGATTACTTCATCAAATATCAATCTTACAAACTATAAGAAACATTAATTTGCTGATCAGGCCAAACAATATTTCTTTTGTTTGTACAATTTGTATTACTTAAATAGTAATAAGAAAATCAAGCTTTATAGGTAGCTACGATCTTACATCTCATTGACTTCGATATGTAAGATGATGTACAAGATGATAAAGATTCAATTTCATGTAATTATAATTTTTTAATAAAACAACTAAGTATACAGAACTACGATTCACACAAGGTATATATATGGTATATATATGCATATATATGTAGGTAGTAAAACAAACAATATGGTACAAACAGGGAGAAATCAAACTTAACGAATGATATAAAAGGGATGAAGGAGAGAGAATGGAAGAGAGAGAGAGAGAGAGAGAGAGAGAGCTACAGCTTTATCACGCAGTACTTTCACAAGACACCTCAAGTAAATTATTCCCAAATAGGAATAAGTGGACAACCTTTAGCACAGTTTGATTGGGAAATAAAATACTTGCTTTGATCTGGCTTATCGCGTGTGTGTGTCTGAGTTCAATTGTCCGCTGAATCTTTCGGGGCAGCGAGGCAAGGATCTGGTCTTTGGAGGAGTTCTCTGGCGCTGATGAAGCTGTGGGCCTTTCTTGGATGATGGAGGCCAGTTTTTCTCTCTCTCTCTCTCCAGATGCTGGGGGTCTTTCGTGGGCAGGGTGCCCGTGTCGGCGGAGTCTCTCTTTGGCAGAAGGCGAAGAGTTAACGGTCATTCTCGGTTTTTATAGCCGAAGAACGGGGTTGAGTTCCTTTGAGATGATCCAATCATGTCCGAGGGGTCAAAGGCGCGAAGTTTCCTTTGTGTTGAAATCTCTGCCTTCTTGACTCATCACGAGGAGTGAGAAGTTGAAAATGTATTCTCGGAAAGTTGGCAATTTTGTAATAATGCATCTTGTTGTAATTTGGAGACTAGATTCGGTATCGTCAGGTTTCCGCGATTCTAGGGGTACCATGAATTATAATTCTGAGAGTTCAAAGTACAAAGATCCATAAACTTTCACAGTTACTAGCATACAGAGTCCTTTTTGGTCACTAAAACAGATGGCTAACCTACTATCAGTTAAATGGTACTACAGTACTTAGAATGCAATGTCATTACATTCCCTGTTGGTGTAATGGTGAAGTGTTCCAATACTTTTGTCCATATAGTGTATATGCAGTTGGTACTGTATCCCAGGCAGTTTCTTGACAGTTGCTAAGCATTTGCTAGGACATTCCTAGGACATGCTAGGAGTGTTTTTATGTATTATTATGTGGCTGCTAGAACATTGTTATGTGGTTTGGTCATCAGCAAATGTGCTGCTTCTGTTACAAATGTAAAAGCACATCTTCACGAGTAAACTGAAATTTTAAACATTGTGCTTGTAACTGCACTCATTATAAACCCACCAATGTAACAGATGTTGACAAAATGAGGTTGTTGGCAAACAAAAGAAAGCTGCATGTGGTAGCGCACCTGTTGTATGGACTCCTTGCTTGGGTCGTCTGTTAACCAAAACAGCGTCATCTCTGGTCTCTTTCCCACTTTACGGAAGTTGACCGCCTTAAGTCCCTCTAAAGACTTCAAGAGAAAAAATAATGCATTATAAAAAAAACAATGAATGCTTTTTCTGTTGTGGCCATGTATAGTGTGCTGGTTTATAGCTCAGCTTCATATCACATTACATTCAATGGATTTAAAGGGGTATTCACAGCTGGCAAAATGGGCTTTTAATTAAACTCGACAGCCTATGTGGTAGAAAGGCAAAAAATAAAATAAATAGAAAAATCTGTCACCAGACACAAAGAAAACAGATGTGCTGTCTTCCCCTTTTCCAAATAGGTAGGAAACTTGCCGCCCAAGGCGACTCTCAGTCTGCTCCTATTGAATAGGCTTTGACCACAGTCAAATACTGCCTTGCTTGAGTAGGAAATACTTCTTAGCTAATTTTTAGTCAACACAATAGTTTTTGTTTTGTTTCCAGGTGCAAAAATTAAAAAAACATGAATTTCTTAGTCTATGTAAAACATATGCTACTAACATTGTAATAATACAAAGTGGGCTGAAAATTGGCAGACTTACACTAAGCCTAAAACTTTTTCATATCCTAGGGTATAGATGTCAAACAACTTGATATAAAAACGTACCATCTTAATCTAACAAGATGGTGGCAATGTTCCATCTAAGCTGTGCTTGTTTCAGGGATGTTTAGATAACTATAAAAGAGTTCACATGTTCCTTTGAAAAACTTAGCAATTAGATTTATTTAATTACTCCAGTTAATTCATTTTATAATATATTATAGGCTGTTACAATTATATTATATTGTAAGCCTAACAAAGAAATGATGTCACAAGGGGATGGTTAAGGGAAAAAACAAACATTGCCCAATTGTTGCATATTTTAAGAACAGTCGGTAACACTTTATTTCACAGTGCCATTGTTATATATGTTACATGTACTTACCATAGTAGTAATAGTACATTATGCTTAATTATATGCAACTAACCCTAATCCAAACCCAAACAACACAGAACAACTGCAGCAAAGTGACAGCAAACCTCAATATTTACCCTGAAGACCATGTTTTCACAAGAAATTATAAAATGTAAAAAGATGGCATTATAATCATAAAACCCGGACAGCGCACAGGTGAACTTCAAAACCAGTTTTATTGAAACCAAGCTGCCAAAATGACTCATCATAGATTTTGTCATAGTGTGATGAAAGACTGCCTCTGTAGAAAATTTACTTCAGTAGCAGGTGAGTTAATAGGAGAGAGATGCAAATGGGTTATTCCTACAGTTTAGAGGATTTTGGACAGAACAAGTTTGTTGAAAAAAAAAAAAAAACCCTTTCAACTATTCAACTATTTTTTAGGCTTGTCAGAAGGCAAAAATGTCTGAATATCAATATTAACACACTGGTCAAGCTCACTCTAGTATAACCTAATAATTCTGATAAAATATTTCACATTCTATGAAGGTTGTCCAACCTGTTACATGACATTTACAATGCAATGTGAAACAAGATGGGCATTTCAAGCTTATGAAGCCCGTTATTAGCTAAAAAAAAAGAACAACATTATAGAAGATTTACATTTTAGTCCAGACAAAGTAACAAATTTTGGAGCAAAAATAGAACTAATTGTAAAAGATATTTTTTTCAGCATAGATCATTTCTATAAGGTGTCCAGAACCACATACTTAAAGTCCTAAGAAATCCTAGTTGAGGAAATATGTTAAATTCTCATCAATCCGAGATGTGTGCCAGTAAGGCCAGACAACAATACACCCCAATTGGGCCATTTTTTTCTTTACTCCTATCAAAATAAGACTTTATACAATGAAAGTATCCATGAAAAGTAATATTTTTTTTTTGTATTACAAGATTAGCTCTAATCGAATAATGGCTACCTAAAATATACCCTGCGCATAGGCTTAATTTTTTCCTTTGCTTCTACGACAAAAAAACATTACACAATGAAAGTCTACATGAAAAGTAAAACATTTTGTATTAGAAGTTTCTTTTAAATGAATTTGAATATGCAAATGAGCAATATACTAATCAAATATGCCCAAAATACACCCTTATGGGCATATTTTTTCCTTTATCATAATCAAACCTCACACAGTGTAGTTTTTTTGGTTTACAATAAAATCTATTTTAAATATGCAAATGAGCTCAACACTATGCTTAATTATATATATATTGTTTAACCTTCAAAATCTCATTTACCATTCACTGCCATTATAAAGCTGGGAAGGGCCAGGGCATTTTTAATATAACTCCAATTGTGTTCGTCTGAAAAAAGAAAATCATAGACACCTAGGATGGTTTGAGGGGGAGTAAATTATGGGATCATTTTCATTTTTGATTTCATCTCTTTACAGCAAAACTTCCCAATAATAGTGGGCATTTAAAAAAAAACTAACAAAAACAAAACACCTTGCTAACATTCTAAGTAGACCTCAGGGAACATGAAGAAAAGAAGCTCATGGCCCCTTTAAAGACCTCTGATAGGCTGCATTCACATGCCTTTTCATGACTCTTATGGTCAAATAAAGGGGAAATTGACACCCATGTAAATAGTTGAATAAGTCATACGTACATTACAGTAGATTCGTTTCTGCACTCCGTAGCGAAGCACAAGCACATCAAAGGACTGGTCCAGAACCCCCATGACCATAGCCTCTGAATCCAGAGGACCACACTCCTACAAACATCACACTCCTAAATAAATGGTTTGTTTACCAACATAATTTCTGCCTTTGCAGATTAAAAAAAAAAAAACTATGCTTTGGTCCAATACACTGAAGATTTTTACTCTAAGTGATAAATAAAACCTGACCCCTTAAACATCTTTCCTATGATACATACCTTCACAAAGACAGCAAATAAAAGTTCAGAGCTCAACTCTTGAACTCTCTTTGAAGCGGTCTTCCTGTCATTGCAGTGGGATGCCTGTTTGTGTACTTCCTCTCCTGAGAGACTCAAACATGGCCCACAGTCTGTAACGACACACAGATTAAATATGAGGCTTCAGATAAAACAGCATGAACTTAAAGTCTGCGCAAACCGGAAGTTATGTATTTCGGAATGAAATGCAATACTGAATCACTTTTTTTGTGTGATTTCAGTGCACATTTATTGTGAGCTATCTTTAGCTAACAGCAGACTGACAATTGGAGAGGAGTGGTTAAGAATGTTCTGCCCAAGCTGTCATACTGATGCCATCAGTCAAGTCAAGTCAAGTCAACTTTATTTATATAGCGCTTTTAACAATGCAGATTGTTTCAAAGCAGCTTCACAGTGTTAAACAGAAAAATAATGCAACAGAATATATTTCGATTATCATACAGTAATAATGTGGGATTTAGATCAGTAATTAGATCAGTAATTTGGTCTATATGGTTAATTTAGTTTAATAATTAGATTTATTTTGAAATATATTTGAAAAATAGTTTTTTCCCCAACTGAGCAAGCCAAGCCAGAGGCGACACCACTCCAAATTTTGAAATTATGTGGATTAACTTGCACAGATTAATTAGTGACCATTACTAGGCGAGGCAATTTTATTTATATAGCACATTTCATATAAAATGGCAATTCAAAGTGCTTTACATAGAAAATGAATTAAAATAGTGACCATGTGTAAGAATTAAAAATAAAAACAAGGACAATTAATACAGTTGTAAAGAGAATAAAAAAAAATAAGCATAAAATGATGATGAATATATCCCTATCTGCCTGATTCTCTAAATTCGGGGTACCCCTATCTGAGATGGAAGAGATGGAGCAGGTTCGCAATGTCTCCTGGACCTTACAAATCGGTCCAAGATGGGATCCTGTAGGGGACGTTGCCTTTGCACTGTCTGCTACCATTTTACCATTAACAAGCAGAATGAAGTGAAGCACACAGCTCTCCTTTTCCAATCTCTTCCAGTCAGACAGCCCTAACCAAAAATAATAATCAACAGATTGAAATAGAAATATATAGTTGTTAAGAGAATTAAAAATAATAAAAATGATGACATATAGATACCAAAGATAAGAACAAAGGTAAATTAAAACAGTTATAAAAAGAATAAATGATGCATAGATTAGATAAGACCAGCAAACCAGTGGGCTGTTGCACAAAGCTGGTTTCAGTTGCTACCCAGGTAAGTTTGAGATTAGTTTGAGCAAACTCTGGTTTTTCGGGCTCAAGAAGGTGGATTGGTTTTTAGCAGTGTTAATCACCATGGTAACTTACACTACACAGCTAACCTGCTCTGGAGCAGATTTTATTCTGGGTTAGAGATCACAAACTCAAACTGGACCAATCAGCTGCAAGTAAAACTCACACCACCTGTATCTCTCAAATTAAAGTAGTTTATAGTGAAAAAACTTTAGAGACAAAATTGCTCATCTTTTGGTGCAAATAATTTATTATATTTATAATATATGAATTATAATTACTTTTAATTCACATAATATATTAATATAATTATATTATATTGACAAGTAGCCAAATATTAATATAAATATAAAACATGCATTCATAATTCTTTCAAACAACGTGTATTTGAGCTCTTTGTGAACCTATAATTATTAGGCATATTTCTTTGATTAACATCATGCATTGATATAGTCAGATATTCTTTCAGTTGCCTTCTTAAATTGACGCTGCAGCATAAGTGTTTATTCCTGCTTTAAACACATTTAATTTCATGATAATTTTCAGAACGATCTCTCAATATTCAGAAGAGAAGTGAATCGAACAGACACTGTGATTGGCTGTTTTCCGCATGTGTCACGCTTTCAGGTGCACGCGCTTCAGTGTTAATTGCAAACTCTGGATTAAACCTGAGTTGACAGAGAAAGTTTATACCAAGCTTTGAGAAACAATTGAACTTGATCTAAACCAGGTTGGATTTATATGGATTTGTCAACTCTAAACCTACTCTAAAACTCAGAGTTTGTTCAGCTAGCTTTGTGCAACAGGCCTCAGCTTTTAAACAGTTTAAACACATTTGGAAAAAATAAGTGGGGAGTGTGGTGGGCGCAGGTTGATGTTTTAAGGTGCTGTACCATTTCTTCTAAAATTTTACCATCAATTGCTTTAAAATCAGACATAGTAACTTTCTAAGGGTTGTGGCCTGATCTGTCTGATCGCCTTTCAGAAATTACTGATTTTCTCGGAGGAGGAGGGAGCAAACTCACTGCATTTGCTGTGATTTGCAGTATTCTAGGTTACTACTTGTGGAGCTTTTTTGTCCAATGATTAAATTTTTTTTTTTTCTGAATGGAGTTGCAGGAAATTACTAATCATCCAATTTTTTTATATCAGCTACGCATTCCGTTATTCTTGTGAATCGGTAAGTTTCTTCAGGGCTGAATATTGTCAGCATAACAATGAAAACAAACGCCATGCTTCCGAATGATATCTCCCAGTGGTAGCATGCACAGGGTGAAAAGTAATGGTCCTAGCACTGAGCCCAGCGGTACTCCATACTGAACTTGTGATCGGTGTGACATCTCTTTATTTACTGCTACAAACTGATAACGGTCAGATAAGTATGATTTAAACCATGCCAATGCAATTCCACTAATGCCTACATAATTTTCAAGTCTATTCAAAACAATGTTGTGGTCGATAGCATCGAATGCAGCGCTAAGATCGAGTAACACTAATAGAGAGGTACAACCACGATCGGATGATAAGAGTAAATCATTTGTAACTCTGATGAGAGCAGTCTCAGTACTATGATACAGTCTAAATCCTGACTGGAAATCCTCACAGATACCATTTCTTTCTAAAAAGGAACATAATTGTGAAGACACTGCCTTTTGATTTAGATGATTTAACGAGTAGGCTTAATGACTCTGCCAAATCAGTATGAGTTACGGCAGCCTCAACATGTCTTGGCTGTGTGCAGACGACAGGGTCCATTATGACGTCCTTTGTGAGTGGTTCTCTTGGAGTAGATTCAAAATCTTGACCTTCCACTTCAGGTAAATCAACATCACTTGTTACATTTTGCTCACTTCTCTCGACATCAATTTTCACTCTGACATCACTTTGGTCATTCAGGTTCCCAGGACCAGCACTTGCAGAGTCCAGCATCTCTGACACACAATCTGACGGATCAGGTAAATCAGTATGGATTGTACGAACATCCTCCTCAACAAAATCATTAGGATTACTTAATATCCAGTTTGCAGTTCTGTCATCATGGTCAATTTCATCTACTTGAACTTCAAGTTCAACATTCTCATCATTGTCCTGTTGATCTGGATCCTGAGTTCCATCAACTGGTAGGAAGTTCACAGGTAACAAAAGATTTCTATGAACCACTCTCACTTTGTTTGAGTTCATTTCTTGAATCCTGTAAACATTGATATCAGGACACACAGCAATGACTTCATTCGGAGATGAATCCCATTTGTCAGAAACTTTTCTTCTACCTTTTTCACCTCTGTTCGCAACCAACACTATCTCCAACAGCCAGAGGACAGACCTTCACTTTTCTGTTGTAAAGTCTGCCATGTCGTTCCTGTTCTTTCAGAGTGTGCATCCTTGCTATGTGTGCTGCTTCATGCAAGTCGTTCTTCAGCTTGGACACAAAATCTTTGTAATCCACCACATCCTCATTTGAAAGCACATTTTGAAACACAATGTCGATTGGGAGACGAGGCACTCTGCCAAACATAAGAAAAAATGGTGCAAAACCTGTTGTCTCATGTTCCGTGCAGTTGTAACAGAAGGTAAGTTGCTGTAACATCTGTGGCCATTTTGATTTTGCTTTAGGGGGCAATGTCCTGATCATGCTTCCAAGAGTCCTATTGAACCTCTCTGCAATGCTGTTCCCCATTGGGTGGTATGGTGTTGTGTGGGACTTGTCTACACCTGCCACGGTCAATAGTTCCTTGATAGTTCCTTGAAAGCCACGTTTCTAGCATCTGTAAAACTGCATTCTACCATCTTAAAAATATATCTAAATTACGTCACATGCCTTCAATGCAAAATGCTGAACAATTAGTACATGCGTTCATGAGCTCAAGGCTAGATTATTGTAATGCTCTACTGGGTGGTTGCCCTGCTCGCCTAATAAATAAACTCCAGCTGGTCCAAAACGCAGCAGCTCGAGTTCTTACTAGAACCAGGAAGTACGATCATATTAGTCCAGTTCTGTCAACACTGCACTGGCTCCCTATTAAACATCGCATACATTTTAAAATCTTGCTTATTACTTATAAAGCAATAAATGGTTTAGCTCCCAGTACTTAAGCGAGCTCTTAACGCATTATACTCCATCACGTCTATTGCGGTCTCTAAACTCTGGCCAGTTGAAAACACCTAGAATATCTAAATCAACTGCAGGCGGTCTATCCTTTTCCTATTTAGCACCTAAACTCTGGAACAGTCTTCCTAGCATTCTTCGGGAAGCAGACACACT
Source organism: Gobiocypris rarus (assembly GCA_023029165.1). Classification (NCBI taxonomy): domain Eukaryota; kingdom Metazoa; phylum Chordata; class Actinopteri; order Cypriniformes; family Gobionidae; genus Gobiocypris; species Gobiocypris rarus. The sequence goes on along the minus strand of JAFJHK010000022.1, from coordinate 241,028 downwards.
CTGTCAGTTTAAATCTAGACTAAAAACACACCTCTTTACTATGGCATACACATAGAACATTTTTTACTTTCTTTATTCAAATCAAATGACTGATTGTTAGGCTGCATTAACTAGGTCAGCCGGAACCGGGAACACTTTCCCATAACACCTGATGTACTCGTTACATCATAAAAAGAGTGGCATCCACACTAATGTTAGTCTCTCTGTTTATCCCGAGGTTTACTGCAGTCGGCCGGATCCAGGCCGTGTCCGGATCGGATGGTGGACCTGCATCTGGACATGACCAGCTCATCCTGGAGTGTCTGCTGAGACCGTGTCCATTAGTGTCTCCTCTGAATTTGCCTCACCGCACGCGTCATCCTCAATTAACCCGTCTCGGCGCAATAACTCAGATCTTTCAAGTATTTATATTCTTGTGTAATCGACGCGCCATCCTAAATGAACCCGTCTCGTGCGTCATACCCAAAATTTTGAATATTCCTATCTAATATGATTTATGACCTGCAAGGTTGCCAGAGTAATAATTATACACTGTTAATAATAGGCCAGAGGAGAACTGGCACCCCGACTGAGTCTGGTTTCTCCCAAGGTTTATTTTTCTCCATCATGCCCTGATGGAGTTTTGGTTCCTTGCCACTGTCGCCTTTGGCTTGGCTTGCTCAGTTGGGGACACTCAAATTATGATCCAAGTTACTCAACTAAATATACAAATAGAATTTATTAATTTGGTCATATATAATTCTATAAACTATCCAAATTAAACTAGCCAAATCAAATTTTGTTGCAATGTTGTCCTGTTTAACACTGTGAAGCTGCTTTGAAACAATCGTCATTGTAAAAGCGCTATATAAATAAAGTTGATTGATTGATTGATTGACCTCTGCCGACCAAAAGTCGATACAGACCAGCTCAAGCGGTTCTGATGTTCGGATACTTTCTAACGGAGCACAAGCATTGGGTTCTGAGGTTTTACCAACCACACATTGATGACAATTCTTCACATTATCATCAATATCTTTTTTCAGTCCAATCCAGAAGAATCTTTGTCTTGCTAGTGACAGTGTTCTGCTACGCCCTTGATGTCCTGCTGCATCATGGAGTCCGAGGAGAACTTGCGCTCTCAATGAAGCAGGTACCACAAACAGGTAAAGTTTCTTGTTTAGCTTTGGGTCTCTCTTCACTTTATAAAGCACGCCGTCACAGACAACCAGTTTATCATGGTGTTTCAACAGTTTCCGCACACTTGTGGGTTCCTTTGTTTGTTCTCTCCTGGATGGTTTCTGACGTCTTTCGATATAGTACCGACACAAAGTGCTGTCTTTCTCCTGCTCATTCACGATATTGCTGTGTTGCAAAGGAGGGCTAAACTGTTGTGGTTGTGAGATGGCTGGCACTGTCTCAAAACTTCACTCAAACCTCCAGTAGTATGTGCTACTAACACTGCAGAAACTTCCTGGCTCCCAGAAGAACCTGAAGACAAGAGTGCATCATTGGTTGGGTCACCAGAACCTTTGCCATCCTTCATCACCACCTGATGATTACTCGTACACTTGAAAGCATCCTGGACTGTGTCATCAACTACACCGCTGGGGACACTCAAATTATGATCCAAGTTAATCCAAGTTACTCAACTAAATATACAAATTGAATTTATTAATTTGGTCATATATAATTCTATAAACTATCCAAATTAAACTAGCCAAATCAATGTTGCAATGTTGTCCTGTTTAACACTGTGAAGCTGCTTTGAAACAATCGTCATTGTAAAAGCGCTATATAAATAAAGTTGATTGATTGATTGACCGCTGACATCTTTCAAGAGAGATAAGTTTGGTTCAGTGATAAGACGATGTCCTATGCAAGACTGGACAAACGGCTCGCGGCTCAAAGCATCCACAACAACTTTTTTTTGTTCCTGGGACATACTTCAGATCAAAACTGTAAGAAGCAAGTTTTGCCACCCATCGCTGCTCACATGCATCAAGTCGAGGTTTAGTGAGAATATACGTAAGAGGATTATTGTCGGTCCATGCCGTTAAGTGCCGTCCTCTCAGCCAATGGCTAAACTTTTCACAGATAGCCCATTTCAAAGCAAAGAACTCTAATCTGTGAGCTGGATAGTTCATTTGTGAGCGAGACAAAGTTCTACTTGCAAAGGCTACAGGTCTGGCAATTTCTTCACCTGGCAGAACCTGCGACAATACAGCTCCTACTCCATCAAAAATATGCATCGACAGCCAAAATGAAGGGTCGGTCAAAGTCTGTGTGAGCCAGTGTTACATTTTTTGTTAGCTCAAGCTTTAAGGTGTGCAAAGCTTCTTCACAATCAGCCGTCCAGTCAGCTGGGGAAAGTTTGAGGTAGCTTGTTTTCTTTCTTGGCCTGCGCCCTTTCGTGACAGGAGTTTGTTTGACTGAACCCGATGTCAGAGGCTTAGGTATTGCTGAACATCCTTCAATAAAATGTTGATAGTACAGAACCATTCCTAAAAAGGACCTGATCGTTTTCTGGCATGGTGTTTTTCCATCAGGTTCCATCAGATCAGAAGCATGAATATTGCTAATTGCCTCAACTTTACCAGGATCAGTCTTAATCCCTTCTTCACATACAATGTGTCCAAGGAATTTCACAGATCGTCTCAAGAAACAACATTTCTTTGGAGCCAACTTTAGGTTGTGATGTGTCAACCGCAAGAGAACCATTTCAAGACGTTGGAGGGCTACTGACTCAGAGGGGGCAAACACCATCAAATCATCAAGGTAACAGAGAACGCTGCTGAAGTTCTCATCTCCAAAAATAGACATCATCATTCTCATGAAAGAGGCTTCCTCAGGGTCTTTCTAATAGCCCAGCCAATTTTACTCATGTCCAAACGGGGAAGAGAATGCAGTGTACTTTTTGTGTTCTTCTAGGGGGACATTATAATACCCTGAAGTAAGATCCATGGTTGAGAAGAAGGTGTTGCCTCCCAATGCAGCTAACACATCGGACTGGTGTGGTAAAGGGTAGGCGTCTCTGACAGTCCTCGCGTTTAACCACCTAAAATCAGTGCAGATCCTGAGATCGCCATTCTTCTTCCAAACTAGTATGAGAGGGGAAGCATAGTCACTATGTGACTTGGAAGTGATTCCTTTCTCCTCAATCTCATTTAATGCTGTCCTCAGTTTAGCATACTGGCTTGGTGGTATTCGCCTATATGGAAAACGGAACGGTCTGTCATCAGTGAGGTTAATTCGATGGACAAAGCCTTTAGCCTCTCCACAGTCCATTTTGTCTATTGAGAAAACTGACTCATACTTCTCAATAATGTGCAACAGCTTGTCTTTCCAGTGGGATGACATTTCACATGACTCTAAATCAAGTTCACCAAGGTTCAAGTCATTCAAGACACACTTCATCTCTTCGCTAGATCTGGGTGGTAAAGGTTCTTCAGTACATTGCAGATTAGACTGAATCTGTGTCGGCAGCGGTAAATCTTGCACAGCAAGACAAGGTGACACAGCAGCTATTTTTGCATTTCTCTTCAGCACAACTCGGTGATTAGTGGGGTTGATGATTTTTAAGCGGATAGAACCATCTCCCCATAGTGGTGTTATGACTCTTCCAACCAATATTTGCTTTGGTCTTGATCTGGACGCAGTATGCTCTACAACAACAGTGCTGCCCACCGATAAGACAGAGGACTGAGGAAGCTTACCCCAAACTAGATGTTCAGTTTGTGGTTCTAATATCACACTCCTTTGTAACTTCACAGTACCGACTTTCTCAGGTATGGATTCGCCTCACTCTCATTGTTACTTGACTTAGACATGAGCCTCCAGTAACCATCAGTTTCTCTCAGTTGCATCAGAAGTCTCTTTATGACGTTTGTGCCCAAAATCATCTCTTCGGTCTGTCCAGGCACAACTAAAGTAGGAATTATCATTGAGCAGTCGTACACTGTAGCTTTAAGATCATAGACTGCAGTAGGGGCAACTTGATGGCCACCACAACCAACAATGACAATATCTTGTGCTGACTGGCTTGTCATATCTGGAATACTTTTCAGTAACCTTTCTTCAGCGGACTCGCTAATCGTACATGCCATCGATCCACTATCAATTAAAGCTTTAACAAAAATATCCTTCTCAACTGAGACAGATGTGTAAAACAAGCTATCAGCTTTGGGAACTCTCTGTACACCTTGGAAGATGACTGTTTTGTCTGAAGTCACAAAACTGAACATTTGACAGAAAGACTCATAATCCATTTCATCTTCAAAACTGGATATGGGAGATTCACTCTCAAGATCTACGTGATCCTCCCTCACACGTAGATCAATTAGTTTGACTGCTGGTTGACCAAGGAAGCATTTTTCCTTTCCTGTGGACACCGGAATCTGGGATGATCAGGCGAAAAACACTGGAAACAGAGCCTTTTGTCTCTACAGTGAGTAAAAGCAGAATGTGAGGTGTCCTTGCACACTAAGCATGGCGTATCATTCAAGCCAGGAATTCTAGTCGTGCTTCTCTTTCTGTAATCCTTGCTTGCCTGCGCTTTACCACTATTATTCATCAGAACTCTCTCCAGCATATCGATCACTCTTTCCAGAGCCATGTTTTCTGACTGTCTTGACTGAAGTGTATCATGCTCAGCTTTCACTGGGATTGGGCTAGGATTTACACACACCTCATTCATATAGATTTTCTTTTCACATTCAATCAGTCTATTTCCTTGTCCAGCAGCTCTGAAACATTTCTCTGAGTGATATTCATTCAAGATCTCTTGTACTTCATGAGCCGTCCATTTGTCAATGTTTTTTGAACGAAATGTCAGTGCTAGATCTGAGTTTGGACAATTCCTTATGAACATGTGTGTGACTTCATTCAATTGGTTGTCTAGTACCTTTCCCTGTTGTTTCAGACACTCAGCTGTGATGTCAGCAGTATGGTTCAGGCATAACCAGTAATCAAAGGGATCCTCCTGAGGTTCTGGAAGAGTGGTGTAGAAATCTTGCAAAGGGACAGGAGAATACTGTTGGCAACTGAAATGCTTACGTAATAGGGTGTAGATTGCATCAGGGTTTGTTCTAATATCTAATCCGCTAGACAGCATCCCCACTTTAACAACATCTTTGGCTTTGCCTCTCAAGTGGATTAAAATTTCTTCACCCTGCTCTTCAGTAAGCAAGCATCCCTTTCTTATTAAGTTTTTCATGAGCTCCACCCACTCATCGAGCGTAAAAGTGTCTGATGCATCGCCTCTGAAAATTGGAGGATCTTTAACTTCCCGCTGACGCACTACTTGAATCTGTGATGCACTTGACATTGAGCTCTGGTCAGGTATACATCTACTATTGTGGTCATTTTGAGTATGCTTAGATGTAACTTCTGTTTGACTGTGCATATTCAAATGTGCAAGGATACTGTCCACCAGTTGCAGGCCTACTTGCTGCACTATGTTACCCATCTGACTCATCATGTCACTGGTAAGGACTGGAGTTGACATACTAATGGGCTGTGTAGAGCTGCTACAATTTACATGAGCGAAATTTGGGCTGGGAAACCCTTCTAACCCATTGTTTGCACCACACGTAATAGAGCTAGGGCTAATGTCTGGAAATGGAATTGGTGTCGCTAACAGACCTCTCCCTCAACCAACACTAACTGGAGTTTCTAAATAGTGAGATCCAGTAAACCTTGTGTTTTCCATAATCAACTAGTAGGAGTAAACAAATAGAAAAAGAGAAAGAGGAGAGAAAAAAAATGTGTACACTATTTTACACTGTAATACCTGAAGATAACAAAAATATTAAACCACTTAAAAAGTGTCCATTCAAATGTCTCTTCTCAGATATTTGCTCAAAAGTCCAGGTATAACTAATAAAATCTTAGCTGAAGGTCCCGTGCAGTGAAGAATGACGACAGGCCCGCCGGTTCGATGTCTGGATGATCTTCGACCACCTTGATTGAAGTCCTGAGTCACGGCACCAATGTGACCTATGGCTTATCTGACCCGGGTTGTCCCACCCTTCATCAGCACACACACTTAGAATGTAGATGAGATTTTATATTTATTTCTCTGCACAGAGCATTGGAAGAGAGAGAAAGAGAGTGAGAAAAGTTGTTTCTGCTCCATCCACAGCAGTTCTCTCTAGCTCTGCTGTAGATTGTTCAAACTCAGTGCACTACAGCGCCACCAGCACAGCCAATAGGAAGTGCGGACACATTACAGCAGGATTTATTTAAAGAACCCTTGAACAACTATATTTATCCCATTACATTCAGATCCCCTTACATTTTTCACTCTGTTATATTGTAGCCACTTGCTAAAATGATTTAAGTAAAAAAAAGTATCATTAATGTACACACAGCACCCCAATATTGTCAGAAAAACACAATGGTTGACAGTTTTGCAGATTTATAAAAAAAGAAAACTGAAGTATCACATGGTCTTCAGTATTCAGACCCTTTGCTCAGCATTTAGTAGAAGCACCCTTTTGATCTAATACAGCCATGAGTCTTTTTTGGGAAAGATGCAACAAGTTTTTCACACCTGGATTTGGGGATCCTCTGCCATTCCTCCTTGCAGATCCTCTCCAGTTCTGTCAGGTTGGATGGTAAATGTTGGTGGACAGCAATTTTCAGGTCTCTCCAGAGATGCTCAATTGGGTTTAAGTCAGGGCTCTGGCTGGGCCATTCAAGAACAGTCACGGAGTTGTTGTGAAGCCCCTCCTTTGTTATTTTAGCTGTGTGCTTCGGGTCATTGTCTTGTTGGAAGGAGAACCTCCAGCCCAGTCTGAGGTCTTGAACACTCTGGAGAAGGTTTTCGTCCAGGATATCCCTGTACTTGGCCGCATTCATCTTTCCCTCAATTGCAACCAGTCGTCCTGTCCCTGCAGCTGAAAAACACCCCCACAGCATGATGCTGCCACCAACATGCTTCACTGTTGGAAATGTATTGGACAAGTGATGAGCAGTGCCTGGTTCTCTCCACACATACCGCTTAGAATTAAGGCCAAAAAGTTCTATCTTAGTCTCCTCAGACCAGAGAATCTTATTTCTCACCATCTTGGAGTACTTCAGGTGTTTTTTTTTTATAGCAAACTCCATGCAGTCTTTCATGCGGTAGAGGCTTCCGTCGGGCCACTCTGCCATAATGACTGGTGGAGGGCTGCAGTGATGGTTGACTTTCTACAACTTTCTCCCATCTCCGACTGCATCTCTGGAGCTCAGCCACAGTGATCTTTGGGTTCTTCTTTACCCCTCTCATCAAGGATCTTTTCCCCCGATAGCTCAGTTTGGCCGGACGGCCAGCTCTAGGAAGGGTTCTTGTCACCCCAAACATCTTCCATTTAAGGATTATGGAGGCCACTGTCCTCTTAGGAACCTTAAGTGCAGCAGAATTTTTTTTGTAATCTTGGCCAGATCTGTGCCTTCCCAAAATTCTGTCTCTGAGCTCTTCAGGCAGTTCCTTTGACCTCATGATTCTCATTTGCTCTGACATGCATGGTGAGCTGTAAGGTCTTATATAGATAGGTGTGTGATTATACTGATTGGACTTGATTAGGAAGGCCAAAAACAGCTAGACTCAAATGAAGGTGTAGAACCATCTCAATGATGATCAGAAGAAATGGACAGCACCTGAGTTAAATATATGAGTGTCACAGCAAAGGGTCTGAATACTTAGGACCATATGATATTTCAGTTTTTCTTTTTTAATAAATATGCAAAAAATGTCAACAATTCTGTGTTTTTCTGTCAATATGGGGTGCTGTGTGTACATTAATGAGAAAAAAATGAACTTAAATTATTTTAGCAAATGGCTGGAATATAACAGAGTGAAAAATTTAAGGGGGTCTGAATACTTTCCGTACCCACTGTGTGTGTGTGTGAGTGTGTGTGTGTGTGTATATGTATGTGTGTGTATATATATATATATATATATATATATATATATATATATATATATATATATATATATATATATATATATATATATATATATATATATATATATATATATATATATATATATATATATATATATATATATATATATATATATATATATATATATATATATATATATATATATAAATATAAAGTTTTGCTCATAGTGATAATTTATAGGCCTAGAAAGTTGTGTATTGAAGTCCTGTAAAGGCAATTCTGAGATTTGTTTCTAAACACATTAGAAATGTTAGAAATGTATTGTTGAAACACATTACAAAGACTGTGAACTATGTAGCACTGAATTCAAAGTTAGACCGTTAAGAAGTTTTTCACTATTGCTATGTTCGGATTTTTGGCGGGGTTAAAGCGGTGGCTCGATGACACACTGGAGCCGCTGAGCACATGGCCCGTCCCCATAACTAGAGTACATTCGCAATTTCGCATCAGTTCACCCGCTAGATTGCGAGTTACTGTCAGTACCGTTAGTTACTACAGCCTACAACTTACAAAACAGCCTACAAAAAAAGCGATCTCAAGAAGAGGTGGATTAATTTTGTGAACAGCTACCTTGATGGAGTGCTGACGATCACCCCAACACCTGCCTCTGCAGTGTCTTTACGGATAGTTTTACAAACTTTCATCGGCAACAACTAGGATTCACTGATAATCCGCTGCAGAATGGGGCCGAACCGACTATCTCCGTGCCGACATCTGGTGCCGTCGTGACTCGTGAGCTGTACTTGAGTGTTGTTGTTGTCTTGTGTGCACGCAGATACAAATGAATCTTTCAGATGATTTATTCAAACATAAGTCCACACAAAACCAACTCAACATTCCAGGGCAGTTTATGATAAAGATAGGGGACAGCAACCTCTGTTGGGTCAAGACCACCTGGGGTCCCAAGCACAGGAAGGACAAGTCTTCTTATTGGTCCACGGGCAGTTTCTTCCCTTTACCCATCGAGCAACTAATCCCTAATGTCCTGCTCTGTGACCACCATAAAAATTCCTCAAGACCCCAGCACAAAGGGGAAAACAAAGAAGACTCACAGAAACCTTGTTACGCATAAACTGCATCAAATGAACTTAAATTATTTTAGCAAATGGCTGGAATATAACAGAGTGAAAAATTTAAGGGGTCTGAATACTTTAACGTACCCACTGTGTGTGTGTGTGAGAGTGTGTGTGTGTGTGTATATGTATGTGTGTGTATATATATATATATATATATATATAATATATATATATATATATATATATATATATATATATATATATATATATATATATATATATATATATATATATATATATATATATATATATATATATATATATATATATATATATATATATATATATAAATATAAAGTTTTGCTCATAGTGATAATTTATAGGCCCTAGAAAGTTGTGTATTGAAGTCCCTGTAAAGGCAATTCTGAGATTTGTTTCTAAACACATTAGAAATGTTAGAAATGTATTGTTGAAACACATTACAAAGACTGTGAACTATGTAGCACTGAATTCAGAAGTTAGACCGTTAAGAAGTTTTTCACTATTGCTATGTTCCGGATTTTTTGGGCGGGGTTAAAACGGTGGCTCGATGACACACTGGAGCCGCTGAGCACATGGCCCGTCCCCCATAACTAGAGTACATTCGCAATTTCGCATCAGTTCACCCGCTAGATTGCGAGTTACTGTCAGTACCGTTAGTTACTACAGCCTACAACTTACAAAACAGCCTACAAAACAAAAAAAGACGATCTCAAGAAGAGGTGGATTAATTTTGTGAACAGCTACCTTGATGGAGTGCTGACGATCACCCCCAACACCTGCCTCTGCAGTGTCTTTACACCGGATAGTTTTACAAACTTTCATCGGCAACAACTAGGATTCACTGATAATCCGCTGCAGAATGGGGCCGAACCGACTATCTCCCGTCCCGCCGACATCTGGTGCCGTCGTGACTCGTGAGCTGTACTTGAGTGTTGTTGTTGTCTTGTGTGCACGCAGATACAAATGAATCTTTCAGATGATTTATTCAAACATAAGTCCACACAAAAACCAACTCAACATTCCAGGGCAGTTTATGATAAAGATAGGGGGGGACAGCAACCTCTGTTGGGTCAAGACCACCTGGGGTCCCAAGCACAGGAAGGACAAGTCTTCTTATTGGTCCACGGGCAGTTTCTTCCCTTTACCCATCGAGCAACTAATCCCTAATGTCCTGCTCTGTGACCACCATAAAAATTCCTCAAGACCCCAGCACAAAGGGGAAAACAAAGAAGACTCACAGAAACCTTGTTACGCATAAACTGCATCAAATCACTAAAACAGTGATTGGGAAACTTTCATGCAAACAACCTCCTACTTCTATATCATGTCATATAACCAATAGACGTGACCATTATTCATACATATCACTCACAATTCATGCAATTGTATAAATGTTGAATGACTGATCGAAATTGTATCGTGTGTGGTACCTTTATGCTGGTACTCTCATAACTCAGAAGATGTTTGATTGAATTTGGTCTAGAATGTTCGTGGTCTTATAATAGGAAATCATTTTACTTACTCTCTGCTTAGAGCAGGAACGTAAGAGACCACAGAGATAACGACTTAGATATGGTAGGGGGTAGAGGAAAAGACACCAAACATGAAATTTAATTGGTCAGAACTCCTCCAGGAGGATGGCCAGATATCTGAGTTTAAAATCTCAGAACACGAAGAGTTCCGCCCCAGTTGAGTTCCAGTTAAGTTTGACTTCAGTCTTTCTGTTGAAGGAGTTGGACAACTCCAAGGAAGAGCGTGGTCGACCTGAGACAATAGTTTAAATTCATTCAAGCCATCTAGACCTCTCCTCTCACTTTCCTTTCTTTTACTTAAATTTATTTTCTTTCCGTGAGTCTCGTGCTCTAAGTTAAATTTTGGTGCAAAGTTTCTCCCAACGAATCTCCAGCGAGCGCGCTTCAACTTCAAACAGCCACGAGACCTTCTCATCCAGTAGCCAACACGCCACGTGATTGGCTTCCCAAGACGCCCATCAAAGACACGACAAGACCTTCCGTGAATCACAAAGAACTGGGAAACCCCTCTCCAGCCAGGACCGAAAAGGAATCCCCCGTTCAATGACGACACGCGCGACAACCGCAAGTAACCTCCAGATTCTAAACTGAACTGGTGCCTTGATATCAAATTGAATAACCCCGCCTAAGCAATGATAGGAGGGTTAAGTCAAGATCGGTGGTTCATTCAGGTCATGTGTTATAAATGCAGATACTGCTAGAAACTTGGGACTTCATCCTTCTCTCTCTTAAAACTCACTCTTTCCTCACTTTCCTCCTTTCTGCAACGCATGTGAATGTGTGTGTTTGTTTGTTTTTGTTAGATACTAGTTTTACGTGTTAGAGTAATCAATAAAGCTTTAAAATTAAAGATAATTGTTCTTGTGTTATGTGCTTACGGATTTTAATGTCTTGAACTGCTGATCTAGGTTACCTGGCTGTTAAATAGTGTTTCACTATTCCGTGGATATTAATATCCGCTGCAGAGTTGATAGGTACGGCCCGTTCAAATGAATGCTGGACGAGTCATTTGCTCAGTCGTATAATAGACTCGTGAATGAATGAATTCATTAATTTGAGCTAAATAGACCTGTTCCCTTATACAGAGTCCCCTATTGGCATATTATATATGTACTACACATCCATTGTCAAATAAGCTTTCTTTTTTCAATTAATTTATACCCCCAAACTGGTGATGAATACAAACATTTACAGACATATGAAACATTTAAAAATGTAATTCAATTGAATTAACTTCAACAAACATAAGTGAATGCTTAACAAAAACTTTTTAAAAATGCAAGTCCCCTCAAAATATTGTAAATATGTGAAATATATCTACTTTTACCTGAAGGTGAGTAGATTTGCCACTACAGGTGGTCATGTTTTTAAATGTCACCCGTGAGCTAAACAAAGAATATATGAACAAAGTCACCAGCTCTAAATATTAGCAACGAACACCCTTTCAACATGAAACCAAGAAATGAGACCTACACTTTCCCTGTTTCTCCCCACAGCCTCTCAAATGTTTGTATTCCCCAGGATACGTCGCCAGTTAGAGGGTCAACTACAATGTACTTATTGTGTTCATATTGTATTGCAAAACAATTTTGCTGATATTGAGGTGGGATACGGGTAAAGTTAGGGACAGGTGTGGTGGCATGGGTAAGTTTAATGGTAGGGTTAGGTGTAAGGGAAGTGTAATTATAAATGTACCTACAGAAATTAGTTACAGATGTAATTACATAAAATTGCATTACATAGTGGAAGCATAGTAGGTACTACTCACAAAGACTTAGGCCCAATACCAATCTATTTTATACCCCTTCACCTTCGTCTACCCCTTCCCCTTTGAAACAGAGTGACAAGGTTAGGGGGGAGGGTTAGGTTAGGGTTAGGTTAGGGTTAGGGTTAGGGTTCCCTAAGAAATGAGACACCACTACTACAGCATTACATGTCATCATACACAGTTTCTTTAATTAGTGTCCTTTAAAATGTAACCAGTATAAACAGCAATGAAGTGCTCATATCTAACAGAAATCAGGCCTGAGCACTCACTCTCAACATTGTTTTGCGCTGTATTTTGACTTAAGAAAACGGCCCTCGGTTTCAGTTTGAAAACGTATAAGCCTTCGAGTTTGCTAAGACGATACAGAAAATACAAGACTGGTTGAGCCACTTTTCCATCGGGCCAAACTGTTCTCTGTGTAACCGTTCCATTCCTTGCCGACCGGCACGGATATGGTTTCGTTTTCTACTGTGGCGCTGCTATAAAGGAGCTCCTTGCAATGTAATACAAATTAGTCAATTGTTGTCTTGGTAAGGCAAAGTTTACAGACAATATGTGATGTAAATAGCGACTGCGTTATGTAGGATGACCAGATATTTCTTTTAAAGGTGCTAGAATGAGTTGAAACAAACATTTTAAATTGTTCTCTGATATCGATATAGAGGGTATGTGGCTTATTTAAGGGCAAAAATAGTCAAGATATGGTTTTACAGGTCCATTTACAACCCTAGAAATTGTCCCTAGAATGAAATGGTCTGTTTTTGCCTTATTTGGAAGGGTCATGAATAGTAATGTGGAGTTCTGCTCTGATTGGCTGTTTACCTACGTGGCTCATTTCAGTAACGCACAGTGACAGCAAACACATCTCTACTCTCCGGCATGCAAATGAAGAGATTGGGCGTCCAACCTTATGTGTTTGAGCCTGTTTCTGAGGAAGATGCAGATTTTGAGGAACAACCAATTGTTTTGAGATTGGAAATGGATGCTTCTGAGGAGTAAGTTTAGTCTATATTTTCAGTAAGAATCTGCAAAACGTAACTGTTATGTCATAACTAGAACTTCAGCCTAAACGTTAACTAGCATATAGCATTAACTTTTTCGATTGCACCGCCCCCACAAACGCAATTTCTAATTTCTACCAGAGGCGATTTAACTTACCGAACGCAATTTCTGTTGTCTCTAGGGCTGTGCCAGTAAACATGACATATGCTTCTGCTCAGCACCGGCAGTGGTCGGCCAAAACACTTTTTTGTATGTGAATGCTTTTTAACGTGAATATTACGACATGAGTAAAGCACAAAGCTTTATTTACAAAATAAACAATTTCACGATTAAATATTACATCGCAGCCATGGAAACACTGAATAAGCTTTGTGACGTGAGCCAAATTTAAGCTTTATGTTTTGCGACCTGGCACTCGATTTTCTGATGGATTTTTTCCTTTATGACAGGGGAAACCTCTCAAAGTACGCCGTCATTTATATCCATACAGACACAATAATAAACTACAAACTATCTACTTTTATTTGTGTGGGCCTAGACTCACAATAACAAGGGCTCTGGATTAAGGGAATGGATTATTTTGCATGCGCTGCACTCAGTCCAAACGCTGTCTTCATTTCAAAAATGCATTTTGTTTATTAAACATAAAGTTTTTCATGTAAAAAGGATTTCTAAAATCAGTTTATATTTTTAACAAACTAAATTTCAAGCCAAAATAACGAAATAGTAAAAAAATATATATATACCATGCAAATTCAAACATTTCGCTTTTTTAATTTTAGTTAATGCTTGAATAATACGCCTGTCTCCTTGCATTAAATAATGGCTATATTGCGGTGGCTGGGATATAGCCTACATAAACCTACCAACTTACATGTGGCATACTTTTTTGAACGACTTATCAAAAAAAAAAAAAAAAAAACGCATAACATCGGTTAATGGAAACGCGATCATTTCGCAATAGTTTTTTATCGACATTTAGCAAATATCGCAAAAAGTTTTTCACAAATATGTAATGGAAACGCGGCTAGTGAAGAGCAAAGCCCAGTAACGTTACCAAGCTCCAGTCATGAGCCCAACGCACCAGAATGAGCAGGTAGGATTGTCATTCAGAAGAACTAATAGTAATGAAGAGCCCTGCTCAATGAAAAACGCCCTGAGATAATTAATGATACCTGATGATTCAGCAATACATTAATGCAAATGACTTGACTTGATTTGAAAACTTTGTAAAAGGGTTATTTGTGGTGAGAAATAAATGTAACAAATTTAATTTAGTGTCAGAAAGAGAGCCAGGGTGAAGAGACTATAATGCTCTAAGACAGGTAAGCTGCTGTACCATAGTGTGTGAATAAGCAAACATTATCACTGAAAAAAATGCCTCTTACTTAGTATCTTATTTGTTTCCTGTTCAAATATCTAAATATTATTATTTCAAGATACTAGACAAGTGAAATGGCTTAAGGAATTGTGTCTTGTTTTCTGGAGAGAAAAACACCCTAAAATTAAGTGGGTTTTTTTTTTTTGTTGTTGTTGCTTAAAACAAACTAAATCTAAAACAATTATTTGTTTTACCCCATTTGCAGATAATATAGCTTGTTTTAAGCAAAACAAATCACTTAATTTGGAGGTGTTTTTTTTTCATACTTGTTTAGTAAATGCATCAAAAAAATGCATTTAAAAATATATATTTGTACTGGAAACAAGACAAAAATACCAAGAAAGAGAAGCATTTTTTTTTTTTAGTTTTTTTTGCAATGATCACATTAGTTACAATATAACAACGTTCTATGCCCAGGTGTTACTAGTGACCCATTATGTTTAAATCAAATGATAGTGAATATACAAAGCCCATAACTGAAAGGGAATAGGATAAAAGTAATATAAATAGAATAAAATATGAATAAAAGTGGGCATAGGGCATAAGGCATAAAACTCCAGGGCTGAAAATGAGTCCCAATCCAGCCCTGGTCAAGAGCAGTGAGTGATTTTCTGTTGTTCGGTTCATATTAAGAGCAGATAGAGCAATACATACTGTATTAAACTGCTTTCACTTTAGTAACGACAGATGGATCTAATATACACACAAGATTTCTGTAACTGCATACATGCACAGGCACCACAAACTGTTTTCATTACCTTGTGAGCATTTGGCAGTTTAATCGCAATAACATATGCAAGAGAACTAGTTTAATGACTACTGACGGATGTGCTGACATCCAGCTCTGTGAGCATTTGACAGGAGCATGTGTGTATGTTTAAGTTGATAGCGAAAAGGCAATGATGATGAAGAACTGCTATGTCACATGAACATGTCTGAGATTGAAACATGATATCTGTGTTTTGATGATCATATCTGTTTTCATTTGCGTGTTCTGGTGTTCACGAGCTGTGAAGGCTCTGCTCCCTCCATTTGCATCTAAGAGGAAACACACTGAACAGCTCATTTTTCTTCAACCCCAAAATTGGCATTTTCAACATGGTATATTAAATGATCTGTTAGGAATTTTGATTTAAAACTTCACAGGCATATTCTGGGGACACCTGAGACTTATATTACATATTGTAAAAAGGGGCATATTACCCTTTAAGGTCCGTTAAGTTGATGTGTATAGCGCATTTCATACACAACGTATATTTTTAGTTCTGCTTTCTCTCGCAACGCATAATCAAACAAAGCCTTAAGTTCTTGAGCTTGCGGAAGATAAAGTCGCTCTTCACACCTTTTACTACAATCCATTTTCTAATTTAGTTTTGGAACATTAGGAGAAAACATGAAGATATTAGAAAAGCGATGTTCTCTTTCCTGCTCGTGTCCCACATCCCTTTCAGCGCAGAGCGGCATGACGCATCTCTGTAGGGAAATAAACTAAATGTAGTTTTTTTTTAACTAATACTTTATTATATTATTTATATTACCATTATCTACTGATATTTATTTAAATGTTTTACAGGCTGTAGCCTAGTATGTTGTGTTCACTGACGGAAGTACTAAAATAAACACGCACGCTTAAATGGATGTTTGAGCCTTGTTTATTTATTTTATTTTGAAAATGTAGGCTATTTATTGAGGTGTATGTATGTATGTATGTATGTATGTATGTATGTATGTATGTATATGTATATACACTCACCTAAAGGATTATTAGGAACACCTGCTCAATTTCTCGTTAATGCAATTATCTAATCTACCAATCACATGGCAGTTGTTTCAATGCATTTAGGGGTGTGGTCCTGGTCAAGACAATCTCCTTAACTCCAAACAGAATGTCAGAATGGCAAAGAAAGGTGATTTAAGCAATTTTGAACATGGCATGGTTGTTGGTGCCAGACGGGCTGGTCTGAGTATTTCACAATCTGTTCAGTTACTGGGATTTTCACGCAAAACCATTTTTAGGGTTTACAAAGAAGAGTGTGAAAATGGAAAAAACATCCAGTATGCGGCAGTCCTGTGGGCGAAAATGCCTTGTTGATGCTAGAGGTTAGAGGAGAATGGGCCAACTGATTCAAGCTGATAGAAGAGCAACTTTGACTGAAATAACCACTCGTTACAAACGAGGTATGCAGCAAAGCATTTGTGAAGCCACAACATGCACAACCTTGAGGCGGATGAGTTACAACAGCAGAAGACCCCACCGGGTACCATTCATCTCCACTACATATAGGAAAAAGAGGCTACAATTTGCACAAGCTCACCAAAATTGGACAGTTGAAGACTGGAAAAATGTTGCCTGTTCTGATGAGTCTCGATTTCTGTTGCGAAATTCAGATGGTAGAGTCAGAATCTGGCGTAAACAAAATGAGAACATTAATCCATCATGCCTTGTTACTGTGTAGGCTGCTGATGGTGGTGTAATGGTGTGGGGGATATTTTCTTGGCACACTTTAGGCCCCTGAGTGCCAGTTGGGCATCGTTTAAATGCCACGGCCTACCTGACCATTGTTTCTGACCATGTCCATCCCTTTATGACCACCATGTACCCATCCTCTGATGGCTACTTCCAGCAGGATAATGCACCATGTCACAAAGCTTGAATCATTTCAAATTGGTTTCTTGAACATGACAATGTGTTCACTGTACTAAAATGGCCCCCACAGTCACCAGATCTTAACCCAAGAGCATCTTTGGGATGTGGTGGAACGGAAGCTTCGTGCCCTGGATGTGCATCCCACAAATCACCATCAACTGCAAGATGCTATCGTATCAATATGGGCCAACATTTCTAAAGAATACTTTCAGCACCTTGTTGAATCAATGCCACATAGAATTAAAGCAGTTCTGAAGGCGAAAGGGGGTTAAACACAGTATTAGTATGGTGTTCCAAACAATCCTTTAGGTGAGTGTACATATATGGTAACACTTTACAATAAGGTTGTATTAGCCAGCATTAGTTAATGCATTAGTAAACATTAATTAACCATGAATAACACCTCTGTTCAGCATTAGTTAATCTTTGATAACATTAGTTAATAAAAATACAGCTGTTCATGGTTTGTTCATGTTAGTTCACAGTGCATTAACATGTTAACAAGATTTTAATAATGCATTAGTAAATGTTGAAAATAACATTAAAGATAAATAAATGCTTCAAAAGTGCAGTTCATTATTAGTTCATGTTAACTAATGAACCTTATTGTAATGTGTTACCATATTATATATATATATATATATATATATATATATATATATATATATATATATATATATATATATATATATATATATATATATATATATATATATATATATATATATATATACATATACATATACATGTACATATACACTACAGACAGTATTGAACACCCTGCTATTTTGCAAGTTCTCCCACTTAGAAATCATTGAGGGGTCTGAAATTGTCATTGCCAGAACCTTGATATGCTTCTTACAGAGCCACTCCTTGGTTATCCTGGCTTTGTGCTTCGGGCCATTGTCATGTTGGAAGACCCAGCCTCGACCCATCTTCATTGCTCTAACTGAGGGAAGGAGATTGTTCCCCAAAATCTCGCAATACATGGCCCCGGTCATCCTCTCCTTAATACAGTGCAGTCGCCCTGTCCCATGTGCAGAAAAACACACCCAAAGCATGATGCTTCACAGTAGGGATGGTGTTCTTGGGATGGTACTCATCATTCTTCTTCTTCCAAACACGTTTAGTGGAATTATGACCAAAAAGTTCTATTTTGGTCTCATCTGACCACATGACTTTCTCCCAGGACTCCTCTGGATCATCCAAATGGTAATTGGTAAACTTAAGGCGGGCCTGGACATGTGCTGGTTTAAGCAGGGGAACCTTCCGTGCCATGCATGATTTCAAACCATGAAGTCTGTATGTATTACCAACAGTAACCTTGGAAACGGTGGTCCCAGCTCTTTTCAGGTCATTGACCAGCTCCTCCCGTGTAGCTCTGGGCTGATTTCTCACCTTTCTTAGGATCATTGAGACCCCACGAGGTGAGATCTTGCATGGAGCCCCAGTCCGAGGGAGATTGACAGTCATGTTTAGCTTCTTCCATTTTCTAATGATTGCTCCAACAGTGGACCTTTTTTCACCAAGCTGCTTGGCAATTTCCCCGTAGCCCTTTCCAGCCTTGTGGAGGTGTACAATTTTGTCTCTAGTGTCTTTGGACAGCTCTTTGGTCTTGTCCATGTTATTAGTTGGATTTTACTGATTGAATGGGGTGGACAGGTGTCTTTACGCAGCTAATGACCTCAAACAGGTGCATCTAATTTAGGATAATAAATGGAGTGGAGGTGGACATACAGGTGTTAAAGGCAGACTAACTGGTATTTGAGTGTCAGAATTATAGCTGATAGACAGATGTTCAAATACTTATTTGCAGCTGTATCATACAAATAAATAGTTATATAGTCATACATATTTTTTTATATTAGATCTCTCGCAGTGGACATGCACCTACGATGACAATTTCAGACCCTTCCATGATTTCTAAGTAAGAGAACTTGCAAAATAGCAGGGTGTTCAAATACTTATTTTCCTCACTGTATAATAAATAATTAGCACCAAAGTATGAGCACTTGTGTCTCTAACGCTTTCAATATAAACAGCAAATTTGGAATGAGAGATACAGGGGGTGTGGCTTTATTGCGTCTTTACTTGCAGCTGATTGGTCCAGTTTGGGTTTGCGATCTCAAACCCAGAATAAAACCTGCTCCAGAGCAGGTTAGCTGTGTAGTGTAAGTTACCATGGTGATGAACACCGCTAAAAACCAATCCAATAAGAGTTTACTCAAACTAATCTTGAACTTACCTGGATAGCAACTGAAACCAGCTTTGTGCAACAGGCCACTGATTGGGGTGACCCCTGTAAAATTCAAAATAGACACTGGGGCCGATGTAAACATTGTGACAGAAGAGACTTTCAGCAAACTAGTCCCAGCAAAAGCACTACAGCCAACTAATGTTACGCTGGATAGCCCTGGCGGGAAGCTAGCCTGCTTGGGTCAGTTCCAAACCACCGCAGTATACAAAGGAAAGGCATACTCATTTTCTGCCTATGTGGTCCGCGGATACAATGTAAACAACTTCCTTTCTATCCGCTATCTAACTTTCTATCCGCTGACATGAACCTTGTTAGGAGAGTGGAGGAGGCAAACAGAGTGGCCCTTGAAAATTATGATGCGTTTGGTGAACATGGCATGCTAAAAACTGACCATGTCAAAATTCAGCTAAAAGACTCAGCGCAGCCATGTGCAGTTCACACTGCGAGGCGTGTTCCGATACCAATGCTGCAGAAGGTGAAAGAGGAGTTGCAGAGGATGGAGAAAAATGGCATCATTGAGCAGGTGACAACTAACTGAATGGTGTGTGCCGATGGTTCCCGTTCTGAAGAAAAATGGCAAAGCACGCATATGCGTGGATCTCAAAAGACTGAATGAGACTACTGCAGATGAGATAATTGCTAAACTGAGCGGTGCAAAAGTTTTCTCTTCCTTAGATGCAACCAGAGGATTCTGGCAGATCACCCTCTCCACCCAGATAGCTGCAGATTTACCACCTTTATCACACCATTTGGGAGATATTGTTTCAGGAGACTTCCCTTTGGGATCTCGAGTGCTCCAGAGATCTTCCAGAGGAAAATGCAGGAGACACTTCAAGGTCTGGAGGGGGTAGAGGTCTTCATGGACGATATACTGGTCTATGGGTCTTCCCTGGAACAACACGACTCTCTTCTGGAACAAGTGCTTCAGAGAGTGGAGTCTACAGGGTTAAAATTGAATCCTGAGAAATGCACGTACAGACAAAGCCAACTTCAGTTCCTGGGTCACCTTATCAATGAGACAGGGGTAAGTCCAGATCCAGAAAAGGTGGATGCCATCAGACAGCTGCCACCACCACAAAATGTGCAAGAACTGAAAAGGGTGCTAGGCATGGTGAATTACTTGGGTAGGTTAATTCCCAATCTCTCGACAGTCAGCCAGCCGCTATACAAACTACTCAGACAGAGAAGTTTGTGGATGTGGACACACTCAGCAGACAGCATTTGAAAATGTCAAAGAGCTGCTCATGAGCGCACCAGTTCTCGCATATTACGATGTCAATAAGACGACTGCTCTCTCTGCTGATGCAAGCAGTTATGGACTTGGAGGGGTGCATACTGCCCCAGATGTCTCACTGATGCAGAAACCCAATATGCACAGATCGACAAGGAATGTCTGGCCGGCGTGTGGGCGTGCGAGAGGTTTGACAAATATCTGTGCGGCTTGGATGAGTTTAAGCTACTGACCGATCATAAGCCACTGGTTCCTCTCATCAATAGCAGGAGTCTTGACAACGTTCCAGTACAGTGCCAGAGACTTTTGATGCGTCTAATGCGGTTTAAGCCCAAAGCAGAGTATGCGCCAGGCAAGATGCTTGTTGTTGCAGATATAGGGCTGTGACGGTCGCCATGACCACCGTGCCTCCGCGGTGGTGTGGTGCAACCGGCGGTAGTGTGCACGTGACGTCACACACTATAATGACATGCAAAAAAAGTGTTGTATAGAATATAACATTTGCAATAACAGTTGCTATTTATAACCCATACCTTTTAGCTGTATGTTTTTTGGACTAGCGTATAAAATAGCTAATTTACAAATTCTACCTCACACACCATATATGGCATTTCCTTTAGATTAACAAGTTTGAGTGTGGCAAAATACATTTTTTTCTGCATTCCGCAAATTAATTTCATGTTGAGCAATGGACCTGTTTGGGAAACCAAATACTACATCGCCGATCTGGGATCATTTTGGATTTGTGCCTAACGAAAAAGGTGAAGGATGAAGCCATTTGCCGGATTTGTAAAAAAGTAAGTGTTAAATGGGCGAACACATCAAATCTCAAGAGCCATCTCCAATCATGTCATCCATTGGCGTTTGTACAAGTTATGTCCCGTGAACACAAACGCCCAGCTGGTGGTCAGATTGGTATTGGAGAGGCTTTCGCCAAACAGGCCAAATACAAATGAGAGAGTGACAAGAGGAAAATGCTGACGAGAGAGGTGGCAACGTATTTGGTGTTGGAGAACGCGCCGCTCCGCACTGTGTGGTGGCCACTTAAAAAAAATGCTCCAGTCGTTCGATAAAAAGTATGAATTGCCAAGCAAGAAATATTTTTCGAACACTGTAATTCCCCAGTTATTCACAGAAACGAAGCAGAACATAATCGCTGAACTGCAAGAAAGTGTTTTCTTTTCCACCACTACTGATATGTGGTCCAGCATTAACATGACTCCATTTATGAGTCTAACCATGCATTTCATTACCAATGACTGGAATCTGAAGAGCAGGTGCCTGCAGACTTCGTTCACACCCGAAAGCCACAAGGCGGAAAATTTTGCTGATTATCTCCGCTGTGCATTCAAGAAATGGGGATTAGATAAACGAAAACTTGCATGGATCACCACAGATAACGGGGCCAATATAGTAGCCGCTGTTAAGAAGTTGCAATGGCCATGGCTGAACTGTTTCGGCCACAATCTTAACCTGGCCTTCACAAATGCAATGACAGCCAGGGCCATGGGTTTGTGCCGAAATATGGTGGCTGCATTCGCCCACAGTTGGCAGAGAATGAAAAAACTTAGAGAAGCGAAAGAGGTCAAAAGAAGTTTAAAAGAATTATGAAATTACATAATATAAAATTCTTCAATAATTACATATTTTAATTAGAAAAATTCCATCAAATTTAATTGAATCATATGTTTCATATTTAAATTTATTAATCCTTAAATTTTTTACATAAGGATTGTTCAATTAAATTGTAAATGTTGAAGAAAGTTATTTTTTGAGTGTGGAAGCATGTGAAATGGTAATTTAGAGGTGGGCGAGAATAAATAGGCCTACTTCAATAAAGAGATTCAAAACGCTTGAAAAATAACAAAGCTTTATATTTTTTATTCAGATTTATTTCTATGCTAAGGCTATGCTTATTATTTATTACTTTACACTATACCTACTAGCCTACGTGTTTTGATGAAAACGCTTTTGATGAAAACAGTGGTGGAATTCTAAATTCATGGCGAGACATTTTGATTGAAAAGGCAAAAGGGAAATAAATTATTTTAGAACTTGGTTTGTAACAAAAAATGGTTTGTAATTTTGTTATCTCTTGTTCCTTCGATATACGCCAACAGGACTGTCCCACGCGGTGGGGAAGCAAACAAAAAATTATACAGAAAATTTTGGCGCAAGCCCCCGAAATTAAAAGAGCACTGAATGACCGACGACATCAACACCTTAACCTGAAATGGCAGGACATTGCAGTGCTTGAGTCGATAAACGCAGCACTTAAGCCAGTTGCAGAATTCACAGATGTTTTATCGAATGAGAAAGTTGTTACTGCATCATTGGTTAAACCTGTGCTGAGCCTGCTGACCAATGATCTCCAGGACCCTTCGCCAGAAGATAGTGAGCTGACAAAAAAACTCAAAGTAAAAATGATTACTGTCTTGGATGATAAATACATAGACCTAGAAGGGAAAAAAATGCTATCGAAAGCAACTACTTCGGATCCTAGATACAGGAATAGTTGTGATGTGGAAGAGATTCGAGACAAACTTATCGAAGAGATAATGCAAATGCCAGACAACACTCAAACTGAGGAGGCATTGGATGCCGGGGAAGGAACCAGCATCGCGCCACCCAATGTCAAGAAAATGAATCTCGGTCAGCTACTTGGGAAGAGAAAAGCAAAGGCCACGATTCCTATTCCAAAGAGAGCACATGTAGACGAGGAGTTAACACGCTATTTGCAAGAGGAGACCATTGATGCCAATGATGACCCACTTGTTTGGTGGCGGAACAATGAGGCAAAAAAGTATCTATGCATTTGCGCCACGAGCACACCATCTGAACGCGTATTTAGTGCGGCTGGAAATATCGTTACGCCAATCCAGTCCTCTCTTAAACCGGACAATGTCAACATGTTAGTTTTTTTTTGTCAAAGAATTTAAAATCTAAATATAAACGCTTTAAGCCTACCTTGGCTTTTCTGTTTACTAAGCTGAGCTCTAACTGTTTGCAGGCCTGCGCAGTTTTTATTCCCCTCCATGTTACGAATTCTGTTTGAAAGTTGCAACGATTTATAGTTTAATATTTAACTTTCTTATTTACCCGTTTATTTCACTTTATTATCTCTAATATTTATTTTATTTCAATGTTAGCAGGCTGTGTTTCACTCAAGTGCTGTAATAAACACGCATGTTTGTTAACAGATGTTTGAGGACCGAAAATGGAACCCCATACAATGACGACACGCGTGACAAAAGCAAGTAACCTCCAGATTCTAAACTGAACTGGTGCATTGATATCAAATTGAATAACCCCGCCTAAGCAACGATAGGAGGGTTAAGTCAACGATCGGTGGTTCATTCAGGTCATGTGTTATAAATATACTGCTAGAAACTTGGGTCTTCATCCTTCTCTCTTTTAAATGCAGAGCAGAAGGGAGACACGCGCCCGTTGTGCATTCACACTGGCAGCGTTTGTCTCGCGCAGTTGAACTGCAGCTCGTGTATTGCAAATACAGATGAATATTGTCTATTGTGTCACATTTCAGGTGTTCTCCTCCAACCCCTATCTGTCTCGTGCTTTGATTTATGATGGGCAGCATATATCTGCTACAAATGCGACCGTGTTCACCTCTGTCACAAACACACATGCATATAACATGTAGTAAGTAGTTAACATGATAAATGTAACAGAGTTAAGATATGCTTCTAGTTTTAATAATTTAAACAGGCTTTTGAAGTTTGGACAAAAAGCTGCTCACGCTGAATTAAAGCCACAGTGCATTGTTCTGATCAAAATTGACATTAACATGAAAAATTATAACATATTACAATGATAATACTGAATCCTAAATTGTGGATAATTAAGCTATATATATCATATGTGTAGCAATTGTGGCCGCGCAGACACAAATTAATCTTACAGATGATTCATTCAAACATAAGTCCACACAAAACTAACTCAACATTTCAGGGCCATTTACGGCCTGGGCTCCTCTCTGCCAATAAGAGCGGACAAAGATTTGCTACACCTGTGGTACCAAGCCCAGGAAGGACGGGACTTCTCATTTGTCCACAGGCAGTTTCTTCCCTTCACCATCGACCAACTAATCTCTAATGTCCTGCTCTGTGACCACTATGAATTCCTCAAGACCCCAGCACTAAGGGGAAAACAAAGGAAGCTCACAGAAACCATGTTACACATAAACTGCATCAAATCACTAAACCAGTGATTGTCGAACTGATGGCGATTCAGCCATCTGTCGAATGTCCAAAGCCTGAACCCCTTACGCATCCTGTGATGCTCTAATCAGATCATACGTAAACAAAGTAGCCCTTGTGGTTATGACCATACAACCAAATTAACAGCCTAAGAGCGCCCCAAGGCACTTTACACCTGCACCCACACGACCCTTGTGGTGACCTCTGAATCACGCACACAGTCCCAAGACATGGTCTTGTGACACACACACATATGGACACATATATGGATCGATTGGACAACTGCCTTTTCAACGTATTAAAAATATTGTTGATTTAATGTCTTTATACGATGTATTAAAATAGCTAGGGTGTTTACTTTATGTAAATCAAACTCTGTATGATAGTAACTGTGGAATTCTTGTATGTCTGTACTCTCAACTCTCAGGATTATAGTTTTTGGTAGCTCCCCAGTCACAGAAACCCGACTGTACCGAATCTCGTTTGCAAATTACAACAAAATGCATTATTACAAAGTACCAGCTTTCTGAGAATAGATGCTTAAACATATAACCCCTCTTGATTAGTCAAGAAAGGGGGGTTCAACAGACACAGGAAGGTTCACGCCTTTGTTCTCCCGTACGTGATTGGTCCCTCTCAAGATCGGGAGTCAGCCCATCTCGTCTATAAGAGCTTGCATTCCGCTATGAGAATGTGTGCTTAAAAGAAAAAGAGGACGGCTAAAAGGGGACGCTTATTCCACCGGCATTCCGCCACACCCGAAAGGCCGGCAGCTGCCTGTTCCAGGCTAGTTTGTTCGAGTTCCAGTCGTTCTGTCGAAGAAGTAGTTGGAGAACTCCAAAGGTCGCAGACCAGAGAAAATGGGTTAAATTCATTCAATCCATCTAGAACTCTCACTTTCCATTCTTTTACGTAAGTTTATTTTCTTTTCGCGAGTCTCGTGTTCTAAGTTAAGTTTCGCCGCAAAGTTTCTCTCAACGAATCTCCAGCGAGCGCGCTTCAACTTCAAACAGCCACAAGACCCTCTCATCTAGCAGCCAACACGCCACGTGATTGGCTTCCCAAGACGCCCATCAAAGACACAACAAGACCTTCCGCAAATCACAAAGAACTGGGAAACCCATCTCCAGCCAGGACCGAAAGGGAATCCCCGTTCAATGACGACACGCGCTAAAACGCAAGTAACCTCCAGATTCTAAACTGAACTGGTGCATTGATATCAAATTGAATAACCCCGCCTAAGCAACGATAGGAGGGTTAAGTCAATGATCTGTGGTTCATTCAGGTCATGTGTTATAAATGCAGATACTGCTAGAAACTTGGGACTTCATCCTTCTCTCTCTATAAACTCACTCTTCCCTCACTTTCCTCCTTTCTGCAACGCGTGTGAATGTGTATGTTTGTTTTTGTTAGATACTAGTTTTACGTGTTAGAGTAAACAATAAAGCTTTGTTTGTAAATGAAAGAGAAGTGGTCTTGTGTTATGTGCTTACGAATTTTAATGTCTTGAACTGCTGATCTAAGTTACCTGGCTATTAAATAGTGTTTCACTATTCTGTGGATATTAATATCCGCTGCAGAGTTGATAGTTACGGTCCGTTCAAATGGACGCTGGACGAGTCATTTGCTCGGTCGTAAAATAGACTCTTGCAAAATTCCCTATGAATGAATTAATTCATTAATTTGCGCTACATTTACCTGTTCCCTTATACAGAGTCCCCTATTTGCATACTATATGTACTACATATGCTAAAGTAAATTTCTGGAGTGTTAACGATTAAAAGAAAAAACAACAACAAGAACCACACAGAACCTAAAACCGTGATACGAACCGAACCGTGGGTTTTGTGAACCCTGCCACTCCCTTAATACATACATACATATACAGAAGAAACTGGCAGAAACTGGCTGCCAGGCGACACAAGTGACAGTTCCGAGTGGCAACGTCACTACACACATTCTAGCAGCACAGTAGTCGATGTACACAGGGGAATTCCTCGTACCGCTTTTTCGAAGTTTGGTCCAAAAAATCTTTGTTTGAAGGGCTGTCTGGTCCTTCACCTTACCCCTACCACTCCAGCCAAAAGAGAATTGGACACCCCTACCCCTTCATGTGAAGAGCAAAACGAAGGGGAAAGGGAAAGGGAAGGGGTAGGGGGTAAGGGGTAGAAATGTGGGTTGGGCCTTATTTCCCTCACTAGTGAACAGGCAGTTAGGGCATTAAAAACCTGTAGTGGAGCTGGAGCATCAAGTCAACCAATAGCCACATGCACCCTGACTCAACACAAGAGTAACTCACCAATGGAGGCGGCCAGTAGACGGTGCACTATGACATCAGCATAGCGTCGTATAGGTGAAGTGAAGTGTGTGTAGAGAGGCACATTCAGAGCATAATGACGGAAGAACTTCTCATCCTTCAGAGCTCCAGAACAGAAATACACTGCCATCTAAAGGACAATGACATCAAAGAAGTCTAATTAGATCACAAAACATTCAACAGTGACCATTGCTTTAGTTCTAATAATCTGACACATTAGCTATGTTAAAATTCTATTTCATAGCCGACTTGGTTTCTTAATTGATGATAGGTGACCAAACTTAAAAGGAATGATATTACCCTTTATTTGTGTAAAAATACCCTGTGTACTTTTATGCTTAGAGTATCAAGCTAGTATCAATCTTTAGGATAGGTAGCTGGCAATGTAAACAGTAAAACAACTCACTAGGGTGTGAAAGAGACAACATCCTCGTCCTGCTCTACATAGTGTGGACATATGCTGTACAGCAGAATGAATGAACAGAAAGTGGATTTTAACTGTTAATAACTGGAGTACATATTCACCTGCATTGGCCTGGAGCAAATGTGAGTGAGAACTTCTTTCCTGGCTGCTGTATACTCGTCATCAACAAAGTTTTCATTCAGACTCCTCTGTCATAACAATAGGCACAGATTAGTATGCAAGTTTTTGTGTTTCATGAGGACTTCTCATAGACGAGTATAATGATATAATGATTTTTATGACTTTTCACATTTTGAACTTTACACTAACTAACCTAACCTAACATTTTCAAAAACATTCTACATTTTTATATATATATTTTTAAAAAATCTGCGTTACACGCTGTTCCTTGAATAGGGAACAAGATAAGGTAACAAGACAAGACGCTGATGACGTTACCAGAGATACCAGAGACCTCGAGCCTGCGACATACAGGCCCACGCTAGAGGCTGTCATTTTTTTCGGGACTCCCACGGGTCACGGGAGACCCGCGGGATGGGAAACAAAATCACTATTAATCACGTGATTGGGACGGGAGCAGATTTTTTTTTTACCGAGAATGGCCGGAACCGGGAATCGTAATTACACTATGATACCGTCTATACAAATATACTGTTTATATTAATTAACTATAAGTTTTAATTTTGAACTCAATTCAAGTTGCCCTGTCTCGTACTCTCCTGTTTGATTTGGTGTGGCTGGTTAAGTGCTCCACACCCATAACAGGCCAATGCCAACCACCAGTAATATAAGAGATAGGAGGCTTCCACATTCACATTATATCATCAAATTTAGTCTGACATGAAAGCCACGCTGCAACGACTACTGTTGGAAAATGATACCTCAATTGTGCTCACCGACATTTTAGGGCAGTTTGAAGAAACCAAAAGAAGGCGTGAAAATGGCATAAGTCAAGACATTTACTGTGTGTGTGTGTGTGCATGCCTGTGTTTGCATAGATGATTTACGTGGAATTTAATGTGTGTACTTGCTATTATATCGAACTGAAAGCCATCTGAAACAAAAATTACATTTTGGCACGTTTTTATCCAAATGGGCATGCTATGATCTGTACTGAATTTTTTATTGTAACTGACAGATTCCTATGGTGGCCCAGTAGTGCAGCCGTACTAAATTAACCACAACACAACGAAATCGCCACAACACAACGGAATTAAACCACAACACAAAAAAAAAAATCGCCACAACACAACGGAATTAAAACACAAATACATCGCTACTACACAACGGAAACAAATCACAACACAACGAACTCGCCACAACACAACGGTAACAAGAAACAACACAACAGAAATGAACCACGAGGGGCTCTCGGAGTGCATTAAAGTTAGTTTTCCTTGCCGTTGTTCTATAGCAGTCTTACAAAGATGTAAACAACTAATTTAGTACGGCTGCACTACTGGGCCACCAACTCTCGAAATGTGGATTACACCTGTGACTCGAAGACTCTATAAATATAATATAGAAATGTATGACTCCTGTCGATCATCATGTGGACACTGATCAGGACATCTGCTACTTATAAACCGTATAGACTGCGCTGTACGCGTCCCTGACAGCTACTGAAAGAGGTTTGAATAAACAATGAATCAGTTTTGACGGTGCTAAGTGCATTATGTTCTATATGTAACTTAATTCACAAAAGACGTAACGTTACTGTAGTTCTCAAAGCTCAACAAAAAAGGTAGGCGATTTGATGTTATTTTTGTTGGCGGATTATCGTACAGTATCAATGAGTGGCGCATTTTGGTAGTGGGGTGTGCATTAACGTGTGTAAAATGCATGCACATTTTTTTGCTTTTTCCGATCTCTTATATTGGACAAAAATTGGCTTTTTTTTTAATGTTGACATAAAAAATGATGCATGTGTTTTTCTGAGGGTCAAGTCACCGGTTAATTTCTTGATTGCTGTTTTGACAGTTTCCAACAGGACATTTGAGTCATTTTTGCCTATTCCCTGTTTTGCTCCATTATACATTATGTTTTAAGGAGATAGAATGGTACTTATTAATCTTGATTGTAGGGCTGTAATCTCCCAGTCGATTCTTAGTCGATACGTTCTGGCTCAACCAAAATTCTAATTGGTAGATTTTTCATTTAATTCATTTTGCTGCGTTCATTCGATCAGTTATGCAGCGTTCATTTCATCAGGTGGAAAGCACAATTGCTAATGGGGGTGTTTTCAGAGCACCCCTGTTTCACAGGTAACAGTCTGTCTTCAGAACACCCCCCTTGTTTTCACTAGATTTGGATTATCCCAACTCACTGGTTAAGAGAGACAGATTGAAGTAGGCTACTTTGCTATATATAATTTTTTGCTTAATATCTATGCTTTATTTTTCAGTTATGCACTATTTCGTTTCTGCTCTTGATCTGGCTTGTTTAATAAATATTCATTTTTTATTAAAATTGGACGTGCCTTTTGTGTTTAAGAGTAAACGCTTTAAGATAATAGTCGTGTCTCAGCCGCAAAGCTGAGGAGAGCCAAGAGCAGAAAGACCAGATGATCGCGGAAGATTTGGTTTCAAAGCGAAATGTAAAGGTGCCTATTTAAAAGTGTTTGTCGTTGTAGTGTGTTGTTGTTGCGTTTGCCAATGAACCAACAATTCAACCCGCTTTGGCGCTCCAAAACCGAAACTTAAAACTTTTGCGCGGCCTCACAGAGCGCGCATTTACGGATGAACTGTCATTCACAGTATGTGTGCACTGGCGCATTTTCAGTTCATGCATATAACTTTTATATAAATTAATTAAAACCACTCGCTTTGCTCCGCTCCGTTATTAATGCTCGAGCGGCCGTGTGCATTAATTCTGGTTATATAGAATTAGTGATTTAAAAGCCCAGTCGGTGATACCGGTGATTAGCTGGTGGGAAAATTTCCTCACCGTCACATCCTATTGACAGCATAGTAGGCTACTATATTTTCGGAAATATGATATGCTTAGGTGCATGTGACGCAACTCTGTCAGAGCCGACAGACTCATGTGTCAGACACATTTCAGTGCAAATGAATCAGGTCAAAAACGATTTAATATACTGCAAATAGCCTACTAGATTTTTATGTTTATTTATTATTCATTTAGGCAGACAACAAGACTACCAAGTACTGAGCACAAAGTGCAGCTAATTAATTTAACGTTTTTTTTTCATGACGTCATTTTTAGTCGAAAATTTCAGGACTTTAGTCGATCAAGATTTTCTTTGGTTGAATTCAGCCCTACTTGATTGGTATGTAGGGATGAAACGATTACTGGTTTCACGATAAAATGTACTGACGGTTAGTAATATCGTTTAAAATTTAATTATCAATAAAACCGTGTGTGATTATCAGAGGCACAGCGCAACGCTGTATTCTGAATCAGAAGAAATGTCAGTGACAGCGCCGGGAGATTTTTCAGCTTTCTAAAAGGACCAAATCTGAGGTGTGGTCGTATTTTGGCTTTTACAAAAGACCTGAGGAAACATAATCGAAGATAGTCACCCTTCTGCAGAACATGCAAGAAGAAAGTTGCTGTAATAGGAGGAAACAATTCAAATCTGCGAATATTGCGCAAGGCAAGTGGACTTTGACCTCAATGCCAAAACTACATCTGGGAAATAACGTGAAGCTTGAGCCAAAGACGAACGAACAAGTTCAGAAAAGACTAGGGTGACATTTAATAATCAGGCCTTCATATTAACAGCCGGTATTAGCGGGTGTATTTCAGCAGTGGCTTGTGTAACATAGTCACTCAAACTAGCCACTTTGGTGGCTGAACTTATAGTCTTCTCAAAAGCTATCTGTTATAATCACGTTGCACTTTTTAACCAATCACACATGTTTCTATTGAGTTTATGAAAGAGGCATTCAGATTAGCCGGAGTTTTGTTCGGAGCACGCTCTCACTCACTGCAATCTGCACTCAAAGCAGAGATGTGCGATGTACACAGGAGATTCATTCACTATACAGTGATTCACTGTTTTTGTTCTATTTCAGCAGATAAAATAGTTTCAAGCAAACACAGCAGAACCACAGCACATCCGATATGACTGGCATAAAGTTGGCTCGATTTTCAAATATAAAAATTATTGAAATGTTTTAAGTGTGTGCATTTGTTCTCTTTGAACACTTTCATCTCATTTGAACAAAACCGTGATAATATTGATAATAGTGATAATTTGGGTCACTATAATCGTGATGTGAAATTTCCATAACGTTTCATTCCTATTGGTATGGCAATACAATTACATCACATTATTATTAACGTTTTGGGCACTTTTTTTTGGAGTGAGCGGGTTTTGGTGAGCTTTTAGGCTGGAAATTGTCAACCCAATCTGACAACACTGCTTGCACTCAGAGTTGCCCTTAACACAGTTTGAGATACCCACATGGAGTGCTCCAGATGAAGAGAAGTCAATGTCAAGGGCCATCTGGTCACAAAACTCCTGCAGGTCATCCACCATCTTGCTCTGGGGTGGCGGGTGTCTCCGCAGTAGGGCTAATTCTGGGTATGTGCGGTAGATCTGATGGGCGACCGCCATGTTAGCCATCAACATAAACTCCTCCACCAGTCTGTATGACACAGGGCATGTGATTCATTGTTCAGAAGCTCAATATGAAGGTGTTCAGGGCCACATGTTGTGCAATACTAGAACAGGAGGTGACCAGTTCAATATCACTAAGAAATTACAACAAGCAAAAGCATGCATGCCCACTTACAATGCTTGGTGGTGACCATTTTATCACAAAAAACAGTCAGTCATATCACCAGCTTTTATGTGCATTCTTACTTGTTGCTGTCCCGATACCGATAGAGGTAACAGCCCTGAGGCATGCTGGACTCCTTATCGAGGGTGAAAGATAGCTTAAGCTGTAACAAGAAAATGTCAGCAAATGAATTAGACAAAAATTACTTCAACCGTCATTAAAACAGATAATCAAAACATCCAGTTTCAAATTACTTCCTGTAGGCCTTTCCTATATCATTTAGAATAATCCAAATTCATTAGCATTAATCCAAGTATGTAATACGAAACTTGCACACAACTTTTAGTGAATGAGGTTCAATGAGTGTTTCCATGTAAGCTCTCCATGCTTCTAATACAGTAGGTATGAAATACTACATGAATCCCTCATTTAGACATATCTAGACACATTTTGTGCAAAAAAAAAAAAAGCATGGAGTGTCCCAACTTTAAGTTCACCTGTGTTCCAAAATAAGCCTGAATTGTGTGTTGTAATTAAATATCTTTTGATCAAAAAGCTCAAATATGTTTTTGTTGTTGTTTATAATTTAGCGCTATGCCAGCTACCAAGGCTTTAGTTTTATGGTGAAAAAAAAGTAAAAAAATAGAATAAATAAATAAACTACATTTATATACAACAAATAAAAATAAAGTGTAATTTTGGTTACAATTTATATGTGCTCCAGCCAATAGCGGACAAGAATGATTTTGGGGTGGAAATCATTTTTGTCGGCAATTGGCTGGAGCACTGTTTGTTATGCTTTGTTGTACAGACTGCCCACGTTTGTTTTGGCTGCAGTTTGTGGCACTTATGCCGACTACAGAGGCCGCATTTTTTTACAGTGTGTTCAGGGGGCAGGCAGCTAGCGGATAGCGAGGAGATGTTTGCTGTATGTGACAAAAAATGTTTTGGCCTAAAAAAACGTGTGACATCGCTTAGAGCACCTTTAAAAGACACCTAATGTTAAGTGGGACCAGGTTTTTGAACTTTACTTTTAATTTAAAAAAACCTAAAACTAATCTGGCCTTACACATAAGAAAAAACCTAAAAAGAGTTAAAATCACCAATTCATGTCAGTCTGATGTGGTCTGCGGGTGACAGCATATATATATATAATGTATACGGTATATATACAGGGAGTGCAGAATTATTAGGCAAATGAGTATTTTGACCACATCATCCTCGTTATGCATGTTGTCTTACTCCAAGCTGTATAGGCTGGAAAGCCTACTACCAATTAAGCATATTAGGTGATGTGCGTGCATCTCTGTAATGAGAAGGGGTGTGGTCTAATGACATCATCACCCTATATCAGGTGTGCATAATTATTAGGCAACTTCCTTTCCTTTGGCAAAATGGGTCAAAAGAAGGACTTGACAGGCTCAGAAAAGTCAAAAATAGTGAGATATATTGCAGAGGGATGCAGCAGTCTTAAAATAGCCAAGCTTTTGAAGCATGATCATCAAACAATCAAGCGTTTCATTCAAAATAGTCAACGGGGTCGCAAAAAGCGTGTGGAAAAACCAAGGCGCAAAATAACTGCCCGTGAACTGAGAAAAGTCAAGCGTGCAGCTGCCAAGATGCCACTTGCCACCAGTTTGGCCATATTTCAGAGCTGCAACATCACTGGAGTGCCCAAAAGCACAAGGTGTGCAATACTCAGAGACATGGCCAAGGTAAGAAAGGCAGAAAGTCGACCACCACTGAACAAGACACACAAGCTGAAACGTCAAGACTGGGCCAAGAAATATCTCAAGACTGATTTTTCTAAGGTTTTATGGACTGATGAAATGAGAGTGAGTCTTGATGGGCCCGATGGATGGGCCCGTGGCTGGATTGGTAAAGGGCAGAGAGCTCCAGTCCGACTCAGACGCCAGCAAGGTGGAGGTGGAGTACTGGTTTGGGCTGGTATAATCAAAGATGAGCTTGTGGGGCCTTTTCGGGTTGAGGATGGAGTCAAGCTCACCTCCCAGTCCTACTGCCAGTTTCTGGAAGACACCTTCTTCAAGCAGTGGTACAGGAAGAAGTCTGCATCCTTCAAGAAAAACATGATTTTCATGCAGGACAATGCTCCATCACACGCATCCAAGTACTCCACAGCATGGCTGGCAAGAAAGGGTATAAAAGAAGAAAATCTAATGATATGGCCTCCTTGTTCACCTGATCTGAACCCCATTGAGAACCTGTGGTCCATCATCAAATGTGCGATTTACAAGGAGGGAAAACAGTACACCTCTCTGAACAGTGTCTGGGAGGCTGTCGTTGCTGCTGCACGCAATGTTGATGGTGAACAGATCAAAACACTGACAGAATCCATGGATGGCAGGCTTTTGAGTGTCCTTGCAAAGAAAGGTGGCTATATTGGTCACTGATTTGTTTTTGTTTGGTTTTTGAATGTCAGAAATGTATATTTGTGAATGTTGAGATGTTATTTTGGTTTCACTGGTAAAAATAAATAATTGAAATGGGTATAAATTTGTTTTTTGTTAAGTTGCCTAATAATTATGCACAGTAATAGTCACCTGCACACACAGATATCCCCCTAAAATAGCTCAAACTAAAAACTACTTCCTAATAAACTACACAAATATTCAGCTTTGATATTAATGAGTTTGTGTTCATTGAGAACATGGTTGTTGTTCAATAATAAAATTAATCCTCAAAAATACAACTTGCCTAATAATTCTGCACTCCCTGTATATGGTCAAGTGATTTTTGAAATAAACTATGTTCTCCACCAACTACACGATTGATTTGTACAGTTCATTTGTGGTACAATGTGATTGCCATTCAGCTTGCCATTTGAAGATAAAAGTCCAGATAAGAATTATAGTTTTAATATGTTTCAGCATTCAATAATAAGCCAACAAAACATTATCTTGCTGTGGATGGCTATTGGCCAAAATTGATTATATTATTTATTGGCAAACTGATCAATAAGTGAGATGATCAATGAGGATGATACATTGTGGATGAGACGTAAAGTTTTGCCTCTAGTACTGGTGATTATGCCCATCATGTAGTTCATGTGTTATGAGCGAAGAGAAACAGCATGTGAAAAGCTTTAGGCTGGAAGTGCAGTGCCAAATTATCCCTGAATCACTTGAATTAACTCTACACCCTGAGGGAATCACCACCCAAAGAGATCCATCACTGAGACACATTAACCAAATGTACTCATATCTTTATGAAACTTCCTTATAATAGCAACATGGATTATGTAATGGAAAGATTTTTGGTAAGCCTAATGAAAAACATCTATGATACAACACATTACAAGTTTGTTCATGAAGTCTACAAGTGAATATGTGAGGTTGAATGACACTCATATGTTACATAAACTAACTGCTTGTTACTGTAAACCTATACACCGTTTAGCCACTATCCAACTTTCATGCATCTATCTGAACAAAAACATTTTTAGGTCACATTTACCCTAAAATCCACAGGAAAGCAATCATCCTATCCATGCTTCTGCCTTTCCCACTAAGGATCCATCTCATCATAGGGTCAGAATCGTTCCTTTATTTGTTTGAAAATGGACTCATTTTCCAACTTCCCTAGAGTTTAACAGTTGAGTTTTACTGTTTTATAAACCATTCAGCTGATCTCCGGATCTGACGGTAACTCAACTGTTTAACCCTAGGGAAGTTAGAAAATGAGCCTTCCTTTAATAGATTACGATTCACAAATAAATATTGAGATTCACAAAATAAAAAATCTGAAATAAATCTAATTTGATTTGCCAATAAAAAAACATATTCAAAAATATGTTTTTATGTCACAAACACAACTCCGCCAGGCCTTCATTTTAGAATCGCTTTCTGTGTTTTTGTGGATGGCTTTCTATGCATTTGTGGATTTCAAAACATTTCTAGCATCAAGACGTGCACACAAATCCACAAATAGGTGGACTCCACCTATTGTCTAGCCTGGATGCCAGCCGAATTTAGCCCCGCCCACAAACTTTTTTGCTCGGGCAATTCGGTCTGGCCTCGCTCCATAGAGGAGTTATGCCCGAACAGAAACTGTTCGGACCAATGAAATCATCAGGGCGGGCTTTAGACGATGATGGACAGATGATCAACAGTAACGTAATCATCCACGTCATCAAAGGCGCTTTAGGTTGAATTTGCGCTTATCCTAAACGGAGAACTTGTTCGTATATTCATTCACCTTCACTATTTCTCTCAGAAACGATGATCATGTTGGTAAGTATTCTGTGTATTCTTAAATTCTTTTATTACAATACTGGCAAAGATCGTTTACACTCATCTTTTTCTTGTAACGTTACTCATTCCAGCGCGCGTGCAGACAGGGTTGCCATTTTTTTTTGCAATGTCGCGCACAGTTGCTACTCAAAACTATAGCCCAAAACAATAACTTTCCGGGGGGTTATCCGAAAAAAAAGGCGTTTGTTTGGCAAAATGTGGTATTTTGGCAAGGTTGCCTGCTAAAATTTGCATTCCTGGTTTTATATAATCACATAATTGGGGTCGCTTCAACCCGCGGACATGAAAAACACGGACTTGGCAACACAGTGCAGTTGAGTTCTGTTGACATTTGACAACTAACGTTACGCGTCGCTCCGTTGCTTTGATTGGTTGTGGGTCTATCCAATTGAGGTCTTTCCTGGCTCGGTTGAAACACGCCCCATAATCAAAGCTCAATGGAGCGGTACCAGACTCATATTCTGACTAGAATTGAGTATGGCCACGCCAGGCTACCTATTGTCTACTCAAGTCATTAAGATAATAGCCACATTGCACTGACCAATCGTAGCATGTTCTTGCTATAACCTTAAGCTCTGGGCAAGAACAGAATCATTTTGCCAGAACAGAATCCTATTTTATTTATTTGTGAATGTGTTTAATCTCTTTACATTTATTTGTGGAACATAATCTGTTTATTCTAAATAAAGGAACAATTCTAGCCCCCATAATCCATCATCAACTCATCATGTCAATCCAGGTCACACTCCAATCCGTAAGTAAAATGATGAAAATACATGATGTGTATGTTCAACAAATGCATCTACCTGAAATTGACTTGCACAATATATTTTAAAAATTGCAAAATAAAGTTGTTAGAACTAAAGTGTCAAAGCGTCACCTTAGCATGATGAGAGAACGGTAAAGTGTGACCACATTGATGCAAGTTTTTCATCATTAGAATATAAGTATTTCAGTAAAATGAAACAAACTTTGACAGAACAGTAAATGTCCAGACTTAAGTCTGGTCTGCCTGACCTGGTCAAGCCGGAGAGCTCCACACTCAAAGCGCTGGGCTCTGAGTTGTTTAGCAATGTTGTGCAAGTTGAAGACGGCCTCTTGTATCTCATGGATGCTGTGGTCTGGGGAGCAGGCTGGCAATTCTTCAGCACTAAAGTGCTTGTCAGGAGTTTCAATCATACTCTGGGCATGATCATAACTCAACTTAATGCAGGAACAGATGACAGTTCGCCCAAACCACTCGCTCAGGATCTAAAGAGTACAGAGAAAACAAAACTATATAAAAAAAAGAACATTTAATCAAAAAAGTGAATATTCTGAGACAGGGCTGTCTCAGGCCCTGTGGCAACATGAGGCCCTCTAAGAAAAGAGAGGTAATATCCACACAAATGCACAGGGTTTGTGAACTTTAGCATTTTGAGATTTGTTCTCAATGAGCCTAATTCATCAATCTAATGTAGATCCGAGCACAGAAATTTAACGGTTTTCAAAACAGTATAAGAAGGAAAAATAAGTAGCTATAAAAATGTATTTTAAAATATAAAATAAAATACAAATTAGATTAGGTTAGTCATAGTGGCATTTATGATAAATTAATCATAGTGGCATTTATTATAACGTGTCAACCCAAAATGAATGTATTTAAAGCAAAAATGAAACAGCATTAATCTCTCATTCTGCACCTAAAGATAATTTAGTTTGACATTCTAATCTTAACGGGTACTGGTTGACTAATGTCAGTCAGGAAAATAGTTTTGTATGGAAACGGCCTCACACAGTATTCTGTCGTATGTTTGTTTCATAAATGAGGCCCACTGAGAGTATAAGAGGTCATATAACACAAAAGTACCTTGCCCTCTGGAGAAAGCTTCCAAATGACAGAGAAAGTCAGTCTATCGGTCAGAGAATTCAAGCTGCATAGCTCCTCACACAGAAGACGAGGCAACATGGGGATCACCTGCATTAAAATAAATAAATAAATAAATAAATAAATCAGATGGGTTCGGAATTTGATGTGGAAGATACAAATGAACTGGTATTCTATCAAACAATGTAAAATGAGATACAACATTGTAAAATGGGATACAACAATAATAAGAAGCAATTTCAAAAGGTGTTTAAAGGCTTCCTTTTTCCCACAGATTACATTGTTAGGGCAATAGCAGTGTATCTGCAGGTTTTACCAAGTCAAATTTAAGACTTTTTAAGACCTTTTTAAGACCATTATGAATTAAATTTAAGACCTATATTATGCACACAAAAAACTTACAAAGGAAATGAAGAATCACAAAATTACTTGCAAAGCAAATTAATTTATTCAAATTGAACAAAGTATAAGCAAACTTGCACTTCCTCATAGCTCAATCCCACCAAGATTTCACTCTATATTATTATTTTTAAGTTATTTATATTTTTCAATTTATTTATATATTTGTAATTTATATATAATTTATTTATTATTTATATTTATTTATTTTTTTAGATAAAAATGATTTTGTGGTGGTCATTTCCAGAAATTGTGTGAAAAATTTGCATGTTTTTTATTTATTTTTTTATAATTAGAATGCCACATTTACCATATGTTAGATGCACAATATTCACACATGGCAATAAAACAAACAAAATGCATGAATCTTGTTTGGTATAACAAAAAAAAAGGCCTGTCCAGTAGTGTGCTATCTAGCTTTAATAACATGAATATTGTGGGAGATCCCATCGCTTAGGGTGGGAAATAAGATTATGTAAGATTTTGGTCATAAGTAAACCACACCAATAAGCAGTTGCTTAATATAAGTAAAAGATTCTCAGGTAATTAAGTAATCAAGTCAGTAATAAAATAAGAACTTATACACAAATGACAATAGGACAAATAAATACAACATAAAGATACAGAGACAGATACAAACAGTGCTTTAAGTTTAGGTAGGCTACTGTTTGTTTTTTTCCCATGTTGTTGTTGTTTGTTTAACATGACACAGACAGAAGCGGGTATAGGCTCAAGGCTATATTAGTTTGCTTTCACTTTAAGACATACAGTAATTTGGACAATGCTGACAAAACTTTTTTACACACGACATAACCGCCAATATGGAGATAGACATAATGTGTGTATTTGACCGTTGAAGGGCAATAAGCCTAGAATATAACACGTTTGTATACTCGCCCAATGGTGACAGGCGACAAACACATGCACAATACGCAGCTAGTCTGACATCGGTCCGTGTGTGACTACTGAACTGAATTTGTGGTTTATATCGCTTTAATTCACTCTTTTTAGTGCTATCAGGCATAATGACTTAATTTGGTCATTATGCAAGATGGCAGGTGAGAAAGATTTGCCTTCCCTTTCACGATCGCAAAACCGGAAGAACTGTTAGCTGAAGAATAAAATCCGCTTGAGGTACAATCCGAAAGAGACTCACGCTGACAAAACGAAAACTGGTTGGCTGTAATATAAGATGCATGTTGGTCTCATTTGTAGTTGTAATACATATATGGGTGATTCTTCAACTACGGGCACTTTTGGGGCTGTGAACTTGAGGGAAAAAAATGTTTTCAAATCAAAATGGTCATAGTCTAATGGGGCGTTCACACCGGACGCGATTGACGCGAATTATTCGCGCTATTCGCCCGAAAGTGGATGCTTGAACATTTTGAGTTTACTCGCTTCATTCGCGCGAGAAATTCGCTTCATTCGCGTGTGCCATTCACTACACAACAGACGCGAATTCGCGTCATGATGGCAGGGGCTTCTACCAGCCACTTGACTCAGTCACTAGTGATGTCCGGTTCGCGAACGAATCGTTCTTTTGAACTGGTTCTTTTAGTGAACCGGTCGAACCAGTTCACCAAATCGGACTGAATCGTTCGAAAAGTTTGCAGCACTAATCCACAAATTTATAAAGTTACTCACTTTTTGACCTGTCTGACTGTCCCTCTGACTTGAAACAAACCAACATCCCAGAGTTATTCAGTTACTCCAACAATACACTGACTTAACCTACTGTAAGAGAGAGAACTGATGATGAGCAGATTGAGCACGCCAGCGAGCAGAAGCTGATGATACTGAGCATGCGTGCAGCGCACGAACGAACGTGCACAGCCTGTCACAGTTCTCGCTCGAGTCAAGACTCGGTTGCAACCGTTGCAACGGTTATCGGATCACCAGTACACCGAACCGAGAACTGTTTATTTCGGACATGTCCGATTTGAGAACCGATGAGCTAAGATGAGCATGCGTGTAATTTTCCGAGAGAACGAAAAGCATGTTAAGTTTAGTTGAGCATCGAAGTGTTATAGGGATCATAATAATTTATGAAATACCTGTAGGCCTACAGTAATTATAGTTAATGATGACACATTCACAAATTGGGTTTGTAGTAAATAAACAATGTTTTAATAAAAAATATATTAAAGTGTTCAAAATACACATAAAAAAGTGCCCTTACACACACTGTATGTGTATAGATCAAACTATCTAATGTTCAGAAATTGTTATACAAATATATTTTCTATATTAATGTTGTCTAAAAAGCATTACAGTAAAAATGTGCAGTTGTGCTTCTTACTTAATTATTTTAACACATTGAAACAAGCATTAGTTTGTACAACTACCAAACTAAACATTTGTTTCATAAAGCCATGTTATTTTCATGATCAGTGTATTTAATTTCTAAACAAGGTGATATAAATATAAAAATGATTTTTAACTCAAACTACAGCTAAGCAATTGCGACTCCTTTTGAATCGCTCTCGCGGTTCTCGAATCTCAGTTTCGTTCGCTCGAGTCAAGAATCGGTTGCAACCGTTGCAGCGGATCACCAGTACACTGAACCGAGAACTGTTTATTTCGGACATGTCCGATTGGAGAACCGATGAGCTGATACTGACTGAGCATGCGTCAAACGACTGACTGCACGCCTCTCTGAACCGACGAACATCAACTGATGAGCGCGCGTCTGTGAAAGCGACTCTGAGGACATGAATGTGGGGAAAATCTGGCGAACCGTATTTATTTAATTACAAAACATAGTAAGTGGATCATGGTTTCTGCACTGATGAAGACTAATTTATTGATTTTAGAACTGTAAAACATCCTCCTTTGCACATCACTGCCTGTTTGGATGCTTTAGATGTAAAACGTAATTGTAATAAACTTAACAGATTATGATGATATTTTATCTGATTGATATTATGATTACTGACTTTATATATTTTAATGTGTAAAGTGTTTGTTTATCCAGCCCGCGATAGACTTGACGTCATTACGTCATAGCGAAATGACGTCATTACGCTTGAGCGTAAAAAGAACCGTGAACCGGTTTTTGATCCGGTTCTTCAAACGAACTGTCCGAAAGAACCGGTTCGCGGAACAGAACCGAACTTCCCATCACTATCAGTCACTTGAGGTCTTTTTTGTAAAAATACTGCTGTTAATGTGTGACAAAACGTAGTTTGAATACTTTTTCAGGCGATAATATAGTTGTTTAAAGCTCAAATATATGGTTTATCTATAAAAAGAGTGCCTATTTGAACTTTTTATCTTCCGCTTTCAGAGTTGTGAGCTCCAGTGGATCAGCGCGGCCGCGCACGTTAACCCCGGCGAGAGCAGCCTTTCTCGGCCAGTCCTTCCCACATTTGCCGCTGGCTCTGATGGCTCTGTGGTGTCTCCAGCTATAATTGCCTTGTGTGTGTGTGTGTGTGTGTGTGTGTGTGTGTGTGTGTGTGTGTGTGTGTGTCTCATGGATATATAATTTGTTCCTGGTAAATCGTTTAGGCTGAGGGCAAAGTTAAGTTTCCTAACTTTTTTATTTTTAGGCTTTTTAACTTTAATTTACTGTTGTAGCGTACTAGCACTGACTTTGAATGTTTGACTGAATTGTTTGCTTTTTTATAGCTTATTATACATTTTAAGATTATACTTTTGTATTATTGATTATACATAAACTGGCATTTAACAAAAAGAGACTGCTTGTGGTTCACGTCATTTAATATTATCACAGTAATAGTCATATGCACACTTGTCTGAACCATTAATATATGATTAATACTATTTTCTCTTCATTGTTGTCACTACTAGAGCAAGCTCCTGATTGGTTAACGCGGCGCGAATATCCGCCAAAGTTCAGATTTTTCAACTTGCGCGAATCCCGCGTTCAAAACGCTCAATTCGCGTGTTTCGCGCCGCGTGATTCGCGCGAATCGCGCTATTCGCGCCGCCTCATTCGCGCAAATCGCGCCGCAGAATGCCAATTCGTCTCTGTTTAGACTTAACATGTAAATCACTCACGCGAATCGCGTCAATCGCATCCGGTGTGAACGCACCATAACAGTTAGCTATAACTAGTCTAGTTTAATGATCCATAAGAGAACGCACTTACATAATAAGACAAATTGTTGTTTTTTGACATATTTTCTGATCCGCACTGAACAAATGTCATTTCCATCACATATACATATTCGATTATTATTTTAAATTATTATGATATACATAATTTCTTAACAGTGTAAGACCACTTTCACACATAGTTTTACCAATTTATACCTATATTGCAATTACCATGGATTTGTGGATTAAGTAAATTAATTGTTATAAGGCCAAAACACAAAGCTTACATCCACCACAACTTGAAATATAATATTGCATTGGTTAAATACATTTCAGAAAAATAACTACTTGTGTTATTACATTAAGTGGAACATTATCCCATAAACTATGCTGACATTTTTAATGACTGATTAGAATTTTTTACATATTTTTAAAAAAATGATGAGGTGGTGGAAATGACTGGGTGTTGTGGAAATGACAATGAATGGATGTCCATGTAGAAAAACAGAAATATTATTAACAGTTTCAATTATTTGAAACCCATTTAACAAATTATTAGTCATTAGTCTGTTTGGTTCCATAACCAGATGAACAGTTACAGTCTTACTGTAAACAACTTTACCCACAAATAGTCAAATGATAAATGTAAGTTACGCATAAGTTACGCATAAATTGTAATTGTAAAATTTTAACATTATTATTGGTTAGATGAACACTGTTTTGAATTCTAGAATACATAAAAAACACCTAAACTTTATTCATGTCAATGCATTGTAACATGAACTATAAAGCATCTTGAGCATGCACACGCTGAATGTGAGTTAGTTTGGAAT
This sequence comes from Gobiocypris rarus, assembly GCA_023029165.1. Taxonomy (NCBI): domain Eukaryota; kingdom Metazoa; phylum Chordata; class Actinopteri; order Cypriniformes; family Gobionidae; genus Gobiocypris; species Gobiocypris rarus. The sequence continues at coordinate 197,085 of JAFJHK010000022.1, read as the reverse complement.
TGTAAAATTCTAATCGGTCTCTTAGATGAACACTGTTTTAAAATACCCTTAAACTAACCTAACCTAACCCTATTTCTCCCTGCCTTGCTTCAGTCGCTCTTCATATTTGACAGGGTCCTCTTTTTGTCTGTCCCTATGGGACTAAGACCTTTCTCCAGTTGACTTCCGTGGCATCTTATAAAAAGATGAAAAAGCATTTAAACAAATATACAGTGGGTAGAGAAAGTATTCAGTATTACATTTTTCACTCTTTATTATATTGCAGCCATTTGCAAAACTCATTTAAGTTCTTTTATCTTTAATGTACATACAGGACCCCATATTGACAGAAAAACTCAGAATTGTTGACATTTTTGCAGATTTATAAAAATAAAAAAACTGAAATATCACATGGTCCTAAGTATTGAGACCCTTTGCTGTGAAACTCATATATTTAACTCAGGTGCTGTCCATTTTTTCTGATCATCCTTGAGATGATTCTACACCTTCATTTGAGTCCAGCTGTTTTTGATTATACTGATTGAACTTGATTAGGAAAGTCACACACCTGTCTATATACACAACCTTAAAGCTCACAGTGCTGGTCAGAGCAAATGAGAATCATGAGGTCAAAGGAACTGCCTGAAGAGCTCAGAGACAGAGTTGTGGCAAGGCACAGATCTGGCCAAGGTTACAAAAACAAATTCTGCTGCACTTAAGGTTCCTAAGAGCACAGTGGCCTCAATAATCCTTAAATGGAAGACATTTGGGACAACCAGAACCCTCCCTAGAGCTGGCCGTCCGGTCAAACTGAGCTATCAGGGGAGAAGAGCCTTAGTGAGAGAGGTAAAGAAGAACCCAAAGATCACTGTGGCTGGGCTCCAGAGATGCAGTCGGGAGATGGGAGAAAATTGTAGAAAGTCAACCATCACTGCAGCCCTCCACCAGTTGGGGCATTATGGCAGAGTGGCCCGACGGAAGCCTCTCCTCAGTGCAAGACACATGAAAGCCCACATGGAGTTTGCTAAAAAACACCTGAAGGACTTCAAGATGGTGAGAAATAGATTCTCTGGTCTGATGAGACCAAGATTGAACTCTTTGGCCTCAATTCTAAGAGGTATGTGTGGAGAAAACCAGGCACTGCTCATCACCTGTCCAATACAGTCCCAACAGTAAAGCATGGTGGTGGCAGCATCATGCTGTGGGGGTGTTTTTCAGCTGCAGGGACAGGACAACTGGTTGCAATCGAGGGAAAGATGAATGCGGCTAAGTATAGGGATATCCTGGACGAAAACCTTCTCCTGAGTGCTCAAGACCTCAGACTGGGCCGAAGGTTCACCTTCCAACCAGACAATGACCCTAAGCACACAGCTAAAATAACGAAGGAGTGGCTTCACAGCAACTCCGTGACTGTTCTTGAATTGCCCAGCCAGAGCCCTGACTTAAACCCAATTGAGCATCTCTGGAGAGACCTGAAAATAGCTGTCCACCAACATTTACCATCCAACCTGACAGAACTGGAGAGGATCTGCAAAGAGGAATAGCAGAGAATCCCCAAATCCAAGTGTGAAAAACTTGTTGCATTTTTCCCAAAAAGACTCATGGCTGTATTAGATCAAAAGGGTGCTTCTACTAAATACTGAGAAAAGGGTCTGAATACTTCGGACCATGTGATTAATTCAGTTTTTCTTTTTTAATAAATCTGCAAAAATGTCAACAATTCTGTGTTTTTCTGTCAATATTGGGTGCTGTGTATACATTAATGAGGAAAAACTCACTGTATATTGGGATAAATACATTAGCGTTGTACATTTCAATAAATAAAATATTCATATATGTAGCCACTCAATCTATGAATTGCACCTTGTAAGCATAAATGTAATTTCCACCTCACCTTTGTCATTTCCACCCAAGAAGGTAATGTGGTGGAAATGACGGTGGTGGAAATGACAATCCTACAGTATTTTGTAAAAAAATCCAAGCTAGTATTACATATTATCTATGAATTGGTAGCAAGCATTGCATGCATGCAAAATACATCTATCTGTGTTATCAAATGAGTTTGTAAATAATCAGATTTTTTTGTTACGCCATGTTTGGAAATGACATACAATAAAAATATTTTCATTTCAAGCTATGTTTACCTTAAGTTTTCTTCTCCAAGTTGCTGAAGAAATTTAAAATCTCCTCCATGTCAGACATGTGCTGCGATGTCATTATTCATCTCCATAGAAACTACCCAAACAATCTTTCAAAAAAACTTTTTAAAGGGACATTACAGCATTGTGGTGGAAATGACGGCAATACTGTGGGACAACTACATTTTGCATATTAAATCACATTAATAGTTGTCTGACCTTAAAAACCTCAATTATGTTTTGATTCTTTTACTGATACTTTATTCAGTCATATAAAAAAAAAAAATAGATAAATCTTTTTTTTACACTTCTTTATCATTGTAGAAGATCAGAAGTCTGGGTGTGGGACAAGCACAAAACAGCAATATTTGCATGTATAATGATGTTTAAAAAGGTGAAAAAATCATTATAGACTACCGGTAAAAAGTTTCTAAAGTACTTTCATTGTAAATTTAACTATGAAAGTGTGAATTTTTCAAAATTAAATGTTTTTTATAAAATATGATCAAAGGACATGAAAGTGCCCGTAGTCTAAGAATTGCAAATATCTATATATATATTGTAGGTGCCAGGTATGGTGTGATGTCTCTTATTTTGAAGTTGTCTTTTATTTTGAAATTGTTACTTTTTGTTTGGGTTACGTCACTTGGTGTTATTTAAATTGGAATATTTACAATTCGCGATCAGGACGCCTCCAACGTTCTTCCGAGCAGGTTTGGACATTCTTAACACACTTCACACCACAGGAAAATCTGATAAGATAATCTTTAGAACCATCAAGATAATCGGGACAGAGCTAAGATTGTCGGAAGGGTGAAATCGGCCCAAAATAAGCCTGATTATCTTTTGGTGTGTACCCAGCATTATCTGGTAATATTCTTTGTGAAAATATGGGAAAGTATCAATATTCACAATATTTTCAAATTTTACATCGTCAAAATTATTGTGATTTTGCTAATATTCAATTTATTGCCCAGCCCTAATAGAGACACGATCGCTTTATATAATAAACAGATTAAATTTATGTATAAACATTGATACACATACAGCTCATTAAATATGTCAAAAAAGATCAACCATGCTTGCTTAAACAAATCTCATCTAATGGCCTCCATGTACTGACAGTATTGTGCATTGATCAATGTTTATATATTTTTGGTGTAAAAGCCAAAAATTATCTGTTCAATATATAAAGCGGTCGTTTCTCTTTAGAAGACTTGGTTTAAACCACTCAATTCATATGAATAACTTTTCTTTTTCTAATCTTTTTATACTTTTTGTACTTTTTAATGCATGAATATTTTGGTTGTGTGGACAATGGATAGACAAAATGATAAAAGAATATAAAAAATATCTTCATTTGTGTTCTGAAGAGGAGCAAAGTGAGGCTGAGTAAATGACAGAATTTAGATTTTTGGATAAAGAGACCCTTTAACTCCTTGTTTATTGATCTGTTACATATAAGAATTATTTTTTCAATGAAAAAAACTTTAGTTTTCAGAGTAGTTTTTTTTAAACTTGTTTGAAGAATTATTGCTGCCATGATCTCACCCAGGAAACCCTTTATTTTGTAACCAAAGCAAGCTCAAAATAGTCTACAATAAATCAAAGTGTAGCCTTCATTTGTAGACTGGGGGAAAAAATGTATGTGCTCCCGGAGATGAGGCAGCAGAGAGAGAAATGAGGTTGCAAAACACGAGGTGGAATGTGTTTACATATCAAGAAGCAGAAAGAATGAACTTAATTATGAACCAAAATTTACATGCAGAGACAAAAAAATTAATCAAACACTGAGAACAATGTGTCACGTAGACCGATCAAACACTGTGGAAGTGCTGTGGCCTAGTGGTAAAAGGTTATGGATTTGAGTCTCGCAAGAAGAATCATCACTGAATTCCTGAGCAAGATGTAGCATCAGGTTGTTAACTGTATGTCGCTTTGGATAAATGCATCGGAGCAAATCTTGGGGTGTTTCCCGCCCCAAATTCAAACTAATTTATCATGTATTAATAAAATTGACAGGCACTCATGACCCTACATACAGTGGGACAAAAAGTTTGGAAAATGAATGGATGGATCATGGATGAATAAATGAAATCAGTCCTACATTTAGGACCATTAAGATTTTTTGCTCTGTGAAGTTATTTATAACAATTACATTTTTGTTGTACGTTTTGTATCATGTTGTATCATGGTAATGACTGGACACAACACATCTTTCAACACATCTTTAGAGAGCAATTTAACCTGTTACCTGTCACCCCCATTTTTTGAAAATATACATGAAAATGCACTATCCAAACTTAAATGGTTGCAATTCAAGAATGCTTTGGAGTATAGGCATAAGTTTGGTCTCATTTGAAAGATGACCGTCAGCAGATTATTGCTTAAAAGTAAAAAATAAAAGTATTAAAAAGTAATGGAAGTTGAACATCAAATGTACTGAACTAAATATTTAATATTTTTATATAAAATATATATGTTACAAAATTATTTGTACACTAAAATTAGTATCAAATTAAAGCCATATGTCTAACCAATTTGTGTTCCAAATTTGAAGTTGATATCACAAACATTGAAGTTCCCATGAGATTTTGTTTAGGCACTGTACCACAAATAGCCACCGGGTGTCATTGAAATTCCATAGATTCTTTTATGCAATCTCATGTAACAAATTATTTATTTTTGTCCAAATATCACAAAACAGTTGGCAGATATACAACCATGAAACTCAGACATTTCCAACGATGTGTTTTGTCAAGCTTAAAAAAGTTATTATAAAATAGTTAAAATAAATGTTGTAATATGAAACATGACAACCTGCACTAGGGGAGGAGCCCGCTATAAGAATTTAGAGTACCGTTCCCATGGTAATGCAAGGTCCGATTTCAAAAACCGAGTTCACAGGATGAATCTCGAGTTCGTAATCTTTCAAATGATATATAGTTTGTCAACATTAAATCAGGATAAATATAGGATATAATTGTTTTAAACATGGAGTGGCAAATGGGCCCACCGGTGGGCCAGTGACAGTTGTCCAAGTTTTTTTTTAATTCCATCAAATATTTAAATGCTGGTGCCTACAGCAACATTTAATTCAGTGATATCTAAAATGACCAGGGCTGTGAATATTTAGGTAGACAGCAAATCGATTCGTGATCCATACATTTGAGATACAATTTAAGATTTTTTTGTTGTTGCAAATTCAGTATGATTAGACTCAATGAAATGTGATTCTATTAATGAATCGATTTAGAATTTAAGGGCATTCATAGGGTACTTACTAGGGCTGAACGATATTCTGTTTTAACATCGACATCGCGAAGTGCCTGTGAGCGATAGTCACATCACCGGAACATGCGATGTGAAGGGTAGTAGCCCAGGGTGGGAAATTAGCACCCGCCACCAGCCAATGGCGGGTATTTTTTCTAAGTGGCGGGTGACTTTGGCTTGTATACCAGCCACAGTGGCGGGTGGGTTGAAAAACATTTTTATTGGATACTACTTAAAACATTCCTTGTAATGGATTAGACAGCTTTTGTCGAAGAATGCTGTTGCTAGTAACAATGATGCACTTTTGTCGAGTAACTCATTTAATTGGTTTTCAGCGCTGAGCTGAGGTAACTGACAGACGAAAAAAGAAAAAAAAAGGTTAAAAAAATGTGGCGACATATCCCCGGGTTTTAATGGCCAGCCGCGGAGTCAGCAGTGCAGCAGACCCTGTCCGGGTGATGGCCAGACTTTACTGATGTTTCAGGAGTTTATTGAAACCGTTTATCTCCAAAAATCACCGTAAGAGCTGAACAAAAAGCAAAGAAGTGCGTATACCTCGTACACAAACTCAATCTCCATAGCAGTATCAATAACATAACACAGAGAAATACACAAAAATACTCATTACAAATTAAAAATAAGCAAGTACATTGTAGCAATTGTGGCCGCAACAGACACAAATGAATCTTACAGATGATTCATTCAAACATCAGTCCAAACAAAATTAACTCAACATTCCAGGGCCATTTATGGCCTGGGCCCCTCTCTCCACAACAAGCGGACAAAGATTTACTACCCTGTGGGACCAAGCCCAGGGACTTAAGGGACTTCTCATTGGTCCACAGGCAGTTTCTTCCCTTCCCCGACAAATTAACTTCTAATGTCCGTTTCTGTGGCAACCAGAAATTCCTTCAGACCAGCACTGGGGAGAAAATAAAGGAAGCGCACAGATACCTTGATACGTATAAACTGCATCAAATCAATAAACCAGTGATTGTCGAACGGACGGCTACTCAGCCATCTGTCGAATGCCCAAAGACACTTTACACCCACATACACACACACACGACCCATGTGGTGACCTCTGAATCATCCCCACAGTCCCAAGACATGCGGACTGTCTCTTGACACCCACATGGACACATATATGGATCAATTGGACAACTGCCTTTTCAACGTATTAAAAATATATATTTCGTTGATTTAATGTCTTTATACGATGTATTAAAATGTCTAGGGTGTGTACTTTAACTAGAATACAGAGTTTGATTTACATACTGTGGAATTCTTGTATCTCTGTGCTCTCAACTCTTAATATTATAGTTTTGGTACCGGCCCAATCAGAAACACTCAATAGTACCGAATCTTGTAAAATAATTTACAGAAAAGGCATTATTACAAGAATACCAGCTTTGTAAGGATAAACTGCCCCCTCCGTACATCAGCCAGGAGGCGTAACCGAACTGAACAAAGAACTTTTGCGCGCCAAAAAACTGACAGACACGATTGGGTCAACCCGAAAGTGGGCGGCGCTCGATCTGATCTATAAGAGCAGAGACCCTGTCATCCAACCCGGCCTGCTGTTCTTTTTTTCGCTCCCTTCCAGCTGTTCTTGTTTTTGTATTCCACCTCGAAGAAGGAGTTGGAGAACTCCAAAGGTGGCAGACCAGAGAAAATGGGTTAAATTCATTTAAGCCATCTAGAACTCTCACTTTCCTTTCTTTTACTTAAGTTTATTTTCTTTCCATGAGTCGTGTTCTAAGTTAAGTTTAGCATAAGCTTCTCTCTCCAGCGGCGCTTCAACTTCAAACAGCCACGAGACCCTCTCATCCAGCAGCCAACACGCCACGTGGTTGGCTTCCCAAGACGCCCATCAAAGACACACAAGACCTTCCGCGAATCACAAAGAACCGGGAAACCCCTCTCCAGCCAGGACCGAAAGGGAATCCCCGTTCAATGATGACATGCGCGACAAAAGCAAGTAACCTCCAGATTCTAAACCGAACTGGTGCATTGATATCAAATTGAATAAGCCCGCCTAAGCAACGATAGGAGGGTTTAAGTCAAAACCGGTGGTTCATTCAGGTAATGTGTTATAAATGCAGATACTGCTAGAAAACTTGGGACATCCCTCTCTCTCTCTCTTAAAACTCTTTCCTTACCTTCCTCCTTTCTGCAATGCGTGTGAATGTGTGTGTATGTTTGTTTTGCTAGATTTTAGTTTTATGTGTTAGAGTAATCAATAAAGCTTTGTTTAATAAATTAAAGATAAGTGTTCTTGTGTTATGTGCTTATGAATTTTAATGTCTTGAACTGCCGATCTAAGTTACCTGGCTATTAAATAGTGTTTCACTATTCTGTGGATATTAATATCCGCTGCAGAGTTGATAGTTACTATTTAACCTACCTTAAACCTATTTAAACATACAGAAATTTAAAAAATATACATAAAGACAAATTATAAAATACTTCACAATGAAGTATGTTACAAGCAACTTACTCTTGCTGCTAACTTTTCTTAATCAACAAATGAAATTAAAACAATAATAATATAGGCTAATATTTAAACATAGCTTAACCAAGTCTCATATCAAGTGCACTGCCATACAGTCAGTGTTGGGCAGTACCGATATACAAGTTGTGACACTACTATAGCTTAACTACATGTTTCAGTAGCTCTGTTACTTTTAAAACAGTAGGCTCACCGGTAAAACCACGTTCGCTCAAATCCTGCTCAGACATTAAATGTATCTGTTCTGTACTGTAGCCTACTGTACCTGTTGTAGCCATTAAACAATGTATTTTGTTTCATATTTATGTTTAGATATTATAATGCTATTTTTTAATTTAGGCCATATTGATTATTAAAAGTGCAAAGTGCAATATGTCAAAGACAGAGTGGGTCAGAAATTATTTGACCACTTAATTAAGCATTTTTTTGTAGAAAGCCTTTTTTAAAGTGAATTTCGTTTTGTACAAATTGTGTCTTAATTTTATTCAATGTTTCATCAAACAATTGCTTGGTTTTAAGAAATAAGAAACAAATATACTATAGCAGACAATAATCGGCGACATGAGGGCACGGGAGCGAGCACAGACATGAGAGATATGTTACTTCTGCACAGACATGAGAGATATGTGTATAGAAAGCTTGAAAAGTCCTCTTTACGAAACGATTTGAAATGGAAAGAAAGCAAACCGCACTGTTCACGTGAGCAACTCATGACTGGCGGTTCTGTTCCAAATGCTGCACTCCTGCATTAGACTAATCCTGACTGACTCCTGAGTATTTAATTTAAGTTGCATACATTTTGTTCTTGCACTGATGTTAAATTTGTAACCATTTTGCACTTTCGCAGCTGTTGACCAAATAGAGGTACTTTGCAATATATTTAGCCATGATTATGATGAATAACACCAACACTGTTTTACTTTGGCTAAGAAAAGTTGACTTATAAGCATTTTGGTTCACAATCTTTTAAGTTGTTTTATTAAAAATATATTTATTTTAAGTTATATTGTTGTAAACCAATCAGGGGGGTTGGTGTTAAGCTGCTGTTTTATTTAAAAATGTGTTCTGCTTTTGTTCTAATTTTGGAATAAAATATTAAGTTACTTTTTTGTCACTTGAAATGAAGCTTGCTTATTAGTGAAATTATTAATATCATGGAATGGTAATTATTGACTTATGCCTGGATTGATGGCTCTCAATATCGCAATATATATCGTTGGGAAAAAAAATATTGCAATGTAATTTTTTTCCAATATCGTGCAGCCCTAGTACTTACAATTATTTAAATGATTCCCTTAATGTGTCTTAGTCAGGGTGCAAACTGCACCCGTTCATGGGGTCAGAGAGCAGGGGCAGAAAAAAAAGAAGCAGCTTTGGCCACTGTTAGATGTTAGTTCATGTTGGTTCTTAATGATGCTGCTTCCCTTTATTTTAAAAGCCTTAAAAAGTGGTTTATATAGAAATGTACGTAATCCAGGTTTAAAAAGGCTTTAAAAAGTATTGTTAGTTCATATTAAAGGATTAGTTTACTTTAAAATGAAAATGAAAGTTATATATTTATTATTATAACTCTGATTGTGTTTATCAGAAAGAAGAAAGTCATATACACCTAGGATGTCTTGAGGGCGAGCAAATCATGGGATAATTTTCATTTTAAAGAGAACTAATTCTTTAACTCTTGTGTAGGATTGTGAAAAGGTTGTATAGCATATATATTAGCATATATATTTCCAGGCACATTAAACATGCAATGCTTCCAGCGATAGACTACCCTAGATATGATGACCATTTCCTAACTAATCCTAAACTAACTTTTCTTAACTAAATAGTAAAAAATAGAGTCTTTCTCTGGCTCATGTCACTGGTAATTGAAAGCTTAGTGCATTATACTTATACCGATAATTTCAGAACACGTCTGCATGACGTGAGGCAAATTTCTCGCAACTTTTATGTGCATCTGATTGACACATAAACCGTGCATTCCTATTTCAGTGTTGTTGTCAATATTCAGTTTAACAGCATTCATTTAAATTTAATTAATCATTCAATGGAACCATGCGCAGGCATTTTAGACGAGGGCTGAACGATTAATTGCATTTGCGATAATATTGATAAAACATGATTTTGTAACTGCAAAGGCTGCGATTACAGTCTGGTCACGTGACACGCGAGCATAAAACAGTCTGCAGAAGAAGCATCAACAAGGCACGTTATGCCTACCGGCTTGGCCTAAAGGAAAGAGCAGTTTGTATTTAATCAATGTAATATTTTGTTGGTCATACTATACATTAGGGTTGGGAGAAAAGATCCTCTTTCCAAAGATTCTGGATCAGTTCTGAGCTTAGATTTTAACTGCCGGTGTGCAATGGCGCTGCGTGTGGTTTAGAAACACCCATATTCTGCTTGTTTTCATTTACACACACACACACACACACACACACAGGAAAGGTTAAAGTCCCTGTAAAGGCAATTCTGAGATTTGTTTCTAAACACATTAGAAATGTTAGAAATGTTTTGTTGAAACACATTACAAAGACTGTGAACTATGTAGTACTGAGTTCAGAAATTAAACCGTTAAGAAGTTTATCACCATTGCTGTGTTCCGGATTTTTTGGGCGGGGTTAAAACGGTGGCTCGATGACGCACTGGAGCCACTGAGCATATGGCCCCTCCCCCATAACTAGAGCAGTCGCAATTTCGGGGTAGTTATGGGGGTTCGGGGGGAAATGTTTTATTTCTCTGATCTACATGTGCATTTTTAAGCAGTTTGAAGGCCAAAACATTTCTAATGAATAGCATTCAAAACCATGTCAGTAGGCATCTGCAGATTATTTGTCAATACCCCCATAAACTGAGCTTTGACTGTAGTCTTATAATTTTCGTCTCAGCTGTGTATATGAAGAAAGTAAACATAGGGTAAACTGATATTTAATAAAACTATGTTTTATTAATAATTTTCTTAGACAATTTAAATTCAACCACAATGTGTAGGGGTGAGCAGGGCACTCTAATGTGGGGTTAATTGTAACACACATGGTTTAAAACTTTCCACATATGCCAGCAGAAGACACAAGCCGGGTTCACAACGAGCCCCTATTAGAACTACGCTATTCTATTCAATACTTTATTAATTATATTGAGAAGCCATGAGAAAAAGGTCAATAAAGACTGAGTCAGTAAGATTTATTCATTATTATGTTTTGTACAATGTTGTATAGCTGTATTTTACGATGTGTTTGTTATCAAACTCAAAAATAGTTTATTATAGTTTGTTTTTTGTTTTCTATTATATCAGATACCATTTTAAGCTGTCATATGCTCATCTAACAATGTGCCCCACCTATGGGGCATGTTGTCACATTTCACTTCTATTCTTTCGGGGTAAATCAAGAAAAAAAATATACTGTATTAATGAAACAACCACATTTATGTTCTAGTCTAGTGTAGTAGGTGCGATATTGACAAAAAAAAGATATCACGATAATTTCTGGGATTGTCTCTATAATCAGAAGATATTTTGCTGACAGTGTTATTGTGCTGGTACTTTGGCAGGTTTAGGACTGCCATGGTCAGCTGACTCTTAAAGGTTATGATATTCTTCATATTCTGTGTGGTGGTCAGTTCACAGAAGTGACAGAAATCATCTTTTTTCACAATTTGAGTCAATTTCATAAATGTAATAAACAATTATTATAATAAGACACAATAGGACTGTTACCAATCAAATTAAATAAGTATCAAAATTAATCTTTGCAGTGCAGAGGAAACAAAAGCTGCATCTGAAGTGGCATTTAGATCATTTACACAGACTGTTTACTGTTTGATCATTTACACAGCTCAGAAGTGACTAATTAATAACCTGCAGTTATGCATAAATAATGTTTTGATGTTTAAAACATAAAAATGTAGAATATTATTGATATTTGAAATTTTTTAAAACATGAAAAGATACTTTACCTGTGAAGTTAAAACCGCCAGTAGGTGGCAGCGAGTCAACGTTTAATGAGTGAGTCATTGAGATTCAAACGATTCATTCAAACAGTTGATTCATTCAAGCAACGAAGCATTTTACATTTTAATTTTACTATTACTTAATCTATCTTAGTCATTGAATCATTGATTCAATTGATTTGTTCAAAAAGCTGATACGTTCAGTATGAAAACACCGCTGTGTTTTGCTCAGAGATGCAGATACAGTTCTGTGTCTTTATTTCGTCACCAAAAAATAGTTAAAAACAGAGCAAAAACAGGCAATATGAAAGTCTAAAAAGTCACTTAAAGGGGTACTTGAGCGCTGGGAAGATGAATCTGTATTTAAACTAGGTCATTAATGTAGTAGAAATGTGCAATTATTTTTGAATTTGGTGCCTTCTAGACTGAGAAAACAGAAAACGTATTTTTGTCTCATGGGGATGAAAGACAACAATTCCCAGAATATACTTCGCTGCCCTACTCTAGGCATGGCTACTGACAGGATCCTTGCCCACCGCGTTCATTTTCATAAAATCAGTTCAGTTAGAGACATTACAATTAAAAACTGAACTTGTCTGTTCAACATAATGTGAGTGAGTGTCACGGCCGTCACGGCACAAATGCAGCAGGAGTCAGATTACATTCATCACATGAGCTTAGGTAACAGCGGGATTCGCGGCCGCATACATTCACAGCGCGTGATCAGTCTGGCGGATTTTCAGTTCATGTCTTTGGAAGCTTAACTTTCATAGGAAGTTCATTTGAAAATTTGAAACACTCCACCGCTCCGTTTACATGAATCTCCGCAGCTCCCCAAGCCGAGTGCTGTGAGTGCAATGTTTAAAACATACGAAAATAGCGCCCACTGCTGGCTGTAGTCTTTAGCCTCTGCCCAAAAACTCCTCCGATGATGCAAAATGACGATATTTGCGTCATCGGAGGAATTTTTCCAGAAATAAAATACATAATTCTCTCATCTCAGGGTGATATGAGGGGGGAAAGTACGATAATTTTAATATACTCCAGGGGTTCTACTGATACAAAGCTTAATGCTAATCGCTGAAGTAACCCTTTAATATTTACTTCTTGTTTAGTAAACTTGCATAAAATTGGAAAAACTGTGATCTTTGTGATATATTATTAACTATATTATATAAATAGAATCACGCAGTGAAAGCGTGTGTCAGGATTCCGGGGTGATCGATTGCTCTTTTTGTTTGTTTACCTTTTGTGTTCCATGTGTGCACTCTGTCTCCTCCCTCCTCGTTATCCCTGATTGTTTTCCACAGCTGTTGTGTGTTTGTTCCTTCTATTTTAGGTCTAGGTGTGCTGTGTTCTGTGCACATTCATTTTGTTTCTCCCGGGTGTTCGCTGCCATGCCGTGCATGACTGTTGTTGGTCTTCGATCGTGTTTTCCACTATGTTTTGCCTCCAGGACTTAGTGGGGAATTATGCTTACCTCAACTTTAGCTTTTTCTTCTGGTATTATCGTGAGTACACAGTGTAACGCTTCCTTGTGGATTATTTCCTTACGGACTAGTCGGATTCATCATCTGCCAGCGAGTCTTGTTTTTAGACTGGGGCTGACAACTCCTGGAACTTTGTACTGTACACATCAGTGAACATTTTAAGTTTTTTCCCTGCTCTTCAGTGTGTCTTACAATTTTACTTACATAAGATTCCTCTGTCTCTGTCCTCACAGCGTGTACTCTAATGCACACCCGCACTAGTCTAATCAACAAAACTACATCACGTAGTGTGTGCGTGCACTCTCTGGGTGTGTGTGAGGGATATACTCGATAATGCTAGATCATATATCACACACCCCTAGACATGTGTGCAATTAATGTGGGAAAAAATAGATACTCTGAACCCCAAGTGGATTTACACAAATGGAGACAGTCAAAACAGCTCTCCCCAACACATTATTTTAACCTAATCGGATGAAATTGGGTTCGTTAAGGTTTCTTTTCCCCTCACATTTACAGTTACTAATTATTACATTAGTTACATGAAATCACTTGAATTATAAGCCTATTTTAAATTAAAAATGGCGAAATTAGACAATTTTATTAGTTGACCTTATTATTTTTGTGTGTTGTTTAATATTTCTGTTCCAAAACGTCTGCAAAAAAATGAAATGTTAAGTTTAGCTACTTACCCTCGCATTTTATGTGTCCTTTTACTGAAAGGTTGAGCTGGAATTCGCGCTCCGCATCTTGACCACAAATCCTGCTTACTTTGATCTGATTGGTTATCTCAAATATAATATTTTGACATTGACGAGCGATGACTGAGGCAGCTCCGATGAGAAGTTCTTGGTGCTGTACTGTATTCTTGCATCACTAAAGTAGTGTTAATAATATAATAGGCATTTAGTTCACAACATTTATTATTTACACCTCGGGAAAACACAGAGGTCCGGACCTCATAGCTGGCTTCGGCCAAGACTGTCAGTACCTTGGGTTACTACAGCTTACAATTTACAAAACAGCCTACAAAAAAAAAGACGATCTCATGAAGAGGTGGATTAATATCTCCCCGACTATATCTCCCACCCTGACCTTTATCCTCCCGTCCCGACGACATCTGGTGCTGTCTTGACTCGTGAGCTGAACTTGAGTGTTGTTGTCTTGTGTGTTTACGGCAGCTTTCCCGCGAGTGGGTGTCGTTTCGGCGCCGACAACGGACACGCCCCCAGCCTTTGAGAG